>PPJG02000008.1:228197-301852 GCA_003705695.2 Blastobotrys serpentis | reverse complement strand
ATCCGTTGTTACAGGACTGCGTTCTTCGAGACAAGTTCCATAGCCTCAACCCTGTAGAAGCTTGGACCTTCCAGAGGAAGAGGGTAGTAGTTTAAAGTCGGTTCATTTCCCACAATGCCAATAGCATTCCTGTGACCCACCAAGTTACTAAATGAAGCTGGAGTAGATAAATATATGCGTAGGTCACTATTATCTTTGAAATGTTTTTGTTTATTTATAGATACCTGATGCGGTGTAAGACAATTCAAAAACTGTTTCACCCTTTACCCCTGGATTAATAAAAGGTTATAGTCGGGATGAACTTCCGAGGGGGCTAACTAACCAGTGCTTTTGGTTTTCTTTTCTAGAAAAGAACGTCAACGCACCGCCTTCGCGTTTTTGGGTCTGTGTGGTTCCTATAGTGAGTGTGTGATATTCTTGCAAAATACTATTACTATTTCCATTTATTGCCGACATGAAAGTGCTTGGCTCCTGAAAACCTGGTTACGATTAAGTTGCAAAGACCCGAATAGTGGGAACTACGGAATGTAAGCAGAATTCGTCACTTCTTTTCGAGAAGGGGTGAAATTTTCAACTCGGTGCAATACCCTGGCCCACACGACTCTGTCCTGAAAATCTTAGACTCTCCAGTTCAAATAATGTCGGATATTTATTTCACTGAACTCAATTAGGCAACAAACCCGTTTATTCAGTATAGCAATGGTAATGATGGACTACATTCCACATGTCGTAATGCCTGGAGTGGTCTGACGAATGAACTATCCCTGAAGTATATTTATAATTACCATTATAAATGGTATTGAATAATAATAAATCATATTAAATTCCTATGTAAATAAAAACATAGTTAATAATACAAAAGAAAGGACATGTCTGGGCATTTGCCTGTTGCAGGCGGGTCGTCATACAAATTTTCCACATCAAATAGTTACAGAGCGTGAACGGTCAGGTTCTTCATATAAAACATAATATTCATAAATTATCGTATCCATTGAAGTGATTCAGTTCGTTTTCCACCTATTATCGAGTTGGCCGGCCCGACTGCAAATAACAAAATGGTCATAGATCATTGAAAACTAGGTTTAATATTACATTTAAAGCATCATAATGTTGACTGAGACCCGAAGAATTCAAATAACTAGAATTAAGAGCATTTTATTGCCGCAATTCTACTTTTTCGTGAAGACTCATCTCGTTTTCTATTTGAATTTTCGAGAAAAAAGAAATGGTGTTGTGGCGCAATGGTGAGCGCATCGGATTTCGGTTCCGAAGGCTGCAGGTTCGAGTCCTGTCAACATCGCAAAGTATTCAACACTAAACAGTGTTGAGTACCTTTTATTTTTCATTTTTGAGATCCGGATGCGCACATTGCGCGACGCGCATGATGGTTGGTCGTGCGCGCAATATATATATATATATATTATGTATATATACTATAGCTAGCTACTAGTTCGACTAGGCCTTAAGTTTAGTATTATATTTGCAATTGAAATGAAAAGGAAAGAAAATGTATATGTTTATAAGCATGTACGCGTATGTAGCTATCACCAGACAGTTTAAAATGGAAATATACTCTTTACTTCGAACTCCTCCTGAAAAAACAAAGCTACCGTTGCGTCGACGTCGATTGCAAAGAATGTATGGATCAAGCATCATCGGCAATTTTATTATACCAGATATTAATTGACTCGCAATCCCATCCCGCTTTATCAAGCGGTTGGTTTCTGAAAAATGCAATCATTGGGTATCGTTTCGTAACTTCAAACCCGTCAACAGTGCATGCGTACCAATTTGTTTCACCACCGATAGTGAAAAACATTTCATTGTTAAAATAAAAGTCAGTCTCATTTGTCTGGTCAATAAATTGTAATCCTGGGATAGTGCCGGCAACATCTTCTACAATTCCGTACTGGGGTGGATCAGACTTAAGTTCGAGAGCGCCGCCCTCAGAAATATCATCAAGATGGTATGTACCTTGTGGATGAGAAATTGCATAAGCATAGTTTCCATTATTATCACCAATTGGGACAATATATTTGTCTTTCAAGTCGGGGTTGTCAGAATAGACGCGGAGTTGCAGGATTGTGCTTTCAGCAACAGCCGCGAGGGTACAGAGAATAGAGCTAATGGTGATTGACAACTTCATTGTTATTTAATAGTAATCTGATGAAATTAAGTAGAAAAACGATGGCTTTATACTTGAAATAAGATTAATCGCCAGGGTCCAGGTCACCTGATGTTACTAAATATATCTTCAAACGCTTGACGTAGCCGCTTGAACAGATTCCCGAAAGCGGTTGAAAATGTTGATCGAAGTTATACAAATATAGATATTTTGATGTATTTTTGAATTCAGTACGCCTTGTTGATAAACTATGATAAACTATGTTTAGCAACAGTTGTCGATTTGTGTGCCCTATCGGGTTCAAGACGAAAGGCTAAACGTAGGCCCTGATGTTGATGATTATAACAATGGAAGTGACTCGAATAAGGTGCGATGATAAAGATTCGTGTTTCGAGTACTTCAATGGTGAAGTCCCATTGAGTGGCACCTGTGCCTGAAAGTTCATTAAAGACCTGAAAAATTACAATGTTCATTAAAATCCTACTGGCATATATTTCCCATTTTCTCTGAGCATATTCTAAAATTGCCTTTCTACTAAGTCATTCAATAATTAACTTACATAATTACTATTACCATTGTTAATTGACTTCGCGTTCAGAACCCTGTATTTCTCCGACTAACGTGGAGTCGTTTCAACATATCAACTCCAACAATTTGATGTCACACGATTGATTATATTATTATTATTATTATCACACGATTGTAATCATCTTGCACGACGTCTATTTTATTTGTCAAACTACTATATTTCCGCCGGACTACAGATACAAGGGTCTTCGTATAAACCGAAGCTCTCTCATTCCGTCACCCCCAAGATAAAATGATCGACACACTGAAGTTATGTTCAATCCGGGTAACAAACAATATAGCCCCTCAACACCCTGAACTATTAATGTAATAAATAAGTCGTTAAACATAGTAAAGTCCTATCTAAATATAATATGCTAATAATACGGAAAGTCTGACGGATTCGTCACATTTGCCTGCTCCACGCGGTTCGACATACAAAATATTTATATCATATTTCAACGGAGCTGGAGGTCCTCTTGATCCCTTTAATTAGAACATGTAGGGACACAATATTGCCTTTGAGACTCGCGAGAATCTCAGACGATTATTGGGACTCTATTCAAGCTACGCTTTTCAGTTTAACTAGCTGAAATCCTGCCATTAGCCAATCTCTGCAACTCCGATACATCTTAAAGGCTACAAATTAGCCCAACTGAACTAATAAATGAATTATCTTACCTATTGTAGAACACTAGACGGAACGCCTTAGTGCGCAATGTTGAAATTATTATCTTACGGCCAACAATATTCCTAAAAAAAGTCAATCACGTGACTTCAAAAATAAAGGTCACGTGATCACTTCCCTATAATTATATTGTTCCTAAAAAGTAATTTTTCAGTGATTTGGCGTTGTGGCGCAATGGTGAGCGCATCGGATTTCGGTTCCGAAGGCTGCAGGTTCGAGTCCTGTCAACGTCGATCGCTTCAATTTTTTGAATTTTTCTAAATCAAATATATAGACATTATATATAACATATATATACAGTCACTATCGGTTTTGTGAACACCACTGGTGTATAGTATATATGCTTACTAGTTTTCATTCATAAGGAACTTCATCTATATATGGTGTCTGATTCTTTTATAATTATATAACATGCATATAGCACATATATACCCGTGCCAATGAACCCATCTGAGAATAGATCAAGTACAATCATCCATCCCGCTTGTGAATTATTAACCCATACCGATTCGCGATTAAAACTTCAAATCTGGGCGATAAAGCGAAGTAGGACGTAGCACATCATTACACCTATCTATATATTCAGTAAATTATGCGACTTATATAAAATATGCTTTTATTAACCGTAGATACCTTGGGTGAGTAACTGATACTGATCATAGAGCCTGGTATAAATACTACCCATACTCTTCTGTATCAACACATTATCCACAAAAGAATCTACTTCGGAGTCGGTGAGCTGTAGCTGAAATCGTTGTCTTAGTTGTAACGCTGTAGCTGCACCAGAATAGAAACAAGGAAGGTCAGAGTCGCGAGCCATCATTTCCACCAAGATTATAATTGATTCTGCTTCCTTTCTGATGGCCTTGAATGCCTCTTTCAACAATTCGCGGAAAAGTTGGAAATATGAGGATTCTGGACCACCCATTAAGTCAACATACTCCTGAGAAAGCTTGAAGGGAGCCGCTTCGAATCCAAAGCGGCCGGGGGAATTGGATAACAAGAACCCAAAATCGATATGAATGATATGTCCCTCATTATCCAAGAGAATATTACCATTGTGTCGATCTTTTATTTGCAATAGATAACAAATCAAAGAATATGCAGCCAAGGAACGTACAAATGCATCAAGCGCCATTGCATATCGTTCAGAATCATCAGAGCCGAATGTCTAAAAAAGAGTTAGTAAATCTTGGTTTTCAAAAGAATATAGCGATAACACCACTTACCGTTGCAAAGTGATCCGACAAAGATGCAATCGTGCCCTTTGGATTCTTTCCTGCCGAAATAGACGCATTTGTCAATGCCTTCTTGATCGAATGGACACTCAAACCATTGGTGATAGTTTCCACAAGCCCAGAGGAATCATTTGTAATCAAAATACGCATTCGTTTTACCCAAACGTCGACACCTGCTTCATCCCAGATTTTTTGCATTGCTTGAATCAATTGACAAGCAAACGCCTCCTGTCTGAGATCTGAACCAGTCTTTGCGATTACAGAAAATAAGTCCCAATTAGGCAAATGGCCAAACGGAGAAGACCTACGAATTCTTTCTTTCCGGGCTTGCCAATCTTCACCAAGATTTGCTGCGCTTGGATCATCCTTCGAGCTTGCCAAACCCGAGGTTTTCAGATCGTTCTCCAACTTCCTCTCACCAGCTTCCCCATTAAATACACCGGCACTGGTATAAACCGTATGTTCTTCCATTGCCTGCATGCTTGCAATGATTTTACTTTTGATTGATGTGACTTCTTCCTTTGACAGTTTACTTACACCGGCATCCAGCTGAGACAACATGATAGCAGCAGTTCTCATGTGTGTGGCAATATCAGTCACATCAAATGCATTATGGGTTGGGCCGGAAGTAAGGGGTGGTGTTGATGACGAGAGATTAGGGGTGCTATTGTTGGCACTAGAGAAGCCACTGGCTAAACCTCCAGGTCCATGAGATGATGAAAATGACAGATCCAACGTACGTGGCGAACCAGGAATATGCTTTGTTGGGTCCAATGCAGCTGATTTGCTTTTCAATGAAGAGACTGATGCAGCCAGAGATTCATGATCAATCGGCGTTCCAATATCGCCAAGGTCCCTTTCTTCCAATGCGGAATAATCGGAGTCATCCCCATCTTTATCATAGCTTTTGGTGGATGCTGAATCCTTCTTATCATGCAAATAAGCCATATCGAAGATATATCTTCGATCAACATTTTTTGCAAGCAGGTCTCTATTTGGCTCTGAATCCGGATCAAAGTCCACGTCTTCCCTAAGATATTCAATAAGCAAGAGGAACGGAACTCTTTCGGCTGAGTTCAAAACAGTAGCTTCAGCTGGAGAGATTCTGACAATGCGGTTTTGTTTGGCCTTTGGCCCTTTCGTGTGGGTTGGCAATAACATTGGAATATCGATTTCAACCGGCAATTCCTTATTTAACATGGCCAGTTCAGCACGTAATGCTGAAAGCCTTGCTTGTTTAGGAACTTGTAACAACCGTGATGAGATGGACTGCAAGGCATAGACGAATTGGGTTTCACAGCGGAAATAATTAGTTTTAAGAGCTTTGACCTTCTCATCATGCGGCAGAAGATTTAAATTATTGTTAGGAGGTGGGGGAGGCTTGGAAACTACTGAGCTTGCCGATGTGGTCGAGGTAATTGAAGGAGTAGGGGAATGTCTTCGTTGTAGATACTCAAATTTTGCAGAAGAGGTATCATCCACTGGGGAATGTATATTGTCACTGGACC
Source organism: Blastobotrys serpentis (assembly GCA_003705695.2). Taxonomy (NCBI): domain Eukaryota; kingdom Fungi; phylum Ascomycota; class Dipodascomycetes; order Dipodascales; family Trichomonascaceae; genus Blastobotrys; species Blastobotrys serpentis. The sequence goes on along the minus strand of PPJG02000008.1, from coordinate 295,726 downwards.
GTGCCCTTACCACTGAGCTTGGTCGTGTCGAAGGCCTCATATTTTGTTGTTCGTTAGTATTATATTTATCATTGTCTTCAGGGTTTTGTCTTCGAGCCAACTCTGGGGTTGAGGAGGTGGCACCATGGTCTTTCTTATTGTCATTAATGGACTTGATCCTAGGAGAGCCCGTGGTCGATTTGCTCCGCAATAATTTGGATGCTAAGTGAAAAATATGAGATCGCTGTTTTCTTCCCTGTGAGACTACCAATGGCTTTATATTTTCGGCCATTAACGGGGTCCCTGGTACTGCTGCATAAGAAGCTGCTAGAATTAAAGCAGGGAATGTATTTTCCCTTATTTTGTATCCCGGAGGGTCTCCCACATTGAACAATAGATACTGCAGTTTGTTGTATAATCTCTTACACACCTGAAAACCATAGCTTTCGGGATCAGATGCCAATTCCGTTAGGTGAGCCTGCAATTGCCAAAAAACCAACAATGTACAATGCGAGGAGTCATAGCAAAGATCCAATAACAGATCTTCTAGTGCCATTGACTCAGTTTCAACTGTCACCTGAAGCTGGACTAATTGTGGCAGAAAAAACTCGATCTCTTCACTTGGATATGACCTCAATTTTTGGCAAAGATAAAAATGGATCCCAACATTGCCTGCATATCGTTCTAGATAGGACACGCACAAGAAGAGGGAGAAGTGTGGAGAGTCAATGAACCGAAGTAGTAACGCATTACCTCCTCGAGCGTGAATAGACATCTTTCAGCAAAGGCGATGACTATTATTACGTGTATAAATGATCAACAACCTGTACTTATTAGTCTTTTTTCTTTTTTCTTTTTCTTTTATCCTTTTTGGTGTATGTATCTGTATTAGCGCGTTGCAATTAGACCCCTATACACCAGTACTGTTCATTCGAGTTACGTATCGTGAACTGCCAGGCCCTCCAGATAATTGAAAACAAACTGTGGCAATGCCGAACGTGGCACCAAATTTCGGCCTCGGCGGCCCACCGACAACTATTGTTAAATCCGCTTATTTCCGACAAATGGAAGTGTAGTAAAGCACTCTAGTGATGAAGTACTAAAGACAGGTTAAAATGTAGTAGTATTTCAAGAATGATGCCCCCAAATTGGTTGGTTGTTGACCGTAGTATGTGACCGCTATAAAGAACCAAGTTGTGTAGGTAAACATTGTGCCATTTCTAACTGCCAACGAGTTTGACTATGGAGTCAATTGCTATGCAATACCCAAATATTCATGGGATTTGGACACCCTTTGGAACTTTCTATATGATATATTGTATGCTGAAATTATATCGTAGGTGTGTCTGGATCAACGGGAGGTCATATCGCCCCACAATTTAGTTCAATTACCGCCAATATCATCGGAACTTCCTTAGCAACCAAACTAATCAATTCTGGATCTGATTTCAATTCATTCTTCACTAGCGCTTAAGTTACGATACTAGGGATGAATATTCAGTCTAAGAATTATCCCTCAATAGGCGGTATGATTACGCAAGCTTGTAGCTTTAGATCGTGGCCCGATATATCGCTTATTATCAACGGCTACTGCTACCAGTATCAATAATAGTACAAAAAATCCACGCTTGATCAAATCTGTGATCAGGACATGTATGTGTGATTTGCAATTAAGCTTAAGGGCAGTACCATGCTTGATCTATCAAATCATGACCGATGGGTGTACTCCGGAGAATCTACCCGAAGAGCCAAAACTAAATCATTAGGTCCGTGTGAGCCATTTTCACTGATGAGCCTGGGGCACAGCTCTTGGACCTCAAGAGAGAAAGATTGCAATTCCAATTTTGCTTCGACTTGTTGGTCAACAATGTAAATTCAGCAGTCAGCTTGGAATATTTTACTTATGGGACTATCTTTACCGAAATGTTGCTAATAGTGGTTACAGCGGCATCCAAAAATTAAGGTGGAACATAATATTCCTGTCAAATTTCCATATTGAGAACCACCCCTCTGAACTTATTTTTGTGGGCAAGATCCGCCCGAAGAATCCCGGATCGACAGTTGTCTACTCTTAACCAGCTTAATTAGCGTCCGACCCAAAGAGTTGTTGGCTCCGGTCGACCTAGAAGATGAAGATGAATAAGTGACATACTCTATCCCATATTTAAAGTTCCCAGGAACATGTGGTGATGCCAATTCCCCTTGACACCTCCTGTGTATCGGTATCAAGATACGGTGTGTTTCAGGACTCCACATGTCTCATGCATGGATTCAGCTGGGCAGCGGCAGTTGCACGTCTCCGTCCCTGTTGCAAAATGGACAAAAAAGTGCCGATCGAGACGTCTCCTTTCTGGATTATTATTATCACTATTCCATACTTCCAGCCTTTTCCCAGTTGGTTAAGCTAATGAGAGTGATTATTTTCACCAGGAGTTTGGGACATAATACTACTATCCCTTGCATCGGGAAATTGACTTTTCAAACCCGTTGACAGGTTTTTGCCCTGAGCCTAGTCTAACGTTGACATAAGGTTTAATTTCTGGCAATTAAAACTGAATTATATAAATGGCATGGAATAAGTATTCTTCAAAGGATGCTGTTGTTGAATATATCTGAGAAAATATTTTTATTTAATTAATGATGAGTCGCGTTTTGGGCGTTGAGAGATATTATTTAGGATTCCCGATTTCCTGCATGAAATCTTGCATCCAACCACCAAAGTGTGGTGAGTGAAGGATAAATAATTTCAAGAGGCGATATAATATTTGTGACTATCACTACCAGGGTTCCAATTGATGGAAGGAGAAATGATACGGTACTTTTATAAATAGAAAATGGTTTGGCATGTTTCTAAAACTCGAAAACCTCTATTCATCCTAAGCATTTATATTGAAAGATGGAACAAGATAGGACGCAAGTATACACATCGCCGTATCATACTCGTTCTGATGGGTATAGTGAGAAATATGACGGTGATGATGATAGGACCTCTACTGCTAGCACGCATGTTCCTCGTCAACCTAGTAAATCTTCAGACCTCTTAGAGAAGGGATTATCACAAATTTCATCCCAGACATCAATTTACAATCAAGATTTCCCTGAGGACCATCCTCGAGAAGAGGATGACGAGGGCGCAGGACCGGGTCAAGTTCTCCGTCATCTCAAGGCCCGTCATGTTTCAATGATATCCCTTGGCGGCACAATTGGTGCTGGTCTCTTCATTGGTACCAGTGAAGCCTTGTCAACGGCTGGTCCAGTTGGTGCATTGATTGGTTATATTTTCACTGCTACAATTGTTTATTCTGTTGCGCAGTCTCTGGGTGAAATGGCCACTTTCATCCCAATCACAGGTTCATTCACTCAATTCTCATCAAGGTTTGTTTCCCCTTCGTTTGGTGCAGCCGTTGGCTGGCTCTACTGGTTCTCTTGGTCCATGACTTTTGCCGTTGAGCTGAACGCAGCCGCATTGGTCCTTAACTATTGGACAGATAAGGTTCCTATTGCGGCCTGGACTGGCATCTTTTTTGTCTTGTTGACCATTACAAACTTGGTTGCCGTGAAGTATTATGGTGAGATTGAATTCTGGGCAGCCTCCATCAAGGTTGTTACGATTGTCGGCTGGATCATTTATGCGTTGGTCATGGTCTGTGGCGGTGGTAAAACTGGCCCTGTCGGCTTCAGATACTGGAAAAACCCTGGTCCATGGGGTGATGGCTACCTCGTTGACAACATTGATTTAGGACGTTTCTTAGGATTTGTTTCAGCTTTGGTCAATGCCGCGTTCACTTACCAAGGTACAGAACTGGTTGGTATCACTGCCGGTGAATCTACTAATCCAAGAAAGAATGTCCCTAAAGCCATCCACAAAGTCTTCTTCAGAATTCTCATTTTCTATATCATCTCATTATTTTTCATGGGGCTTTTAGTTCCATACAACGACAAGCAACTCTCGAACGATTCTACCTATATTGCTTCCTCTCCATTTGTCATTGCTATCATCAACTCTGGAACCAAAGTTCTGCCATCCATCTTCAACGCCGTTATTTTGACCACTGTATTGTCAGCTGGTAATTCGGACGTTTATATCGGCTCTAGAGTGCTATATGCACTTTCAGCTAGCGGTGTCGCTCCAAGTTGGTTCCAGATTACCAATAAGAGCGGTGTCCCATACGTCGGTGTATTGACCACAGCTGCATTTGGTGCCCTTGCATTTATGAATGTATCCTCGGGAGCTGAAAACGTATTCAACTGGCTGGTTAATATCTCGGCAGTGGCTGGAATGATCGCATGGTGTTCCATCTCCCTTTCCCATTTGAGATTCATCAAGGCCGTTAAGGCTCAAGGATTCAGCAGACAACAGTTACCATTTGTTTCAAGGTGGGCTCCTTGGTACGTGTGGTATGCCCTTATTGCCAACACTGCTATTATTATCATTCAAGGGTTTACATCTTTTTTTGCATTCTCGGCAAGTTCTTTCTTGACATCTTATTTATCCGTCTTTGTTTTCCTCTTCCTATGGGCGGGGTTCCAGTTTCTCTTCAGATGCCCCAGTTACATCAAAGCCGAAGACATTGATCTGGATAGCGGTCGGATCGAAGTTGAGAGGATTGAATGGATCGATCCCCCTGCAACTACTTGGTGGGAAAAGTTGTGGGATACTTTGGTTTAAAAAATACTCTCTAATCTCTTATAATCTACTCTAACCCAAAATCGCATTGTATGTAAATCGTTGTCCATGGAAAATCAAAAGTAACGTTTATTATTATTATTAAAAATTTACCAATCTAATGATGGCATAACGAGTTTTTGACACCCTCTACGTTGCTCATTGTACATTCAGAGTCGGCCACAACTTGCATTTGTACTCTATGGTTATAGCTCTCACCATCGTATCTATAATTCCCCACATCAGTTCGACATGTGGAGAAATGGGTACTAGTACACCGAATACCAGAATCGGCACTTTGTAAAGGATTCCACAGCGCTAATCCAGTCGGTGTACTGTCCTACCCACCTCATAGCTTGTGTACCCAATTGAGCCCTGTTGAAGGCACATACCCGGCAGTATCTGCTATTCTATCTGCATCTGCTGAAAACTGGTACCAGTTCACTCCACCGGGTGTCAGGAAAGTCGGTACATTACCCATAGTATCCAAAGTCTCTTCACCCCGCTTTAGGCTCTTCGTTAACCTTTGATAGAATCATATTTGTTGAAATTGGTACAATTCTTCCGGGCAATCTGTACAAAATACCAATTTGAGAATTTCCGTGCCCGGGCAACTGGTGGGTAAGGTTGAGCTTTCTCCATTCACAAAACAAGCCATGTTGTTGAAGGTTTGTCAATAATAACAGAACCGTAGAACAGACGTTAAATTAAAGAGCATTCTTCAGGCACCAACAACCATTGAAACGTTGTCAAATATAATTCAGCAATATATATCCTAAAACATATGTATTATATCTGTGTTCAGCTGATGGTAATGGATGTGTTAATAGCGCCTAGTATCATACACTTCTGCACATACCCATTACATTGCACGTTTTTTTAATATATTGGTACCAGGAATGGTTGACTTGACTTCGCAGTTCAGGATATCTTGCGCAGAACAGGGCTACATGAGCTTGAAGGTTACTTGAACCCCCAGCCACAAGTATGTTATGACATACATGCCGTAGCATTGAAAAACAAAATCCTTCTTCAGAGGAGCAGAGCAAAAATATTATTGGCCTATATCATCACTGTCGTCTAATAGCGTGTACTGTTTCACAAGGTCGCATTCACCTCCCCGTTCTAGATCAATTGCATATTGATAAAAGTAGCCATCAGAGGTGACTACGAGGGCATGGTTCGGAGTGACGCTGCTCAGGGCCACAACGGATCGGGTGCCAGGGGCAGCAGGCAATTTGATATAAGCAAAGTCCCGCTCTTTGTGCTCCCACATCTCCGCAACTGCATTCGGTAGATATCCTCCTACAGCCCCGGCCACGTGTTTGCCCAGTGTTTGAGAGGACCTCCGTATCATATTGGCCATACCGTTATTCCCGCTGCTGTTGCTATGGGCAGAAGCCTCTTCCACATCGGCTATTTCGTCACTGATATTGTCTTCATTTATGGTAGAGGTAGAAGAGGTGAGTTTGAAGATGTGGATTGTTTCAGTCGTACTACTGACACAGAGTAGGCTAGAAGCCAAGTTGAAATTGATGGAAAATACCTTTGAGGGATAAGTTCCCCTGCGGAATTGATATAGTTTTGTACCCGAAGGGATTGAGAAGATGCGAATGATTGTGCCCTTGTCTGATGCAGTAGCTAGCAGAGTTCCGTCTGAATTGAGGCTGACGACAGAAACCGGTCGCTTGTGGGCCTCGACCACGTTAACAGGCTGAAGCTTGAGGGCGTCAAAAATGGTTACTTCACCAGTACGACTGGGAGATGTTGAATTGACATTTCCATTAGAGTTTGCACCATTTGCTGGGGCATGGGAGGGAAGATTCAATGGGTTGACTTGTGGCTCGGAAGACGGATAAACCAGATAACAATTTTCCGACGAAGGGGATAAATAACAAATTGCGCCAGGATTTGGGGAAGTCTCGATAGTATGTAATAGTTTCATGTTGGAAATGTCGTAAATGTATATCTGCTCCTCCAACAGCACCACTAGCCGTTTTCGATTGAGCATTACTTTAAGGACGGCGGTGGGGAAGGTTAGCTCACAGATGATGGATTGTCGTTTGGTGTTCATGATCTTCAATCGTCTTGGAGACAGTGCTGGCTGCTCGCCCATGCCTACTATTGCCACTAGAGACGTAGAAAAGAGCATTTCTACGATTCCGATTCCGCCATCAGGCTTGAAGAAGCACTTGCCGAACGGCTCGCAATTATATATCTTATATCCATTCTTGGATCCTACAGATATGCAGCTAAAGTCTTGATTGAAGTTAACGAAGTTAACTGCATCCGGGTTCTGGGTCATGTTGTGTGTGGGGTTAATAATTCGATGGAGATGTATATCAAAGGATTGATTGATTGATTGTGAAAGGGAAAATGACCCTGCCGGCCGACTGTTATCGTCCCTACTGCTACGCACATTCCCCGCCACCGTGAAAGCCACATTTAGCAAGTGTGGTGGTGGGTAACGGTTTCGAAGGATCGCATCGGATTTTTTTTTTTTCCTTTCTTCTTCCGCCAGTCGGATGTCATAGGCCCTCGCAGAGAACTATATATTGTGCTTCTTTCTTTCCGGCACAAGGAACTTACATGAAGGAAAATACAACCTTGTGCTAACTACAACGTTGGGTGAAGAATTAAATTGGATTCATGTTACATCATTAATTGTCCTTCTCGGATCTTTGGGCAATTCTGGCTCTTTGATAAGCCAATTGCCATTCCAATGGAGTTCTTGGAGCCCTTTCTTCGGATCTAATAACAGAACCGATGGACATGAACAATCTACAGTAATTAATATCACCAGACTTGACGACAAATCATTGGTACACTTACCCGAACGTTGCGGCAGAACCCATCATGTATTGGCCGATACTTCTCATGACACCGTTTGGACCAGGACCATTTTGAAAAACGGCAATACCACCTAGCAAGTTGTTAATAACGGGGGGATATTCTAGAACAACTCATGCAAAATCATAAGAAATCCTTACCAAACATGATACCAATGACGGCACCGACAGTAGTCTAGAGTTTGTCAGTGGGGCTGTTTTTACAGTTATTGACTACGACATCGTTTCCACTTACACCCATCATGGCACCCATTTTGAATTTTTCAAAGTTAGAAGGTTGCTGAGCACCTTGAGCACCAGGAATTTGTTGGACTGGAGGCATATTGAAATATGGAAAATGTGAAAAGAAAAGTGGGGAGAACACCAAAAATTTATATTTTTGTCCCAACTAATACTACTTCCTGCGGCTGTGGTACATATATATATACAACTTTAGTCGAAGAAGTCGTCTTCACTGTCGTCGGCGTCCTTTTTGGATGATGGGTTCTTATAATCATCGTCGTCTTCGTCATCAGATCGTCGATTAGTATAAATAATTTTTGTTTGGGTGGAATTGGCCTGTTGGCGGGAAATCTGATCGAGTAATTGGACCAATTGTTCCTCCGACACCTTTTGCTGGATTTGACCTGATCTAGCCATTCTAATCAGCAAGTCTTCCACACTACATTTGGGCGAGTTTGTTAGTTTTATGATGCCATATAAAAGCGAATGTATCTAGCCAAGTTCCCACTTACCCCCGGGCCCGGTCACCCTTGACAATTCGGATATTTGACAATCTCTCTCTGGCCGCAGGAGAAAGGATTTGCGAGAGCTAGAATTGAGTCAGTGAATGTCATATATAATGATGGTGGGGGAGATTTCAGTTACTACGTACAACCGATAGCCTCATTTCTTCCTCTTGATTACTAAAATTCAACGTTAATAATAAAACTCTTGACACTTCTTCAAATTGCGACCACTTTTGCTCACTTTTTTTCTTGGGCCTCAGCACTCTGCCCCCCCTGAGAGCCGCCGTTGCCGCCGCCAGATTGCTTTTCAAGTTCCTGTAATCTGGCCTGTCTGATTGCTTGAAGTTCTGAGTCCTCCATAGTATATTTTGATGATTCTTCGTGGAGTATAGAGGATTTTTTTTTACTATTGGGACATTATTCCTACGGGGGATTTTGGTTGTTTTCCAGCCGATAAATCCATCTCCAAGTGGATATAAAACAAGTATGTGATGGGCCTGCATTTGTCAAGACTGGATACCACGGCTCGCGTGGCTTGGAATCTTGACAATGACAGATTCAATTGACTAGTAATTCATTGGCATGCCAAAATATATGGATCTACATCGTGAATTGAATGGAAGGGAGAAGCATGGGTTTCGGGGAAATAAACTGAAATGCCGACGTTTTGTCCCAACAAACAGGTTTGGTGTGTCACGTTCAGAAAAACCCACAACGCACAAGTCGGGGCGTTTCGTTTCACCACAACCAACACATTTTGTACATAAAATCTAGATATTCTGTAGCATGCCTGAAGAGTCTAGCGATAGCAGCAGTAAAAAGGAGATGGACATTACGTCCGAGGTGACGGCGTTGTCGACCAAGCTGCTTCAGGCGATTGACCGACAGGCGGATCTGGAGGATCAGGTACAGGTGTTGCGACGGGAACTTGACAGCAGTCGCAGAGAAAAACTAGCATTAGACGATCGGATTTCGAGCGGGGATCTTGTTGAGAAGAGTTCAGTAGAGAATGCGTTCAACGAGCGGGACGAAGCGGTGAAGGAATCCACGCGACTGCAGGGCGAAATTGAAGAGTTGACCGGATCTCTGTTTGATGAAGCCAATAAGATGGTAGCCGACGCGAAACGAGAAACGTCGGAATGGGCTCGACGTAATACGCAATTGCAACTCCAATTGAAGGAGAAGGATAGTCTGTTGGACAACATGGAGCAGCAGCTCAAGGGATTGAAACTGGTTCTGCAGGATATGACGGATCAGCAGGAGGAGCAGCAAGAAGAGCAGCAGCTGAACAAGAGACTCTCGACCACATTCTCCATGCCAGCGTCGTCGGCGAATACGATCCAAGCAATGGTCGGAAGCGGCGGGAGCGGCCTCCAGCCGTCTCCATTTGCCAAAGACGAAAACAACAACCTCAGTAGCACGAATGAAGATGCAGAGCCCTGTACGCCAGATAATGAGGTTCAAACGACAGCCACCGAAGGTGAATCATATTTCAATGAAAAGGACCCGGACATTTCCACGTTTTCACTGTCAAATTTGGTTCGACCAATCGTGCGTCGAGATCTGCCGGCCTTCGTAGACTTCAAATCCCTCACGGCCCACGTTAACCATGTCAACTCGACACGCTCTGCCTCGCCATCTATGGCATCGCACAACTCGAGCGCGACTAGCCTTCAAGATCAGACCAATTCCACCCCATCCCCAACGAGTTCTCCCACGACCACAACAACCACAACAACAAATACTAATCGATATTCCTTCCATTTCCATACCGCATCGATCATGGGCACCCCAGGAAGCACATATTCTTCTTCAACAACCTACACGGCCCCGTCGTTGAAGGAGTTTCGGTTCTTCAAACGGACCTTGACCGAGGACATTGAGCCGACGCTTCGGCTGGACCTGGCACCGGGCTTGTCCTGGTTAAGTCGACGAAATGTCATGAGCTCCATTTTAGATGGCACCGCAGTGGTGGAGCCAATTTCCGGCGTGAACGAGGCGTACAAGTTCCTGGGATCCGAGTTGTTGGACCAGCATCGAACTGGCGGAACCACAGCTTCCAATTCTCATTTATATGCATATCCAAGTGACGGCCCGCCCGTGGCCACCCGTGCAGCTTGCAAGCTGTGCGGTGAAAATAGAAAAACGTCATTATTGTATGCTAGAATGCATAACCTCAAGACGACCGTCCAGAATAACAACACCCAGGAGACGATAGCGTCTGCGATTGGAATCAACAACAACTCCAACAGCGACAATCACAGCAGCCAACAAGAGGAAAAGGCAGCCAGCTCTAGCGGCCATCCGCTGTGCTATTATTGCGTCAACCGTGTCAGAAGTGTGTGCGACTTTGTCATGTTCCTTCGCTCCATCCGAGACGGCGTCCGCAAGACTGACGACGAGGCCTCTCTGGCCAGAGCATGGGAAGAGTGCATTCGACTACGCGAACGTATGTTCTGGGCCAGAGTCGGAGGTTCATTCCCTTGGGGTCCAATAGGCCCCGGAACGCCTACGGCCGCGACTCCCGGCCTATCGTCCAATCCTAAACGGTACACGGCCGATCTCTCTGAGAGGCTGAATAAACTCGGAATCCATAGACCCACTCCGTCACAGTCGTCAACCGCAAAACCTGAGAATGATGATGACAGCTCTCCGGCGGCTGACACGACCCTCACTCAAGACGACGTCGATGCTACAAAGACCACCAATTCCGAAGATGAAGAGGAGGACTTTCTCGACTCGTATGCTGATTCCCCCGACAACGAAGATACTACTAATAAGTAATTAATACATATACACAGCTTTGATGAAGATGTTTGCCTCCGGCGGCTTCTTTTTTCTCCGAAAAGAAGCAAAAAAGGTAGCTCTGCGAGGCAGCAGACGAGTCCAGACCCTCCAAATCTCCTGGTGGAGTGTGCTTGTAGGGGAAAGTCAGAGACCTCAGGAGTAGCGCTCTTGGACAGTGAAATATGTATATATCAAATGAGATGCCAGAGGCGTCAGGTGAGAAGAGTGCCTCCGGCGGCTTCTTTTTTCTCCGAAAAGAAGCAAAAAAGGTAGCTCTGCGAGACCAGTGCTTTTGGTTCTTTTCTAGAAAAGAACGCCGCCCGCAGGGCAATTGAGTAGCAGATAGAAGAGGCTAGCCCCTCCAAATCTCCTAATCACCCCTACTTTTGACACTTGTGGAATGTGTCCGAAGACTGCGGCGGAGTGTGCTTGTAGGGGAAATTGAGAGATGTGGTGAGACCAGTGTTCAGTTGAACTAGAGTAGAAGACGGGCCCAGCCAATCCAATTCCCCGAATAACCCTTACATTTGACACTTGTGGAAGGATGTCCGAAGACTGCGGTGGAGTGTGCTTGTAAGAGGAAACTCAGAGACCTGAAAAGCCTAGCGCCCATGGATTGTAAAAAAAAAAAGGAAAATAAAGGTGGAATTGGTCCCCTTTTTATATTTTAAATTAGACGCCAGAGACAATTGATTTTTGGAAAGCTTATTACTAAGAAAACCCGTGAGATGGGAAGAGTGCCTCCGGCGGCTTCTTTTTTCTCCGAAAAGAAGCAAAAAAGGTAGCTCTGCGAGGCCTGTGCTTTTGGTTCTTATCTAGAAAAGAACGCCGCCCGCAGGGCAATTGGTTTACTAAGTTGAATTAAATTGAGTGTATATATATATATATATGGAGACATTTTTCCCACCGTCGCACCGTTCATCTACGCCACAACACTTGAGATACCCACACAAACTCCCCCCACGCCCTGCAACGCACGCTGCTTTATCTTTCACCTTTCATCCGGTGAAAATAATCCTGCGGTTCCTGCCAATTCGCCGAGTTCTGAAACCACTCTCAATGATTTTCCGGTGTGGGCTTCCGGACCCCCGCCAGCTCCCCGCCAGTAGAAAAGCGAGAAAAATACGATTTCGACAAAAAATTACCCACTTATCACGTGACTCGCAGTAGAACGGCTGAGCGAGCAAAAACAAAAAGAAAAAAAGAAAAGAAAGAAAGAAACTCAGTCAAACATCATCACGATATTTTGTTCGGCTATAACTGTCTTAGGCTCTTCACCGCAAACCCATAAATCGGGAAAGATTGTCCAAAATCTCCAACCACCTGACACCGAGTCGGCACGCAATGTGGAACCATGCTGAACAAATAAGAGTCAATTTATTCCGACTCCTCATCGCCAGAACCACGGGCTTATGTTGCTATTTTACTGCACCAGGCTATTTTTTCCTAACGGGGCCACAAGCAGGGCTTATGCGAGGGTTTCTCCGCGATTTACGGTCCGACGACCGGGTTCGGATCTCCACCACCGAAAGTTGTAATAACACAACACACTGCTCCACATCTAACAAGTTTTCTATTGATGTGACAAAGTAATAGCTTGAGCCTCTTTCTCTCGACACGTGTGGCTTTCTTTATTTTATTTTATTTTTTTTTTTTGTTGTTGTTGTTATCTCGGCTTTGGGGAACATCCGCACGATTCTGTCTGTACCAATCGCCATGGATGTTTGAAAACTTCCGATAACTTTAAAAGCCGCATCCCCTCAATGTGACAATCGTTCTTTCCGTTGCCTAACTTGGCGCTTAAAAACGAAAATTTCATGTTGGATGGCCATGTCCGGCGGAACGCGCGCGCGCAATGTTTCGCGAGCTTAATCACGGCTTTATATGCCCCGCAGGCGGAAAAATACTTGTCCCGAAGTCGTTCCGACACACCTTTTTTTTTTTTTTTTTTTTTTTTTTTTTTTTTTTTTTTTTTCAAGCATCCACAAATTAGACTTGGATCCAATTGAATGGGATTTCTACGGGAAATATTTGTCTTTTCAGATTCTATCTTGTAGCGTTGAAATGGAACTCGAAAAGAAAAAAAATTAAATTAAATGCGTGTGAGATCCGAGTTTATGTGTTTGTGGGGTTGAGGGAGGATTGTCCGAGATGGGACGGAAAAATCCGCATTTACGGCACTCTCTCCACCGTCGACCGAGGCAGCTTTCTATATAATTTTTTTTTTTTTTTATATATATATTAAATCATTAATTTATTTTTCCTAAAGGAAATCAAATGTGCTGATATGCAACAAAGATAATAATTCCGTCCAGAGAAGATAAGAAAAAAAACGTACCCAGCAATGGAAAAATACCCACAGACAAAAAAAACTATCTTGCTAGATAATATAAACAATGTCTCTATCTCAAGGCTGCGGACCGGGTGATAGGGAAAATCGGGTGAAATATTTGCTTTTTACAGACAGTTACCGTGGAGGAGAAAAATTTGTTACCCCAGACAGCCGGCCGGTGGGGGAACCCCACATCAACACGGATCTCCTAATTTCTTTTTATATGGGCGCCACTACTATACCCCCCATATATATATCCACTTTCGCTCCTTGAAAAGTTGCATAGTTTTTTGGACTTATCATGACTTTAAACCAAGTATCGGCTTCGCCTCCGACTATTGCACCAGCTCCGGAGGATTCTCCGGCGACAAAGAAGGGCAAATTCCCTCCAGCCTATTTGATGGACGTTCCTCCACGAAAGCGGTCCAAGGTTTCCAGAGCATGCGACGAGGTAAGTAACAAGAAATATATGAGAGATGTCATTTCTCCGGTAAAATTTTTGTGCAAGGGTACTAACTAGATTATGCTGTAGTGTCGACGAAAAAAAGTATGTGCAGTTCTTCCGATTTTTTATCGCGCCGCTTGTTTTTCCGGTCGGACAATCTTCTCCGGGCGTCCGCCGGCAAACAATTACTTTTTTTTTTTTTTTTTTCCAAGCCATAGAGTGAGATTACTAACTTGTGTGACATTGTAGATTCGATGTGATGCTGGAATCGAAGAAGATCCGCAATGTACCTCCTGTAGACGAGCGGGCGAAAAATGCTCGTTTTCGCGGATTCCGATGAAGCGAGGACCAAGCAAAAAGTGAGTGTGAAAAATGCTTTTTAATTTCTCTTTTATGGCTTTTTTTTTTCTAACTAGATGATTTTGCCAATTTAGAACTTCTTGGGATGCTGATAAGTTGAGATTATCTCCGGCGGTTATTCGATCCTCCTCATTTTCAACCGCAACCCCTCCGACCCCTCCACAGCAAGACGTAGCCGCGACCTCGCCGAAATTGAATTCTGCCGTCAACCAACAAAAGTCCCGAAAACGGGCGCTTTCTTCATCCTCGGACTTTGTCCTCCATCACGACAGATTGCCCTCTATCGACACCCTGACGTCTCCGCAGCTGGATTACTCCTTTGGCCAGTTCTCCAAAGTAACTTACGATGACAGAGCCCGACATGGCTCAATTTCCTCGCTCGACTCGGCCGCCTCCAGCACCGCCGGCGGACTTTCTCCGGGCTCCGCAACAACTGTTCCAGGTGTCAAACGATCCTATTCGTCATCCGAGGTTGACGAGCCCGGCTGGGACGACCGTTGCATTGACAATTACTATCAAGTCATCCATCCCGCTCTGCCCATTCTGCCCTCAAGCAAGGTGCGTTTGAGGGCCCGTCTCTTGGGTTGCTCCAACACTGCTCTTCGATACTCCCTGCTTTCGGCCGTATCCGGACTCGTCAAGAAGAATGACCCATATTATCGATCTCAAGTCCTTCAGGGCGTTCTCCAGCAGGACACCAGATCTCTGTCCACACAATCAAAAATCCTATATCTCATGTCCCTGACGTTGCTCTTCCTCCAATCCTCTGATTCCATATGGTTGGGTGCAGCAATCAACCTGGCATATGAAATGGGTCTCCACAACCCGGCCAGCTCCAACGCCAACTCTAATCAATCCGGCGACGACGACAGCTCCGTTTCCCGACGTCTCTTCCTCATCCTCGTCATCCTCGACCGACTAAACTCAACCCTCAAGAAAGTGCCGGTGCAAATCCCTGAGAGCGTAGTTCGTCTGTCCCCAGACTCGGATACCACCTGTTTCGGCGGCTCCAAAATCGGAATCCATCTGGTTCGTCTTTGCATAATTCTGGGCCAAGCCCCAACCCAAGACGTTTCCAGCCAGCTCTCCGAGGCATATCAGGCCATTGAAACGCTCTGGGATACCACCCCAATCCTCAAAGCATTATACTACCTCGTCTTGGTTCAAGTGGACAGATCTGCATCTCTTTCTTCAACCTCGTCTGCCGAATCATCCTCAACCCAATCCATCCTTTCCAACACTTCCGCATTGTCTGTTCTCCTGGAATCCCCGCTTATCTCCGTCTCACCATTAGTCGGATATTTTGTCCCGCCTCTCGTCACCTCGCTGCTCGACGTGATCAACAAAGTTCCCCAGGACCTCCGCTCTCGCTATTGGTCTCAATTGGATAACCTTGATGGGCTCATCGACAGGAAATTCCACGACTTCGCTCCCCTAAGGCATGACATCTCTCAGGCCAGACTTGCCCATTCTTCCACCTCTCCAAAATCAAAGTTGGAGGACTTGGCGGCAATTGCTCATGCTGCTCATCAACATGCCTTGTAATTTATTGTATAGAAAAAAAATATCCTTGCATTTCCGATTTTTCTGTTATATTCTGTTCCCTGCCCCTAATTGATATCTAGTGGTATTACGTAAGCCGTTGTCACCAGGAACAACAATCGATCGGTGATTAAGCTTCAACGTGCCGACATAATCACTCAACGGAAGGAAAGCATGAATTCAGGACGAAAAATAGCGAAGCAATTTTTGGCGATAGAACAAGCTGAAGGCGATGGTGCCAGGGTCCGAAGGAGCATTGGCTCGATGAGGGCCCTGAACTTTACACCTTTCCTCCTCTTGGACCATTTGGTCCAAACGGGGAACGGGTTCCCCGACCACCCCCATCGTGGACAAGAAACAATCACCTATGTCTTGAAGGGCGAAGTTGATCATGAGGACTTTACAGGATCCAAAGGCACAATTGGCGCCGGAGATCTACAATTTATGACTGCCGGCCGTGGAATTGTTCATGCGGAGATGCCCCGAGTAGACTCACAAGGCACCGTGCCTGAAATTATGCAACTATGGGTGGATTTGCCTGAAGATCTGAAAGCTTGCGAACCACGATATCGGGATTTAAAGGCCGCCGAGATTCCTACTGCAACGCCGTCTGATGTCGTGGAAGTCAAGGTCATTTCCGGCGAATCACACGGAGTCACATCTGTTCAAGACCTGGCATACACTCCAGTGGTGTTTTATGATTACAGAATCCAGCCTGGTGGAAGTGTTACCCAGCCTGTTCCGCAGGATTATAATGTCTTTCTTTATGTTCTCCAAGGTGACATCTTGCTCAACGGAGAGTCAAGCGTTCCGCAACATAACGCAGTTCTCTTTGAAGAAGCGGGTGACACAATTGAGCTAAGCGTAGCCAAGTCCGCTGAAAAGGAAGCCAGGCTGATTCTAGTTGGCGGGAAAAAACTCCAACAACCAGTGGTTCAGCATGGACCATTTGTTGAAACGTCTAAAGAAAAAGTCCAAAAAGCATTCATGGATTATCAGACTGCGTCTAATGGGTTTGAGAGGCTACAGGGTTGGTACAGTGAAATTGGAAAAAGGTAAATGTAGTGAAATACTCAAAATTAGTGCTTTTGGTTCTTTTCTGGAAAAGAACGCCGCCCGCAGGGCACTCTCGCCTCCGGCGGCTTCTTTTTTCTCCGAAAAGAAGCAAAAAAGGTAGCTCTGCGAGGCTCCAATGCTAATTGAGAGTAATTGATTGAACGTTCGTTGGAAACAAGACTTCAACCAAAATTCGCGTGTGTAACCCACCGCAATAGTTTATTAAAGTGGGGAAAAACCTCGCCCACCGGACGGATCGGCGTTCCGATAATAAAAGTTGTGGAGCGGGCAGTAAATTGCCAGTAGATGCGGGGCGGCGCTGGAGTCCCATAGGAAAAACCGTTCTATAGTTTAAGATATCTCTCGACCTTTCTTCACACACGGCATTCGAAGGACAGAACTATTTCCCTCCCCCCTTTGCTTTTCACTTTATTATTATTATTATTATTATTATTTTTTTTTTTTTTCACCTTTTACCCATCCTCAATAATATTGTCCTGTTAATTCGTTAGGTAGAACAGTATCGCAGCATGTTCATTTTACCACCGCCTCCTAAATCCTCGTTATACTATCCGGCTACTACTGGTTTATACTACCGAGATGGAGGGACAAATGTCCTTGAAGCTACCAATACGTCGACCCAGCTGGAACCCGACGATATCCAGGCTTTCGCGGCTCCAGAGGGAACCTATATACCCAAGGAGACTATTCATTTAGCTACTCCGTTACCGCATCCATCGGATCCTCCACCAGCAGTGGTTAATCCTTTGGCACCGACTCATACATTACCGTCGCAGCATTCTGCAGGTGTCAGGCTGTCTACGCTGATTATACAGGATTATGGCGACCCGGTGATTAGTAGCCCTGTGACGATGAATACACCAGGTAGGCTTAAGGGTGCTCGACAGCTCAGTACATCTTCGGCCAAGTCCTTCGGAGGTTGGACGTCGTCTTTGTTTTCTCAGCGGAAAAGCTCTACGGCGACTAACACTACAAACACTGTGTTTGAAGATGATGGCACCGACTTAGCCACCCCGCCGACAGCTGGGAATATATTGAGCTCCTCCGCTCCTAACAGTAACAATTTTGGAAATCCGCTCTATAAAAAGGATACTAATGCTAGCATAAACTCGTCTTCTGGCGGCCTATCAACATCAATGTCATCCAACGCTACCAACGTCGGAGGGAGTTACTCGTCTGCTCGGCCAAAGAACTCCCTGGTCAAGAATAATTCGTCTTTCATTTCAAGAACTCTTCTTCATGACAATACAGCCAAGAGACTGTCTGAGAGACGACCATACGATCTTTTTGCGTGGATCAATGTTGGTCGGTCTTTTGCATGGGTAGACTTTTCCCCCAATGGACAGTCTGTGCATCATGAACCATTGACGAAAGTGCTTTTCACCAAGGCTCACCCGCTGTCTCATGACGTTAACCCGGTAACCAAATCCTTGAATTGCATCGACACTGTTCTCGGAACTTCTGCTGGCGATTGTATCTGGATTGAGAACTTCTCCTCTAGGTACAACCGTATCAATAAGAACGGAGACGTAACCAAGTCGGCTGTGACAAACATCTCATGGATCCCTGGTTCGGAGAACCTCTTTATAACTGGTCACGCCAATGGTGTTTTAGTTATCTTCGATAAGGAACGAGACGATGGATCACTTTTCCCCAATGGCCTTCAAGAAACGGACCAGGACCACGCAGTGTCCACCGATGCGTTCAGAGTGATCAGATCATTAACAAACCCTGAAAACTTCCCACCGGCTGATCAGAAGCAGGCTCCGAAAGTTAATCCGTTAGCTGTTTATAAAGTGTCCAACGCACCGATCACCTGCTTAGCATTCCATAACCATACACTTGCAGTGACATCGAAGGATGGTTACTTAAGACTCATAGACCTCGGTACAGAAACTCTAACGGACATTTTCCCATCATTCTACGGGGGCTTCTTATGTGCGGCATTCTCTCCGGATGGGAGCTATCTTGTTACAGGAGGCGAAGACGATATGGTGTGCATATGGCATGTCGGCGACCCAGACAAGAAAACCTTGGTGGCCAGATGCCAGGGCCATGGCTCCTGGGTTCGTTCTGTAAGGTTCGATCCATGGGCTTCTGATGATATTACTTATAGAATTGGATCCGTGGGCGAGGACGGCAAATTGCTTCTATGGGACTTTTCACCAAAGTCGCTGAACCGTCCAAAGGCCATGCAGTCATCTCATCAGCAAGGTGGGGGAGTAAAGATCGCCGACAATAGCACAGTGCTTCACCCCTTCGTTTCACAGGCCGAAACCCCGGTAATTCCGCCGGTGGTGTCCAAATTGGTTCATCTTAAGGACTGTGACTCGGAATCATTATCAGATCTTCGCTTTTTGGAAAAGGGAATTGCAGTATCAGGAAAGGATGGCCGCATCTGGCTCTGGGATAGACCAACAACAACTACCACTTCCGCTGCTGAAGAAACTAACTCTCAATAAATTACATTCCAATTTTTTTTTAGTCACCATTATTATTATATATATATATATATACATTTGTAGGTAGATCTGGGTCGAATAGCACAATTAAACGACCCGATTAATAAAACAAAAAAAGAAGTGTTCACATATCAGTTGTTTGATTAAATATACACAAAAATACTTTATATTTATTCAGCAAGAATCAAAGCTGCGGCACCCATACCGGAACCAATGCACATAGAAATAACACCAGCCTTTTGCTTGGTTCTTCTAAGTTCAGTAAGCAAAGTAGAGACTTGACGAGCACCAGTGGCACCAAGTGGATGACCGAAGGCGATAGCACCACCCTTTGGATTGACCTTTTCTAAAGGAACGTTGGCAGCTCTGACAGATTGAAGAAGTTGGGAAGCGAAGGCTTCGTTGATTTCGAAGATGTCAATGTCGTCAGTCTTCAAACCAACATCCTTAAGAAGGGCTGGGATGGCAACACCTGGACCAATTCCCATAACTTCAGGTGGAACACCAACGACCTTGCAGTGAACGTATTTACCAATGATTGGTTGACCGAGCTTTTCAGCAACGGATCTTCTCATCAAGATGACAGCACCGGCACCGTCAGAGACTTGAGATGCATTACCGGCGTGGGTGGTACCATCGGCAGCGAAGGCTGGCTTAAGCTTTCCGAGGGAGGCAGCGGTGACACCCTTACGAATTCCGTCGTCTTCAGAGATGACCTTTTCGGTGAACTTGTCTTCGTCTTCGTCATCAACAATGCGGGCAGTGATTGGGAGAATTTCTTCCTTGAAGAGACCTTCCTTTTGGGCCTTTTCAGCCTTTTGGTAAGAAGAGGCGGCGAAAGCATCTTGATCTTCACGAGAAATGTGGTATTGGCTGGCGACATTTTCAGAAGTAACACCCATTGGGATGATACACTTGGCAGCTTCTTCGTGATCAGCAAGAACTTCTGGGAATGGAGCTTGAGCCTTTGGACCGTATCCAGTGGACATGGATTCGACACCGGCACCAATACCGACGTCAATTTGACCAGCAGTGATCTTGTTAGCAATATCATTGACAGCCATTAAACCGGAGGAACATTGTCTGTTCAAAGCTTGAACTGGGACGCTGTATGGGATGCCAGCAGCTAAAGCGGCGGCTCTGTGTTCGTTAGCACCAGCACCTGGTTGCAAAACGTTACCGACAACAACATCTTCAATGACCTTTGGATCAATCTTGGTCTTGTCAATGACACCCTTCAAGAGGCCGAGGAGAATTTCAGAAGAAACCATGTCCTTGAGACCTCCCTTACCACCCTTGGTGATTGGGGTTCTGTAAGCAGCGGTGATAACAACGTCATCTGGGTGCTTTTCAGAAAGCTTTTGGACAGAAGATGCTTCGTTAACTTGTAATTGAGAAGTGAGGTTTTGGAGACGTTCCATTTTTAAAATAATGTAAAAGGTTTGTGTGGAGCAAGTTTAAAGTGCGATTTTGCTCGCTTTTATATACTTCTGTCCGTTGAATGCGGAGTATGCCAGAACAAAAGAGCCGAGGCACAAACTCTCTCACACAATGACCCGATCTCTCCATGTCGGCCCGATCACACATTGTGTGGCGCCCGTTCCGTTGGGTTTTTGGCTTATGTAATCGGCTCCGAGGTTTTTTTATGAAATTCTGACATGCCGACACAATTAAGACAAGACAGATCTAACCCGCAAAAAGGAACGTGAGCTGGAGCGTGATATTTGTGGGGATTTTTCTTGCCCCGTGTCAGTGTTGTTAACTTTTTCAACGGTTCAGGAGGTCACCTGACTCCTCAATTTTTCAGAATTTCGATTTATTTCTTTGTAAGCCGACAAAGCCATTTTTAGGCTCACCTCGGCGAATGGGTGCCGAATTTACCACCCTTTGGTTTGAGCAATATTTTATTTGAGTAATTAATTAATTGTGCACCTACTTCGCTAGGCGATTTATTTGCATTGTTCGTTTTGTACTTTCTTTCAGGTATCTGTGTCTTCGAATGATATCATCATCAACTGCCTTCGATTTCATGTGATCGGGGGAATATTTGCATGAGACAGGTGAGTGACAATCACAGAGGCTGTGGACCTATCTTCCATTTTCCGAGAAAGGGAGCTGAGAAGTGTTTCTTGAATTGATGGGTTATTAGGCTGGAGACATAATTATGACAATTGAAGTATTTCTGGATTGAATTACATTGAATTTCATGGTACTTAGATTGGTTCGTTGTTGAGTGCTGGGGGTTAGTTTTCTTCGGAAATCATATTCCAATCGGTTCTAATTGATCGGTGGGAAGCCATGGTGGAGTCCTGATGATATTTTGTGGATGTACCTGCATATGTGTTTCTCGAGTCTATGTTGAGTTGCCATTAGTGGCATGTGCAATTGCCGGCCTCGAGGGCGCTAAACGATAAGATTGTGACATTGTAAATGCTACGGCTAATATTCGAGCAGCTACAAAATTAGCGAGAGCAAAGCTAGGAAGAGTATGAAGCTCAATTTATTTTTCAATGTTGAATACAGTTTCTTTCCGGGGGCGTCCATCTATCTAAATGGAATCCAAATTGATGACGGAAAGGTGCACGCTTTTTTTGAGAGTAATTTATACCGTGATGCGCTCCTTGTGTACTATATCTGTATCATATTGCGCTGGGAATTCATAGATAGCAAAGACGTTTTAATATTTATTCAGGAGGATATTGTAATTCCTACGTAGAATAAGCGCAGCAGGGCCGATTGTTCCTTTATCCGATTGTTTTAACGGTGATCAACCGATCGACATCTTTCGTTGTAGCTTTTGGTTGTTTTCTAGAAAAGAACGCCGCCTGCAGGACATGGTGCATAAAGTATCGGTAAATTTACTGACTGAAATAAAACCTGGGGTGAAATCAGGATCTGCAGCACTTGAGATGTTCTGTATTATGATAAAAAGCGCTCTTTCGTGACTCTCCAAGAAGAAGATGGAGCTATCCATTTACTTCTTTTCGCAAAAAAGGAATGCGCCGGAGACATATTATTATGTTTATCTTAACCATTTGAGAGAGACGATTGAAAAGTGTCACTGACACATCCAAACCAGTCCCACCATAAGCTGTGGCGATTGACCTTGTCAAATTAAACAATTTTATTTATTTAGGTATTTCTTCTAGAAACTAAATACACACCTCAAAATTTTTATAATTATTTCGAATTCATCATTCTGGGAACTGATTAGATAGACAGACTGGAATGGTCTCTACACAATTTTTCTTTTTATTTTTTTTTTTATTTTTTCTCACTGTCTAAATAACCCAACCAATATAATTTTTTGAACACTTCTCGACCCTAAATTCATTTCAATTTCCTAATAGGCTATTCAATTGTGGTAATCTAGTTCCTCACTAACACTTCGTCACCCTGAGTCATCATTCGTGTGTCGGTTCCCAACACAGCGCTAGTATATAAAAATCTCATGAGGCTCACACAACGGAAAAATAAAACCATCAAGATATGACAAGTGAAGGAGCCGAGGGTAGCAAGAATACTTCGGAGAACAATGGAGCGCAATCTTCGAGGAAATTAAACAATAACAGTAATAATAATGGACGCCGTCGATTCCACCCAAGGGATCCCAGAAGGGTTGTACAGAAGCCAAAACCAAAGAATGCCAGATTGACTGAGATCAACCAGCTGAAAAAGGGCTATCCGTCCTGCAAGAGCTCATCAGACAACACTGTATTCTCAGTTTCAATGAAGCCGTCAGATCCTGACTTCCCGTTTGAGCTGGACTATTTGACGTTTGATCTGTTCGTTCCCGACGACTACCCGAAATCAGCACCTTGGATCTCGGTTAAAAACGAGGATATACCCAAGGGCTATTCCGGCAATGTAGAAGTTGGGTTTCGGGAAATAGCACAAGAGAATTTGGGCAAGCTATCCCTGATGAATCTAACTTTACAGTTGGACAAGCGGCTAGAGGAGTTTTTGACAAGAGAGAAGCAACAAACAATTAAGATTGTCAAGGGAAGCAACAGTTCCAGCAGCAACGGCAATAGGAATTCCGCTGATACCAAGGGAAAGGGTAAAAAGGATAAACCCCAGGACAGAGAGAAAGCAAAACAGAAGCAGCAACAAACAAAGAAGCAGGCATACAATCCTAAAGCTTCCCAAACGTTTGTCCCGGCACATGTCAAACAAGAACGAGAGAGACAAATTCAAATGATGAAGCATCGTTTGAAAGATGATGCAGTCTTGTTTTCTGATGCATCTGATGGAGCCACCTTTTCTGTTACGATCCATACCCCGGAAGAATCTCAGATCTTGCCACATGAGTTATTTGGATCATTCCGAGCATTATTATACGTCCCATCATCTTATGGCATTTCGGCGGCTAGAATCACTATTCCAAGCGTGGATGATGTTTGTGGACGCAATGTGGAGGAAAACTTCAATAGAAAAGCAGAAGAAGTGAAGGGGAAATGGTCCTTACTTGGGTTGCTGAATTATTTGACTACAGAAATTGAACAATTGATCCTTCCGTCCGCGGAGGTTAATAGCTATTCTAATGAAAAGGGCGATCCTAAAGAGGACGTTAATATCCTTGTTGAAAAAGAGAAACTCGATGAGGCGGCGGCGGCGGCGCCTGCAGAGACAAGCGTCGAAAAGCTGAGCGAAGAGGAACAAAGAAAGATCCTTGAATTAACTGGTTCTGCCGGTAAATTGTCTCTGAATGAGAAAAAGCACGAGGTCGAAGAGGACGATGAGCAGCAAGCTGAAGAGCATGAGTCGCCCCTTCAACTGCCGCCATTATCGCCACGTGGAACTGCATTATATCTTCCTGGCATCAAATTGGCGAATATTGACTTTTTGGAATGTCAATCACTCAACCTTGTGGTTAAATGTACAAAGTGCAAGAACTATAATGATCTAATGAACATTGCATCAGCCCCATATGGAAGGGAATCAAAACCAGTTGGCGTGATGTGCAGCAAGTGCAACAGCACATTGGCAGCAGCATTCCGAAAAGATATCATCCATGCAAACAACAATAGAGCCGGATTTTTAGATCTTCATGGCTGTACTCCTTTTAACATGTTGGCAGCCTGTTCTTTCGTTCCAACATGCTCCAATTGCTCGACAACGTTTCCAGCCGCATTCCGCAAGATGGAAGTGGCCAAAACATGCAATGAACATTGTCGCGAATGTCATATTCGCATGACCATGTACATTGCAGAATTCCGGTTTGAATATATGAGCGATGAGGATGGCATCAATAATGAACAACTCAAGCTCAGGACTAAGAAGCCCAAAAAGGAGAACCTCGGGATTACTGGTGGAACCCCATTACCGAACGATGGTACTTGTTCACACTACAAGAAATCAACTCGATGGTTCAGGTTCAGTTGCTGCTCCAAGGTATATCCGTGCGACCGATGCCACGATGAAGAGGCTGACCACCCGAGCGAGCGTGCTCAAAGAATGATCTGTGGCAAATGCTCACGGGAACAAAACGCATCAGATGTCTGTGCCTTTTGTCGCCATTCGTTCGCGGCTAGACATTCAGCCTTCTGGGAAGGTGGCAAGGGCACGAGGGACCCAGTCCGAATGAGTCGCAAAGACCCACGCAAGTACAAGCGTGCCAACAAGAAGAATTCTAAACAATCTTCTTGATTCCGTCCAAAGTATGTGTGTCTGAGCAAACTCTCTTTTGTTTCATCAGTATTTATACCGTTTGCAATCATGGAAGTGACCCTATATCTATGTATATACGACTCTTAGAATTACAAACGTATGCTTCACATATAAATGTATATATTAATTACGGAGATTTATCTGACTTGATTGTTAATTTACACGGCTAAGTCGCGTTCCTGAATTTTTTTTTTTTTTGGTGGTGCGTTGTTGTGTTCCCAATCTTAAACACAACCTTCTCCTGAAATCGTCCGCTACCACATAGCTGTATTAACACACGTCCCAAAAAAAAGGTCCCCGTTTCATTCTACCACGCTGTATATTTGTTTCCTCCTGGTTTGAATTGGGGCAAATTGGATATAGCATTTGTCATTCGTGTGCATTTGATATACGCTTTTTCAAGCTTCTACTAGTTCAAGCTGTCGTTCAAAAAGCTCTCCAAGACGAAGTCTGGGGGTAGTGGTTCTAATGGATTGGAGCCCACAACTTCTCATAGTTCCATTGCCTCCAGTCTTCATCCTACTCCATCGATCACACCATCAATATCATCGATACCATACGACTCTATATCGTCAAAATCCAAGAGTCCTATCCCGGTGAACTATTTGCCAGCGAATGGGCATCACCAACACTCGGAAGCAAAGCGGTCGGATTCTTCATCCTCATTCCAGCCTCAGACGCTGATATCCGGACCAATCCCTCCACTGCCTCCCAGAAAGCATAGCACTCACAGTAACAAGTCTTCAGCGACACCTTCGAGAGATGCCTCCATGTCGAGTTTGTCAAAGGAATCCAAGGAAGCGAAAGATACCCACTCCAAGTTCGACCCAAAATCGTCAGTATATTCAAATTCTTCGGATTCGCCAAATACGACTTCTCACAGAAGATCGCGGTCGATTGAGAATGCAGATAGTTTTTCGTCCTCCCGGCATTCTTCCTATTCGTATGACGATGACACGCTTTCAGTTGCATCCCACAAAGCTTCAAAATCAACTATCAATGCCATGGTACAGGCCAATGATTTCAATCTGGAAAGACCTGATAACGATGCTGTAGTAGACGCAATGTTTTTGGAATTAATGGTGAGTACATGACGATTTCAACCTATGGCTTTTATATTTTTTACTAACTCAATCTAGAATAAACGGGATTTTAAGAGTCTCCCCGAAGCAGCCAAAAAGCAGATGCTTTCATACCCAATATCAAAAAAATGGATGCTTATCCACCAAGATGCATTAACAGAATTCCAAAACGAAAAGAAGCGAGCTCAAAATATTGCCAAATCAGACGAAAATACCCCAGAATGGTATGTGCGGAAGCTCATGGACAATTCTATTTCAGCAAAGCAGCTAGGTAATTTGTGGGTTTCGTTGAGAACAGAGCCAGTTGGCTGGGTCCAGCAGTTTATTGAGGCGCAAGGTCAAGTCGCCATTTCAACAGTATTATCGCATATTAATCATAGAAACTCTTGGAATGAAGACGTTTTGGACAGGGAGTATGATTTGGTCAAGTGTTTGAAAGCTCTGCTCAATTTGAAGGATGGTGCCGACCATGCTGTTCAAACTACCAAATGTGTCCCAGCTCTGGTCCGATCCCTGATATCCCCTCGCCTTTCTACGCGAAAGCTGGTAACTGATGTACTCACTTTCCTTGCCCATTGGCAAGAACCAACGGGCCATCAGCAAGTCCTGGGCTCGCTAGACACCATGAAGGGCCACATTGGCGATATCGGCCGATTTGAGTCTTGGATGAGAATGGTGGAACAGACCTTAGATGGCAGAGGAAAAATGGGATCAATGGTTGGAGCCAGTGAAGAGTATCGTACTGGAGGTGTGGGAATGGAGAGTTTGTTGATGGAATATGCATTATCGACACTCTTCCTCGTCAATGTCATTGTCCAAGGCTCCCCTGAACTGAAAGTGCGTATCCATCTGAGATCACAATTGAAGGCCTCAGGTCTTCCACGGATTGCTGCCAAAATGCAACAATTCAAGTATGAGCATATTAACGAACAGATCAGAAAATATGACGAAGCTGCTGCTTTGGATTATGAAGATTTGTTGAGCATTGAAAGGGAAGAAGATGTCAAGAATATGGATGACCCAAGCGAAATCACATCAGAGATTTGGTCTCGGGTCAAAGGTACTTCAGCTGAAGGCTTCTTCCTTTCCGCCATGCAACACTTTTTACTTGTCCGTGAAGATCCCACGGATGAGGGTGCCAGGATGTTCCAGCTGGTAGATGCACTTTTATCGCATGTAGTCATGGACAGAATATCGCCCGATATGGACTTGGCTAATATCATGAATTTCTCAGTCCAAACATTATTGGATAGACTCCAAACAGATGACCAGGCCAAACGCGCTCTTCTTGAAAGCAAGGAGGCCGCAAGAGCTGTTCAAGAAGCTAATGCAGAACGGGAGCATATGAGACATTTGGTCAACCTTGGGGCCGATGGTATGGTCGGAAGATTACAAAAGCAATTAGATGAAGCAAACCAAATGCTGAATCTTTTACGGCGGAATAACGATAATTTGCAAGGTGAATTAGATGAACTCAAACAAAGCCACGTCAATGAATTACAAAATAGAGAACTCGAAATTCGTGAGTTATATTTGATGCTCAAGGAACGTGAGCGTGCCGCTCAATCTGGTGGAGAGGCAGAGACTCAGACAGGTATCATCAACCGTGAAAAGTTAGCTAGCAAGTTAGAGGCACAGCTGGCTCGTAAGAAGACTGAATACAAGTTAGAAGGACGAGCCATGGAGGTTGAACCAAGTCCACGATTACGTGAGCTTCGTGATAAGATGGAATCCCTACAAATGCAAGCAAGAGAACTAGAAGTGTTCGACTTTCAGGACGAGGTTAAAGAAAGTCCGTCTCCAAATGAGGGTACCCTTTCGGAAAGTGCTCGGGCTGATTTGTATGAGCAACGACTCTTAAGAATGAAGCGACTTAGGCAACTTCAAGAGGAATCTGGAGATGTCGCTAAATCCTTCAATATTGAAGAGTCATTGAAGAATGAAATGAAGAACGAATCAACTACTAACAGCATCGCCACAAGTAAGGGTAGTCTTTCTCCAGACCTCTCTGTTCTTAATGACGCAATTCCTGAAAAGGCGAAGTTGGTTACAGTCGGTAAGCGGAAATCGTCTTTGTCACATCAAGAGAATGCCGATGGCTCCACCGTGGGCCCTACTGAACAAGACAAGTTGAAGGCTGCTCCATTCTTGGCCGACATCTCAAAGAAGGTGACAAAGGTCGAATCCAATGACGAGGATTCATCCGTTCCTACTGAAAAGGCTGTTGACAAGGTTGAAAAGATGGAAGAACCATCTGAATCGGCAGAGAAAGATTCGTCGACCGCGACTTTCAATGGAGCACCACCGCCACCACCGCCGCCGCCACCTCCAGCCGGGTTCAATGGAGCACCACCGCCACCACCACCACCTCCGCCGCCACCAGGATTCAATGGAGCACCACCGCCTCCTCCTCCGCCACCACCGCCTCCAGGGTTCAATGGTGCGCCACCGCCACCGCCACCTCCTCCACCAGGATTCAATGGAGCACCGCCTCCACCACCACCACCGCCACCTCCTGGAGGATTCAAAGGCGGTGCACCACCACCACCACCACCTCCTCCGCCACCAGGCGGATTCAAAGGAGGGGCACCGCCACCGCCACCGCCACCCCCTGGTGGAGCGAGTGCACCTACCACACCAGCTGTTGGGTCACCTGCAGTGCAAAGCCCTCAATTCAAGTTGGGTATTAGACCTAAACGGAAACTTAAACAAATGCATTGGGAAAAGCTTGAAAGCGTGGATCACACAGTCTGGGCAGATAATGAACCTACATTAGCTGATATTTTGCACAAGGAAGGTGTTTTTGAAGAAGTTGAAAAGATCTTTGCCGCCAAAGAAATCAAAAAGTTTATGGGCAAAAAGAAAAAGGAAGAGCAAGAAAAGGTATCTTTCCTTGCAAGAGATGTTTCGCAACAATTTGGTATTAATTTACATATGTTCTCACATTTGACAGTGGATGAATTGGTTCTCAAAGTATTGCTCTGTTCAGTTGATGTCTTGGAAAATAATAATGTTCTGGAATTTTTGTCTAGACCAGAATTAACTGAAGTTACAATCAACCTTGCAAAGAATTTCCAACCATATTCTACCGACTGGACCAGAGGAGAAGAAGCTGCTAACGAAAAACCAGAGAAGGATGCATCTGAATTGGCGCGAGCAGATCATATTTATTTAAAACTTTGTTATAATCTACAACACTATTGGAAAGCAAGAATGAGAGCACTGTTGGTTGTTACAACATATGAAAAAGAATACGACGATTTGGTCAAGGTAAGTTATTCCAAAATTTTTTGAGAAACACGTTTACTAATATCATTTAGAAATTACGGCAAATGGACAGCGCATGTGAAAAGGTACGACAATCTAAGAACCTGAAGGAGATTTTAGAAATCATTTTGGCTGTCGGTAATTACATGAATGATTCTTCTAAACAAGCAAATGGTTTCAAGCTCAGCACATTACAACGATTGGCATTCACAAAGGACGATAAAAATACAATGACATTTTTGCATTATGTTGAAAAGATTGTTAGAACTTCGTTTCCACATTTGGAAGGGTTTTGTGATGACCTGAAGGAGGCAATTGACGCATCTAAATTGTCGATTGAACAGATTAAGAGTGATGGACAAGAGTTTATGCAAATGATTAAGAACGTTCAGACTTCGGTTGATATTGGAAACTTGAGCGATCCTACCAAGTTCCATCCTCAGGATACTGTACTATCTGTTGTTCTTTCTGCCCTCCCTGAAGCCAGGAAGAAGAGAGAGTACCTGAGTGATCAATTAAACAACACAGTATCAGAATTCAACAAGTTGATGAAATACTTTGGGGAGGATCCATCAGACAGTGCAGCATCATCGACATTCTTCAGTAAATTCAGCTTCTTTGTTTCTGAATTCCAACGTGCCAAGCAAGAGAATTTGCAACGTGAACGGGAAAACAGAGCATATGAAGCACAGAAGAAATTACGGGAGGCACCAAAGAAGACCAGTCAACTGGAATCTGGAAATCTCTCAAGTCCTTCTAGCCCGAGCCAGACTAGTAATGAATCTGCGGGCAATCAATCTGTTATGGACAACTTGTTGGAAAAGCTCAAAGCTGCGGGTCCATCTGGAGATGCCAGATCAGCACGTAGGAGAGCGGCCGCAAGGCGAACAATGGCCGAACACCGAAGAGCGCTACTCCACCAAAACAATGGTGGGGAAGAGAATAAAGACGATATCCCACAGATTAAGATTGAAGAGGATGATGAGAGCGCAGAAGGAACTGGAGCTAATGATAGTGAGAAGCAGGAATCTGATGCCACTTCATCTCCTTCAAAGGACACATTCCCTGCCGAAGTTATCGACATAACCGAAGATGACCAAGGTACAAATAAATCAGAACGGCATGCATCAATCAGCGAGGTCAATGAAGATAACTTGAACAAGCTGGCTGTTGAACAAAAGAACGAATCCAATTCTACTAGTGATCTGGAAAGAAGTAGTTCGATTGTATCTGAACCTGCATTGTCAACAACTTCAGCCAAACCAGAGGGCAATAATGACGATGACGATGACGATGTTGGGGGCAGAGCTCGAAAGCTACTTGAGGAGTTAAGAAGTGGAGCCTCTGGCAATGGCGACTATCGAAGACCTGGAAGTTTGAGTAGCGCTGCTGGTGGTAGTAAATTGGCAGAGCGCCGAGCTAGAAAAGTTCAACAACTGAAGAACCGATCGCAAGGCAGTTTTGATTTGAAAGCATTAAAGGCAGAAGTCAAGGAAAATTCAAGCGGCGATACAAAGATTGACGCAAAGGATTCCTCTACTTCAGGTAACACCTTAAAATCATCATCTCAGGAGGACAAAATAGAAAAGGCAGAAGTGATTGAAATCAATGACACTCCTGTCAGCAGTCCACGTAAGGATGAAGATGACAAGAAGGAAGAAACGACGACAACGACCACCAGTGATGAAAATAGTTAAAAAAAAAAAAAAAATAGCAAAATTTTAATGATACATTACATATGTATATATATATTTTAATGATTCTTCCATGATAATTTAAACAGTCTCAATGTATCTAGTAACTTCCCAGTTAGTCACAGCGTCGTTCCATTCTTTAATTTCATGATATCTGGTACCAGCATAATGGTCCACAAAGGTATCGCCCAAGACTTCTCTAGCCAAAGAGTCCTTAGCAGCGAACTTGTCAGTGGCATCTTGCAATGATTTTGGAAGTCTAGCGAATTTAGAAGAGTCTTCGTCACCCATTGGTGGGATGGTCAAAGGTGTCTTCTTTTCAATACCTCTCAAACCTAATGCCAGCAAAGCAGCAAAGGCATAGTGAGTATGAACATCAGCACCTGGAGTACGGATCTCTAGTCTAGTTCCCTTCTTGGAACAGACTGGAGGAGCGATCAAACGGATTGAGGCTATACGATGTTCGAGACCCCAAGAGACTGTGATTGGAGCAAAGAAGCTCTCGTTGAGACGTTTGTACGAGTTGATAGTAGGTGCCATCAATGGCATAATGTCTGGAAGACCCTCTAGGATACCGGCCAAGAAGTGACGGCCAACATCAGATAAATATTTGATATCTGGCCATTGAGGGTTTGGATCAGGTTCATCTCTTGCAAAGAGGTTTGCGCCAGATTTCTTATCGAGGATGGATAAATGCATATGTCCAGAGTTTCCCGGCATGCCCTGTTGAGGCTTGGCCATGAAACAAGGAAGGATGTTATATTTGGGGCCCAATGACTTACAGACAAGCTTGAAGAGAGAAGTTTTATCTGCAATGTCCCTGGCGGAGGCGTAAGCAATTGCGGCTTCAAAGACTCCTGGGCCAGTTTCTGTGTGCCATCCTTCTAAGGTGACGCCAAGCTTAGTGCATGTGTTCAAAACGTCGTAGAAATAGTCTTGATTGAGAGTTGGTCTTTGGATAGAGTAACCAAACATACCTGGGGTCAATGGTTTAAGGTTCAACCCGTTCTTCTCCGCCACGGATTCGGCGGTTTCCCGGTAATGATAGAACTCGAGTTCTGATCCGGCCATAGGGATACCGTTCATTGAGGACTCGAATTTATCACAGACATTAGCCAAAAGAGCTCTTGGACATTGGGGCATTGCCTCATTAGTTTCAGGGTCGTGGATCTTTAAAAGGAAGAAGGGCATGTCATTTTCCCATGGAATTCTGTACATGCTGGACACATCGACTTTGGCCTGTAAGTCTCTATAACCACCTTGGGAAGCAGAAATGGAACTGGAAATGTCATATGGGGTGTCAATGATATCCCAGGAGTACAAAACTCCGCAGAATCCAAACCCGTCATCAATGACGGAGAGGAACTTATCCTTGGAGATGATCTTACCACGCAGGATACCATCTGCATCGATTGCGGCAACCTTAACGTTGAGGTCGTTTACCAGTTCGGCCTTGAGTTTGTCTGCAGCAGATTTCATAATGTGAGTATGTTTGAAGAGTCGAAAAACCTTTGTAAAGCTGTGGGGGGATAGAAGCTATATATAAGCGATTCAGTGTGTGAAACAGGAACGTTCTGTCCGCACTTACACGGGCTTTGCATGCATCTATGTGGGTGCGGCGGAAGGTTTTTATTTTGGTGCCGTCGGAAAAGGCGGAATTCCGTGTGAAAAACCAGAGTTTCCATAGGAACTGTTAAAGGATTATGGTAATCCGAATAATGGCCGAATGAGTTGTATAATAGGCGATTGATGAAATTCAATTTTGGAGATAGAACGAAAAAAAAAAAAATAAAATAAAAAGGACCCTGCTTGTAATGATATTATCAAGAAACTGCGACGCCGGGCATTTTCGGGGGGTGAGCGATGGGCGGCTACTGATAGGGTCATCTAACTCGGAGAATTTCAATGCGGCGGATGTTTTTTTTGTGGGGAGATCGGGTAAAGGGTATAAAAGAGACTCGATCCACCCTCGGGGACACAACTTTTTTTTTGTTCAGCACAAAACAAGACACATACTCACTAACATATAACAATGGTTAACAGATTGACTGGAAAGAACACTATCATCACCGGTGCAGCTGGGTAAGTTTTGTTGGAAACGGTGGCGATTGTTGAGCCATTTTTTATATTCGGAGAATGTTGCAACTGACACATGTACTTGCAGTGGTATTGGCATTGAGACTGCCATCCAATTCGCCCAAGAAGGTGCTAATGTGCTCCTCTCTGACGTGAACCAAGAAGCTTTGAACAAGGCTGTTGAAAACGTCAAGAAGTTCGCACCTGAGGGTGTTAAGGTCGAAGGCAAGACCTGTGACGTGTCCAAGGAGGACCAAGTCAAAGCACTTGTTGAACACGCTGAAGCCTGGGGCGGTGTCGACGTCATGTTCAACAACGCTGGTATTATGCATGGCGATGACGACGGTGTCTTGAACACTGAAGAAAAGATCTGGGACTTGACCCAAGCTATCAATGTTAAGGGTGTCTTCTGGGGATCCAAGTATGCCATCCAATCTATGGTCAACCACAAGAAGACCAAGGGTTCCGTCATTAACACTGGTTCCTTCGTCGGTGTTATGGGCGCTGCCACCCCACAAATTGCTTACACTGCTTCTAAGGGTGCTGTTTTGGCCATGTCTCGTGAAATGGCCATTTGCTACGCCCAAACTGGTATCAGAGTCAACTCCCTCTGTCCAGGTCCATTGAACACCCCATTGCTCCAAACCTTCTTGGACACTGAAGAAAAGAAGACTAGAAGAACCGTTCACTTGCCAACTGGCAGATTCGGAGAAGCCATCGAACAAGCCAAGGCTGCTGTTTTCCTTGCCTCTGACGAATCTTCTTACATCACTGGTCAAGACTTTATGGTTGACGGTGGTTTGTCCAAGGCCTACGTCACTGGTTTGAACCAACCAGTTCCAGGTCCAGAAAACAACGTCTTTGGTAAATAAGTAGTGTAGATATGATCCTTGCACTACTACTCCTCACAAAAATAGTTTTCTTTGTAAATGATTAAAAAAATACAAAATTCTCTCAATTCTCTGCCACCATTATCGAGATACTTGTTGACGCGCTAAGAATAAGTTTGGATAATGTATTATGTTGTTGATATTGCAAAATGATCTGGTTGAGCTATCGCTGGGGTGGTTTCATTGATTTGGAGAGAAACTAGAAGTATACTTTCTTGTTGATTTTCAAAGCTCAACTTGAGTATTTCAGGAAGGAGAAAAGTCTGCGTTATTGATGGATTATGACTCCATTAAGCGCCAGAAGAGAATAATTAATATAATATTTCCTAAAATAGCCGTGCAGTTGCCGGGGCAACATCAGGTCTATAGATTGTCTAGGGTGCGTTTCAAAAATATAATAAGTATCATCTTTTCTCTGTTTTAGCTTTTCTTTTCCACTTTAGTTCATATTCCAGATTGAGTCTTATTATGACTGGTAGAAGTTGATTAATAAAACTAGGGAAAGATTAAATGCACTCATAATCATATTAAATTAATCTGGGAAGGACAGCATATAATTGACCGTTCTTATCAGCTATGGGATAGCAATTGATCGAAATCGCCCATGGGTTACCACTTGTATCACCTTGTGACTGTTTATATAATAGTGTATAGCAGAAAGTATGATCAATTTACTTCGGAATAATAAAGAGAAGGTACTGCTAAGCTTAGCTAATAGAGAGTTGGAAGTAGAGTATAGTTTAATGGATATCATACCTAGCGTTAAACTTACCAGAGATACGATTCAGCACCAGAAGAGAAAAGGTATTACATATTCTATGTTACACTAATAGGTCAAAAAATGGAATAATCGGTTTCCAAATTCCAATATGCAATGCTACCTTTTGCCATTCATATTAGTACGTATAATAGTATTATGTTAATATTGCAATTGAGCGTATATATATATAGATATATCGATACATCAAGTCTACAAAAATACATGCATGTACATTTAATTAATTAAGCATTAATTCACTATAATTACGTAATCAACTAATACCTGCGGATGCGCGCATGCATGCACAGCCGTGCAAAAAACATTTGCAAGAAAAAAAAGAAAGTACAGTACCATCCGTTCGCGCGTCGTCTCCGACCGCGCTACTGAATATGGCCCTTACAGGCTTAACTATATCCGATCGAACGAGAGAAAGTGTTGCCCTGAAGGTATGACCGTACTTAAAAAATCACGTGATCAGATAATTTTGTTACTTTCTTTTTAATTTTGTAAAATTATTGGTATAAGGGTTTCCTCCAGTAAGGAGGTTTTACCTTTTCTTTTATCAAATTATTTTAGAAATATTAGATTCACATATATGATATTAATAAAATTATTTGAATAAAAAAAAAATGAATGGTCACGTGACGGCCCAAATAGGTAATGATATTCGAAATCAACTATGGAAAGATCACAGGTGTATCAGTGGATTCTTGACCTTATTTATCATGA
Organism: Blastobotrys serpentis; assembly: GCA_003705695.2. Classification (NCBI taxonomy): domain Eukaryota; kingdom Fungi; phylum Ascomycota; class Dipodascomycetes; order Dipodascales; family Trichomonascaceae; genus Blastobotrys; species Blastobotrys serpentis. The sequence goes on along the minus strand of PPJG02000008.1, from coordinate 260,331 downwards.
GTCTTGAATGAATGAATGAATTAAATATTGGGTAATAGCTGGTATTACATAGGAATCGCTATAATAGGATTAGGCAAATTTGAGAATCTAGTTCTACCACGAGACTAATAATAACAATGATAATTAACCAACACCTCGAGTATCATTATTATCTCTATTCATATAAGACTTTAATACGCTTTAATATAAAAATAATAACAAGACCATGTAATTCCCCCCCTCCAGGGGTAGTGACTTGGTTTTCTAAGTAGAAAATTGAGTTTCAAATTCCTGTATCTCCAATCTCATATTCATAATCAAACCTATCCTTTTGGTTTTCCTCGACCAAACTTTTGTACAGATATTCCTTTTGTAAAGTACATGTATAAATGAGCAGGTGTATTGTCCAAGTAGAAGTACAATTCCTTTCCGTCCTCCTCATGATTACGTTTGCGTCCAGTGCATCCAAACATTCTCCCCTTTTGTACATGGGCTGATGGTTCTCACTGATGCCATCAATCCAGTCTTCAGCCCACCTATATTCTTGGGATTGAGCTGTTCGGATACAGGCTTCAGTAATAGTAGTATATTTGATACTAACTTGATATTTGGTAGTAAATTTGAATCGGCCATGTCCAATCGGAATTTTTTGAAAAGCGATTCATCGATCATCCGAATCGAAAAATTTGACAGAGATTAAATATTCTGTGTACTCGTGAAGAAAATTGACTTACATTTCGGACGAAAATTAAGAGGGCTGCAAATATTAGAGTTTCTAGCACTCAGTGAGGGTCAATTCAAGCTGACTGACAGGCTGAATTCAGTGAGATTCAACAAGATATGGTTTCAACTTTCTAACGAGAGCGCCAGTAGTAGGTAAAATAAATGGAAACCACACTCATTGTTGACGTTAATAACAAGGATAGTGTTTCCTGCAGCCATGCTCTTTGACAAAATAATACTTCTTTCTCAGGAAAGTATCGCAATTGTACTATAATTTAAGCTAGAGTCTATGGGATATAATGTTACAGAACATCATCTGTAAAGGTCAGGATATCTTTCTTTACTTTATGCAAATAGTATTTCGGAGATTTTCACATTTCAATTGCATTCACTAATTCATCTTACTGTATCTTGCCTGTAATTCAGAATAACCAGGCGAAAATAGGCATTCTTGACTTCGCACTATGATGAGTTTGGGGAAAAGATGAGGTACTTTTCATCATGGCGTACTTTTTGACCCCAAGAAATAGTTTCCTGCATAACGCGAATTGATGGGCTCAACAAATGCTTATGCTCAACCGTGATTAAGCAATTACTCATATTTCTGGATTAAGAGTGATATTGAAAGATTTTTCCCCACTTATTTCGCAAATTCTTTCTACAGTAGAATGGTGTATTATATGAGCTTTATACGATAATTGAAATAAGCAGTTGCTGGGACAACCAGGCACAGTGTTTCATATGCATGAAAGCCGTGCCAAGTCTTGGTAAGCGGCTGTGCTGCTGATATTACCTTAACACGTTTTAAACTTTGGTTCAAAATAAGGAGCTAACTTATTACTTATTGGAAATGGGTGGTGAATTGAAAAATTTACCGGTTGAAATATACGAACGGATTTTTGAAAAATATTTGGGCCCGCGGGATTTATTGAAACTTCGAAAAACTTGTAGATTATTCCGTGATCTCGTTGATGAAAGCCATCATGTCAAATTTTCATTAATTGTTGATTGGGTTCGGGGAGAACTGAGACCAATTTATATTAAGAACGATCAAGGTGGAGTAAAACCTAGGGTTTTTCGTCTGGACTATTTTCAAAATTATAAACACAATGCTCTTAGTTTCATTCTTCCTCGAGTTCGGTTAGTTTTCATTTGCCATGAACTTGATATATCACAGGTATCTCCTAATTCCAAACAAAACATAGATTTGGTTTTCGATGCTTTAGAAGACTTGGCTAATGTTAACAGTTTAAACGAATTCTCCATTATCGGTAAATTGTTCTTCGATGTACCGGGTACAAGAGAAATTATTGACAGGCTCAATCGCTCTGTGTTGGCATTTGAAATCCCAAAGCTTATCTTAAAGGCAGTGCCCGGTAATCCAGGGACAGATGACAAATTGGCAATTGGGAATAAATTTAGATCGGTTGACCTAGAAGTTCCTGATTCTATCCAGTGTTCTAGGTTATCAGAGGCAGTAGACTTTTCCGAGGCGAAAATTTTGGAACGTTTGGAGATAGCCATTGGTAGTGGAGAGGCAGATATATCTGGGCTATTGGAGAGTGTACGGAAAGGTAGCAAAAAATTGGAAGCTTTGGAAATTGGTAGAGTTGGAGACCAAAGTGGGGATATTAAATTCAGCCTTGCTGATTGTCATTTCCCCGAAAGTGTCAAAACATTAAAATTAACTGGACCCGGCACTTTCGAATTAGGAAACTGCGTAGCCTCGAATGGTGATCTGTCTAACTTGGAAACAATGGAAATAGAGGGTCCAGTGGAAACTCCTCCTTTTGAATTTTCCCGACTACTCAAGCTTCGCTCACTTACATTGCGAGCGCAATTTGAAACGAAACCACAAATCTTGGATAGTTTAAAGCATGGGTTTAAACAATTGAAGGAAGTAACCATAGAGTGCGCTACCCCTCAAGCTATGGATATAATACGGCTTCCTGAATTTCAATCTAGTGGTATTGAACGAATCCGGCTTTGTATTCAGTGCACCTTGTCCTTGGATGATTTGTGTTTACTTCTTAATATGCCAAAATTGTGCCATGTTTCAATCCTTTGTGCACACGCCCCTTCAGGTCAGTTCGACATCTTCAAGTCCTTCATTGAGAAGATAAAGGAGGTAAAAGATGAAAATTCCAGCTTAGAATTTACTGCTGATGATATATTGACGGATGAAGGTGTCGAATACAAGCATGCCAAACCGTGTGAGAGTGATGTATTATAGATATGGTTCTGAGTGTTTACTAAGAATACACATTTAGCTTTGATATACAACACTGCCGAGATTAAGACATATGTAGACTAGGCTAATATATAACAACACATTACTTGGTAACACGTTAATATATAACTTGGCGAGCGCTTATATCCTGCCGTCGAAAATGCATATAGCGTTATCGTCAAATGGTTCTTTGGGAAGGGTTTCCGTTGCTGGGACAACCAGGTACAGTGTCTCAAAGAATGCATCAAAACGGTGCATGGCACAGAAATGCCCTAGCGGCTGGAGTTGATAGATTCAAAACTGAAATAATTAATTTTTGAATCAAATAATAAAGTTGATCCAAACACAGGAGCAACCGCAGAGTGTTTAAACATTAGCATTATAGATTGATCTCTGATCCAAATGGGGCCCTCGCTACACAGGCTACCGTTTGAAATATGGGAGCTAACGTTTGAAAGGTATTTAGATCCGAAGGATCTGGCGAATCTGCAAAAAACAAGTAAACGACTACATTACATCGTTAACGGTAGCTATCAGCTAAAATTTTCGCTCTTAGTTGATTGGACTCGGCGGGAGCTAATGGTTTTCTATGTTGGAACAGCGTATCAAGATTGTAAGCATGTGAAAAAGTTTCCGTTGGAATACTTTGATGACTACAAAGACAATGCTCTAAGGTTTATTCTGCCGCGAATCCAACGTCTCATCATCTGCCATGAACTGAATATATCTAGGATATCTTTTACCGCTGAACAAAGTATAGATACTGTTTTCGACGCCATTGAAGACCTTGCGAGCGATGAAGAGCTAAAAGATGTCACCATTATGGGCAATTTATTCTTCGATGTACCGGGCACAAGAGAAATTATTGACAGGCTCAACCAGTCCGCGTTCGCATTTGAAGTCCCCAAAATAGTCCTAAAAGCGGTGTACGATAATCCAGGCACTGATGATAAATTGGTAATCGGGAATAAATTTAGGGCAGCCCGCCTAGAAGTACCTGATCCTATGGTGTGTTCCAAGTTATTGGAGGCAGTAGACTTTTCTGAGGCGAAGAGTTTGAAAGTTTTGGAAGTTGCCATTGGTAGTCGAGGGGTAGATATATCTGGGCTGTTGGACAATGTAATGAAAGGTAGCAGAGAATTAAAAGTGCTAGAGATTGGTATGATTGGAGAGAATGAAATAATGGGGAACAATGAGATTAAACTGGGTGATAACCATTTCCCGGAAAGCCTAAAAAGATTAAAGTTAACAGGACCCTGTTTATATGACTCGGGAAACTGCCTCACTTCAAGTGGTGACCCCTGCAATATCGAAGAGCTTGAAATTACTGGTATGATTGAATTTCCTGTTGGTGTTTTACGATTCCCTCGTCTGCGCTCTCTTTCCCTGGGATCGGGATTTGAGAGGAGTCCTGAAATTTTGAATTGGCTAAGACCAGGTCTCAGAAAATTGAAGGTGATAACCTTGCGATGCGACAGTTTAAACGCCTTGGATATTATACCCCTAACTGAATTCCAAACCAGTGACGTTGAACGTATCAATCTTTTGGCTCTATGTATCGTCCCATTGGAAGATCTGTTACTCCTTATCAATATGCCCAAGCTGCACACATTTTCAATCATGTCTGATCATGCAGATCAGTTTCTTATACTCAAAGATTTCATTGAAAAGGTTGCAGAATTAAAAGGTCGCGATTATGACTTCACATTGAGGGCGCAAACTTTCTCTTTGCAAGAAGAAGTTATAGTACACCGGAATCGAATAACTGAAGATTGATATCTCAAATGAAAAGGAGTTCAAAAGAGATAGAGCATTATATATATATACATCGCAGGTCGTAATAACCATCGCGAAAATACCACCACCTGTTTTATTGGATCATAAATAGAGCTCTATTTAAAGGATTGCCAGTTAAAATGTCCGAACTGGTCCCTTTCAATGAGCGTATTAACAGCCATGTGACTTGTTTGACTGTAGCCATAATAGGATAATGTATATATAATCATGGAACGCAGCTGGAGTATCCATTATACTATTTACGGACTCATACGACAGTAAACTTAGTTATACTCTGTTAATATATTTCGGCCCAAAGAATAGTAATTGTGGTATAGTTGAGAGGAAGACTCAAAATTCCGCTTTAAATAAAATACATAGCTCTCTAGAAGCCATGATGATGTAAATGCCCGTTCTATGTAACGGCCCTGCATTTATTAGATGTATTGACGGACAATTATCAACAATATTTGCTTCGATGTAAGGGTATGGTCGATCTCTCCATGATGTCAAGTGCGTGTTTATATGTTGCATGGATGAAAAGAAATTTTGATTGAAAAATCTCAAGTTTACCAAAGGTCAAATTTGTTGAAAATCATTGAATAATAGTTAGCATGTTAAGTACTAACAATTAGGCTCGTGGTAGACGATTGAAGATTACCTGGATAACTTCCGGAGGTTATTAATATACCACATGTTACCTGGGAAAATATATAGCTCTATCTAATTCGGTATTCTGGGAAGCGCACGTGGACAACTAACTGTAATAATACCGGTCATAACAACCAACTCTTAATTGCAGGTTTGCTGGACATAAGCAATGCTCTTTGATTTATGTTGAATGGCCCGTTTTACTATTTTTTGATCTAAGCATATGGAAAACACAACAATTTAACCCTTGCTATATCCCAACTTTGTATATTATTTTCAACCTTTTCAGCAGCAAATTGCTGATAGTTTAGATATATATATTTGACTATCCTTTCTAAAACCGAATGTAGTTTTTTACAAAATTGTGCTGCGCCGTACATGTCGTTTTTTCAGTTGCCGGGGCAACCATCTAGAATATTGGAGGTCACTTTTAATCCACATCAAGCGGCTGAAGTTAGCATCGCATAAATTAACTAATCGTAAATTTAAATTGCCGGGGCAACCATCTAGAATATTGGAGGTCACTTTTAATCCACATCAAGCGGCTGAAGTTAGCATCGCATAAATTAACTAATCGTAAATTTAAATTAAATTAAATTGGGGATTCACAAAATCACACCATCCGAGATGGGGCTCTTACTTGAAGAGTTACCAGTTGAGTTAACTGAACTAATTTTTGAAAAGTATTTAGACCCACCAGATCTGATCAATCTGCGAAAGACGAGCAAGGTACTGCGTGAACGAGTTCAATTTAGCCGTCATGTCAATTTTGGAATCAAGGTTAACTGGGACGGTCAAAGTCTAGTGGCCTTTTGTATTCCAAATAAGTATCAACTGAAACGAGCTCCTGGGAGAAAATTTGGTGGGTGGTTTCCTATAGAATATTTTCAAAATAATATATCAGCCTTTAGTTTCATTCTTCAGCGAGTACGGCGCTTAATTTTCAATAATGTGGAAGAGCATGTTGCAAGATATCCACCCCTTAATGGGAGTTTGGCTGTTCATTACGACAAGTTCAAGCGTGTTTATCCTGACTACCGGCATTTTGAAGACGTCTTCAAAGTTGTCGAAGCCCATGCCGGCAGTCATTTGCAGGAGGTCAGAATGACACAAGATTGGTTTACTGATAGTCCAAGTGTAAAAAGATTTATTGAAAGAGTCAACCAGTCGAAAATAAATTTTAGAATCCCCTATATCCAACTGACAACCATGTCCCCTATCCCGATGGGTGAAAACATTCTGGAAATTGGAAGCAAATTCGAAGCGGCAAGATTCAGCTCACGATCATTCAAGGAGCTTGACTTTTCCAAAGCTGAACGTTTAAGACGGTTGTTTATTGTTATCGGTCTACAGATACCTCTAATTGAGGTCTTGGACCATATATCGAAAGATTGCAAGAACCTGGAATATCTGGAAATTACGAAACCCGGTGGCGTTGGTATTAGGAAGATGGACAGGTATCATTTCCCAGAAAGTGTGAAATATTTGAAATTGATTGGATATTTCCGGCCATGGGATTTCGAAAATTTTACAACTCCAAGCGGTGGGCCATGTAACGTCCAGGCGATTGAAACTGTTGGCATGTACCCCACTCTTAATTTATCACGATTCCCCAAGCTTCGCAAAGTGCGCGTCGTTATTGAAAGCATTAATAGAGCAACAGATGTCAATTGGTTGAAGTCTGGGCTCAGTCAATTGAAAGAGATAACATTGGTGTGTCACTATACCACTGCTGTGGATATAATACGATGCAATGAATGCCAGACCAGTAATATTGAAAGAGTCGATCTTGTGGTGCCCCACTGTGATTCTCTGTCTATGGAATGCTTTAACCTACTTCTCCGCATGCCAAAGTTACACACCGTAATTGTCTCATTTTCTAAGGAGGGACAGTATCCTGTTCTCAGAGAATTCCTTAAAAAGGTTTCGGCGGTCAAAGGTTCAACTTTCAAACTGCGAGCTTATCACAGGCATAGGGCCGAAAGCGTTGTCCAGTACAACAACCCCCCTGGATTAAACCCGTGGGACCGGCACTTGTTGCCGCCCAAACGCCCAGAAAACGCTGATTTTTACTATCGTGATGCCCTGGCACCTAGTATCTTTTCATTAGTTCCGTTGCAAGCAGGTGCGGAAGGTTAAATCGAATTGAGAATCCGAACGTTGGGTCCTCTTTTTTACGAGAAGGGTATTAATCATACTTGTTAGCACTTCCTTTATTTCTTGTTAACAAGCGTTAATGGGGAAAGTGGCCCAATTATGTATATATAATATTTAATTTGGACTTTCGTCTAACGGAGAGCTTGAAAAAAATAGCTTCATGTAAGCTTCTCATTCGTATTTCTTTGTTGCCAGGACAACCAGGAACAATTGTCTCGGGTTTATGCCGTATATGAAGACACCCGCTCCTTCAACCCCCCTCAAATTAAGCGGCTGAATCCTTAGAATCAGCAATTCGAATTGAAACAAGTATCGGACCTAACATATCGCTGGAGCTGGAGTTGGCATTGTCGGATCTAGGTTCTTGCATACGAAATGAGTACCGGGTTGGTAGCCTTACCGATTGAACTTACCGAACTAATATGTGAGAATTACTTGGGTTTATCAGATTTGGTGAACCTGAGAGAGACCTGTCGACGGATACATGACATTGTTGACGGCAGCCATCGAGTTAACTTTGGAGTTGTAATTGATTTTGCAAATTTTGAAATGACCGCAATTCATTGTCCAAAAGCGTATCAAATTGAACAAGGAGAACGTAATAGATTAGTTACGAAATTTTCCTTGGTATATTTCCAAAATCATAAGAACAATGAAGAACAATGCACTTAATTATATTCTACCGCGAGTGACAACTATGATTCTCTCCCATGGAGGTGAAATAGCCAGCATGTCTCCTACTGTTGAGCGGACCCTCGATAATGTTTTCAACGCCTTAGAGGGCCTCTCTGAGACGGATAAATTGAAAAAGGTGTTTGTTGAAGGTTGCTTGCTCCTAAACCAACCTGGCACAAGAAAATTCATTGATAGAGTCAATCAGTCGACACTAAATTTTACGATTCCATCGATCTCATTTAAAGCAGAGCTTCCAAATCTCAAGCTTGAGAAGAGTTTGATGATCGGAAGCAAGATGCGTTCGATTGAAATCCCTTCGCATGCATTCGAGGCTATTGACCTCTCTGCGGCCGCTAATTTACAGGAATTGAATCTTATTATCGATACCCCTGGGGTAAATCGTCTTACTGGAATTTTAGATAATGTTAGGACGAACTGTGCAAACTTTCAATTTCTCTCGATCTCCAGGGGTGTTCCAGTAGAAATTATGGAGTTTGAATTAGCCAATTATCACCTTCCAGAAAGTATGACAGGTTTGAAAATTTCTGGATACAGCTCTTTTGAACTGGGAACTTGTGCCAGTCCGAACGGTACACCCTGTAATATAGAAGAGATTAGCATCAATGGTGCCCAAAATAAGCTTGAATTTTCGCTCTTCCCCAAACTTCGGAAGCTCGCCCTTACCATATTTGATAACAAGACTGTAGATGGGTTAAAGCCAGGACTTCGTAACTTGAGGGATATAGCACTCACATGTGACGCGTTGAATGCAGCCGATATAATATGTTGCAATGAGTTCCAAACCAGCGATATTGAAAGTATCAAGCTTAGTATATACTCAAGGGAACTGTCTTTAGATTTGTTGTGCCAACTCCTCAACAAACCGAAATTACACACACTAATGGTCTCGTCTCATTCTTCAGGGCAAATTGATATTCTAAGGACTTTCATTAAAAGGGTATCAGAGGTGAAGGGCCCAGATTCTAAGTTCAGGTTTACAGCATTCGACTATGTTAGTGGCCGTGATATCATGGAACTCGACAAATTTCCAGAGACGCACAAGGCAGTGACTAGTAGCAAGCTACCCGACATACCTGAACTCAATTATTTTGAATAATCTGACCTACCCGCTGTAATATGATTGTCAGTAGCTATGTCATTGTACCTATGACTACTTGCAGCCCTCAGAACAATCATCTCAGCCAATATGCTTCATTAGTTTTCTAGAGTTGGTTCTTTTGATAGAAATTCTAGGGTATATACATTATTTATTTAGTTTGTCCCGTAAAATTTCCCGTATGGTACGATGCGAAATGACTCAAACTAGTGAAATATAGATCTTGCAGATTGTAGAGTTTTTGCCATTGGTGAACATTTTTCACCACTAAACATTCAAAAGTATTACTAGCATCCACATTTTGATTTCAAAAGCGATGAGAACAATTGACATTCTCGGAAATTATTCAGTGGCATGGTATCAAAGAATTAGGAACATAATTATACTTTATTTTGAATATAAAACGGAAAGCAGTGGAATGCAACATATCTTTCATACAAATTTCGAAGTTAGATGATTTACTTCCTGCCAGATACGCCACCTTTATCTCAGTTGCACCAGCCCTATTATATGATCTCTGCGCAAGCAGCAGAAAGACAATACAAAATTATATTAACGATAATGACAAGATTATAATGACGCCAACTTCATTACTGAAAATTCACTAAATCAAATTGCCGGGGCAACGAACGTTTGTGTCTCAGGCTTATGCAAGATTATGAAGGGAACAGCCACAAAATTGAACCGCAAAAGTAAAATGGACTCTCACTGTTGATCACACCTCCATCGAGAAAAGTCTTTTATCTGAAATGGGGAGCTCATTGATTGATTTACCAATTGAGGTATACGAAGAAATATTTGAAAACCACCTAGCCATATCAGATTTGTTAAATCTGCGTATGACCTGTAGACAACTACGCGACATTGTTGGGGCCAGCAACCAGATCAGATTTGAAATTTGTGTTGATTGGCAATCGGATTCATTACATATATTGCCTCTCCAAAACACATGTGGAAGGAGCAAATTAGTGACAGAACTTCCGTTGGAGTATTTAAATAATTGTCGAGAAAACTCGCTCAATTTCATTCTTCCAAGAGTTCGTATTATTAAATTTAATGAAGCTAGCCACATATCTGAGATGCCTCCTGAAGTTGAACAGAATATCAAGAATCTTTTCATTGCACTAGAGGTCCTGGATGCCGACGACGATAGAACGAAATTAATCATGTTTCGAGGAAGCTTCTGCCTTGATAAACCATGTGTCAAGCCGTTCTTAGACGGGATAAACCGGCTTCCAAAAAACTTTGAGGTTCCTTGGGTTGGATTTGAACTTATGAGTGAAACTTGGGTAACCAATGAGAGAATCCCAATTGGAAGCAAAATTCATCGAGTTGGCCTGGTTCCACAATTAATGGATGCAATTGACTTTTCCAGTGCCAAAAACTTGTCGAGTTTGAGTGTTCTTGCCAGTTCTACAAGTTCAAACTTAACTAGGCTTTTGGATAAAGTGACCAAAAGCTGCAAAGTTGAATGTTTGGAAATCGGTAGAGATTGCTACGTGCATTTAGGACAAGGCCCAGTGAGAGGTACGGAGTTTAAGTTGGCGGATTATCACTTCCCAGAAAATGTGAAATATTTGACCTTAACGGGGCCACACTGTTTTGAACTGGGGAATTGTAAAACTCCAAGTGGTAATCCCTGTAACGTGGAAGATATTTTTATTAGCGGCTGGAATCTTTCTCATATCAATCTTTCATTATTCCCTAAGCTTCGTACACTTGCTGTCTTTTTGAAATCCAGGGTACAAACGAGAAATTTGTATTGGATAAAACCAGGACTTCGCAAGCTGAAGGATATCACATTGCAATGCCAATCACTTGAACAGGTGGAGATAATTCAATGTCCCCAATTTCAAAATAGTGACATCGAACGGGTCAACTTTATCATTTATTTTTTCATGCCCTTAGATTATATGGTCAATCTTCTCAATATGCCAAAATTGCGCACTGTCACCATCACATTCACAGATATAGAGCAATACTGGGTCCTCAAGGGCTTCGTTAAAAAGATAATTAAGTTGAAGGGTCCAAACTCCAATTTTAGATTGGGAACAGATATGATAAGGGAAGATGGTGGTCACGAGTATATATATGAAGCCGAAACGGAGATTTTCCCCTGCGTCAGCACTGATTATGAACACCCCTATTTTGTGAGTTCTGATAGTGATAATACGTCTGGCTATAGTGATTACTTCTCATCAGACGACTACAACGGCGATGAAAATGAAAATGAAATCGAAAATAATAATGGATATGATGATTCGAGTGAGCATGATGGTTCAGATTGATTTTTCGCTTTTCTGGTCTGGGAATCTGTGTCAATTTTCTTTATAACTGCCATATAATCAATCTAATACTCTCTAAAAGGGGTCAAAGTAATTTGATTTTGAAAAATTTTCAGAAAAAACCACATTTCGTGTCTCAGGTTTATGCAAGATAAAGCGGGAGTGGATAAACAGCCACAAATTTGAACCGCAAAATTAAATGGGATCTCACCGTTTATAACACCTTCATTGATATTTTTTTTAATCCGAAAATGAGGAGCTCATTGATTGATTTACCAACTGACATATACGAAGAAATATTTGAAAACCACCTAGCCATATCAGATTTGTTAAATCTGCGAATAACCTGTAGACAACTACGTGACATTGTTGGGGCCAGCAATCAGGTCAAATTTAAAATGTGTGTTGATTGGCAATCGGATACATTACATATTTTTTCTTTTGAAAACACATGTGGAAGGAGCAAATTAGCGAAAGAACTTCCGTTGGAATATTTGAATAATTATCGAGAAAACTCGCTCAGTTTCATTCTTCCACGAGCTGATATTATTGCATTTAATAAAGCAGACGACATATCTGTGATGTCGCCTCAAGTTGAACAAAATTTCAATGATCTTTTCAATGCACTAGAGGCCCTGGTTTACGGCGGTAGAACGAAATTAATCATCTTTCCAGGAAACTTCTACCTCGATAAACCAAGTGTCAAGCCATTCTTGGACAGGGTTAACCGGCTTCCAAAAAACTTTGTGGTTCCCTGGGCTAGATTTGAACTTATGAGTGAAAACTGTGTGACCGGTAAGAGAATCTTAATTGGAAACAAATTCCACGAAATTTGCCTGGATCCGCAATTAATGGATGCAATTGACTTCTCTGAGGCCGAAAACTTATCGAGTTTGAATGTTCTTGCCAGTTCTACAGGTGGAAATCTGACTAGGCTTTTGGATAAAGTGACTAAAAGCTGCAAAGTTAAATGTTTGGAAATCGGTAGAGAATGTTACGTGCATTTAGGACAAGGCCCAGTGAGAGGTACGGAGTTTAAGTTGGCGGATGATCATTTCCCAGAAAGCGTGAAAGTTTTGAATTTGATTGGGCCACATTCATTTGAACTGGGGAATTGTAAAACTCCAAGTGGTAACCCCTGCAACGTGGAAAAGATCTGCTTTAACGGCAGGTATCTTTCTCATATCAATCTTTCATTATACCCTAAGCTTCGTACACTTATCTTCTTTGCCTTCAGTGGTCAACAGAGAACGTTGGATTGTATAAAACCAGGACTTCACAAGTTGAAGGATATCACATTGCAATGCCAATCACTTGAACAGGTGGAGATAATTCAATGCCACGAATTTCAGAATAGTGACATTGAACGAATTAACTTTATCGTTGATTTTATCTTGCCCATGGATTATATGGCTTATCTTCTCAATATGCCAAAATTACACACTGTCACCATCGCATTCACAGATATAGAGCAATACTGGGTCCTCAAGAGCTTCGTTAAAAAGATAATATCGTTGAAGGGTCCAAACTCCAATTTTAGATTCTTAACAGAAACGTTACTTACGGGAGAGGCTAATCTAGAGCGTATATATCAAGCCGAAACGGAAGATTTGCCCTACATCAGGGATTACATTTTCCCCGATTTTGAGAGTTCTGATAGTGATGATACTACTGACTATGACGACTACTCCGGCCACTTCTCATCAGGAGAATATAGTGGCAGTGAAAATGAGATTGAAAATAATGGATATAACAATTCAAGCCGTCATGATGCTTTACATTAATTTTTACCTATGACCTGGTTGTGGGAAACTGTGCTGATAATCGCGATACTGCTCTATATAATCAAGATAATTGTTCTTAAATGGGCCAACCGGTCTATGAAATTGCCAGGGCAACCATGTTTCATGTCTCGGGTTTATGCAAGATAAGGAGGGAGTTGATAAACAGCCACAAAATTTTGAACCGCAAAAATTGAGGTTCCATCACTGATTACACATTCCTCGATAAAATATTTCATCAATAATGGGTATATCATTGATAGAATTGCCGACTGAGGTATACGAAGTAATATTTGAAAATCACTTAGTCATATCAGACTTGTTAAATCTGCGAATGACCTGTAGACAACTACGTGATATTGTTGAAGCCAGCTATCAGGTCAATTTTAAGTTGTTTGTTGATTGGCAATCGGATTCATTAGATGTAATTTCTCTTGAGTCGGGACCCTGTAAACAAGAGATGGAATTTCAGTTGGATTACTTGCATGATTATCGAAAAAATGCGCTCAATTTCATTCTGCCCCGAGTCAGAGTTATTAGCTTTATTGATGCAGAAGATATCTCCGAGATGCCGCCTGATGTTGAACAGAATATCAACGATCTCTTCAACGCCCTAGAGGAGCTGGCCGAATATAGTAGATTGAAATTAGTCTTAATTGAGGGTACCTTCTACCTTGATAGACCAGGCGTGACAAAATTTTTTGAGAGGGTTAACCGAGTTGCAATAAATTTTGTGATTCCATCGGTTAGATTCGAACTTATGTTTGATGATTCGCCTGGTGATAGACTCGAAATTGGAAGAAAAATTATGGAGGTCTCTGTAGTTTCAGAATTGGTCAATTCAATTGACTTTTCCGAGGCCAAAATATTATCGACCTTGAATTTTCTTGCCCATTTTACAGGTGCAAGTCTAACTAGGGTTTTGGATATAGTGTCAAGAAGCTGCAAACTTAAAACTTTGGAAATTGGTAGGCATATTTTCCCGGATCATCCGGAATTAGTGAGGAAATTGGAGTATAAGTTGGCAGATTATCATTTCCCAGAAGGTGTGAAGGTTTTGAATTTGATTGGTTCCCATTCATTTGAACTGGGGAATTGTAAAACTCCTAGTGGTAATCCCTGCAACGTGGAAAAGATTTCCTTTTGCGGCCGGAATCTTTCTTGGATCGACTTTTCATTATTCCCCAAACTTCGTTCGTTACTTGTCTTCTTGCCACCCAGACGTCGATCAACATTGGATTGGATAAAACCAGGGCTGAGCAAATTGAAGGAAATAACATTGACATGCCAGTCTCTTGATCAGCTGGAAATAATTCGATGCCGAGAATTTCGAACTAGCAATATTGAAAGGGTCAATTTTATCAATGGTTTTATCGTGCCATCAGAATATATGGTTTATCTTCTCAAAATGCCAAAACTTTACACCTTGACTGTCGCATTTAGGGATGAAAGGCAATACTTAGCCCTTAAGAGCTTCGTTAAAAGAGTGATAGAAATGAGAGGCATCAATTCCAATTTTAGATTGGGGGCAGAGATATTTTCGGAGATTAATGATGCCGAGTTATATGAAGTCCAAACGGAAGATTTACCCTACATCAAGGATATGAAACTCTCCGGTTATGTGATGTCCGACAGTGACGATAGACCTAGTTTTAGCAATCACTCTGGATACTTCTCATCAGACGACTATAGCAGCGATGAAAATGAAGTCGAAGTTAATCCGGCATGATTAGGAAGGTTATTGAGGTCAAAATGCTTCAGATTGATCTTTATCAGTGACTTAGTTTCGGGAACTGAGTCGATTTTAGTAATAACCATTATATAATCAATATTATAGTCCCTAAGATGAAATAATGGAATTTTTGGTTTATGAAAAATTGCCAGGGCAACCATGTTTCATGTCTAGGTATATGCAAGATAGAGCGGGAGCGGATAAACAGCCACAAAATTGAACCGCAAAATAAAATGGGCTCTCATCATTGACTACATCTTTAGCAATAAAAATTTTAATCTGAAAATGCGGATATCATTGATAGATTTACCAACTGAGGTATACGAAGAAATATTTGAAAATTACTTAACCTTACCTGATTTGGCAAATCTGCGAATGACCTGTAGACAACTGCGTAATATTGTTGATGTCAGCTATCAGATCAGCTTCGAAATGATTATTAAATGGCAGTCAGAGTCGTTAAATATATTGCCTCTTGGACCAGGACTCTGCACGCCGCCCACAGAGAAGGAACTTCCGTTGGAATACTTGCATGACTATCGAGACAATGCTCTCAATTTCATTCTGCCTCGGGTTCGCATTCTTGGTTTTTTTGAAGCAGATGACATATCTGAGATGCCGCCTGACGTAGAACAGAATATCAACGATGTTTTCAACGCCTTAGTGGCGCTGGCCGACAATAGCAGGCTGAAATTGGTCATTATTGAAGGTTCTTTTGATCTTGGTGGACCAGGCGTAATAAAATTTTTTGATATGGTTAACCGGATCCCAATAGAGTTTGAGGTCCCTTGGGTTGACTTTAGACCTATGACTGGAAATTGGTTAACTGATGGCAGAGTCGTAATTGGAAACAAAGTTCTTGACGTGTCTCTTTATCCAGAGCTCATCGATTCATTTGACTTTTCTGAGTCCAAAGGATTAAGGAATTTCAGTATCTGTGCCGGTTCCACGGATGCAAGTCTAACTGCGGTATTAGATAAAGTGCCTAAGAGCTGCAAAATTGAAAATTTGCAAATTGGTGATACGTTTTGTCCAGAATCAAGCACAGTGTTAAGGTTGGCGGATTACCATTTCCCAGAAAGTGTGAAAGTTTTGGACTTAAGAGGGCATCATTCATTTGAACTGGGGAATTGTAAAACTCCAAGTGGTAATACCTGTAATGTGGAAAAGATTACTATTAGAAGCCCCATCGACCTTTCACTTTTCCCCAAACTTTGTACACTTCTTGTCCTCTTGCCACTCACTGGCCAACCGAAACTGTTGGATTGGATAAAACCAGTGCTGAGCAAGTTGCGGGAGATAACATTACGCTGCCAGTCTCTCCATCAGGTGGAGATAATTCGATGCCACGAATTTCAAACTAGCGGTATTGAAAGGGTCAATTTTGTCATTGATTGTATCTTGCCCTCAGAATACATGGGCCAGCTTCTCGAAATGCCAAAATTACATTGTGTGACCGTCACATTTACGGATGAGGTGCAATACTGGGCCCTCCAGAGCTTCTTTACAAAGGTGGTAGAGCTTATAGAGGAAAATGGCGTAAAGTCCAATTTTAGATTGGGGGCACGGGAGAAAAAGTCGAAAAAAGAGTGCTACGATTTATATCACGTCGCAACGAAGAATTTACCCTACATCAAGGATATGAATTGCTTCCATAATATGTTTTTCCCTACCAGTGGTATGTTGGAAGATAGCGACCAGTCTGATTACTTGTCATCAGAAGTCGATAGCAGCGATGAAAATGAAATCGAAGATAATGGATATGATGATTCGGAAGATTATTGGAGCCATGAAAATTCAGGCGACGACCATAGTGATTCGGATTGATTTTTAGCCGTGTTTTGATTTGGGGATGAGTGTGACAATTATGGCAATAATTGATGGTGTGTCGCAAATTAGAATTGTAGTGAAGTGAAGTGCCAGTAGTAGAGGTAGGAGGAATATATGTGTTTTATTTCATGATAAAAGTCATCTCTTGAATAACAGGAAACTAAAAGATATACTTAGACCTAGGGACTTCCGCTTGATTATATGAAAGATTTAATGTGTGGTTGGTTAGAAACATGCAAGCCAGGTTTTAGCTCTTTCATTTTCTTCGAATCCATCGTGAAGATGGAAATGACAAACTGGCACTGTCGACTATAGCAGCTTTATTAATGTTGCTGCAGCTAATGAAAATCGATCTCAAACTTAATCTTGATCTGCCCGATTATCATTTCCAAAAGGAAGAAAAATGTTTAAGATTCCTAGGACCCTGTTGAAAAAGGTTCGGGCATGCGCTTCCGGCTCATTCCTTTTTCTCCGAAACGAAGCGAAGACGGGAGCTCTGCGAGGCTCAGACACAAGTACCGGTGAACGGCATATCATCTCAAGCCGGAGCTCTGCACGCAGTAATGATACGAAACGATTTCCACAACCAATCAATAGGGTCGGGTGGGAATAATGGGAATATTCCTGCAAGAAAAAAAAAAGATAAGAAATTCGGGTTGAAATCACAGATCAAAAATGTTGGGTCGCCACTGATAGCACCAGTTATCATCATCAAAGATACGCATCCTCATTCAGCAACAGAGATGCATCTGGTTTTTTTCCTGTTTGGGAAGGGCGCATTGACCTAGTTGAGTCGTTTTGAAACATAGAATATTACTACAGAGCAAGCTATTCTTAATGTCGACCACCTACGGACAACTCCTTGGAATCACATTTCTCATTCTCGGCTGTGGCAGTGAATTGTGTGAAACTGAAACCCTGCATTATGTGACTAATTGGAAAATCACTGTGTCGGGATCATGGTGCACTGAGTTGATACCATTGACTCAGTCCCTGATAACGCTTTTGGTACATTTCTTTTTTTGTTTTTGTTTTTCTCGGATCGATATCGATCGGTTGTGTGCAGTAACACACTGGTGGCTCGAGCCGTGTTTCATTGGCTGTAACAATTTTTCATGCATTTAATCGCACGAGCCGCTTCCGACGCGGCTTCGGATAAATTCAAATACAGCAAATACTACCTCAACTCTACTGAGAAAGACAGAAAAAGAAAAGAAATTCGAAAGAAATTCGACGGATCTAGAGCATGAAGGCTTGCGCTTGCCCGAAAAACCAAATCCCATCATTTCAACAAACTGAAAAGCTCTGGTGAAATCCGATGATATTTCACAGCCGGCCATAACCGGGCACTCTGTCAACTGCTACTCGGTTATTCTTGGGTAGTGGGGGGATGGGGGTAGTTGAAAATCTCCCTAAAATTTATCGCCAAGTCACGTGAGCTGGGTAAAATTAAATTTTTTTTTGCCTTCCTCAAAATTATTCCGATGGTTCACCTGCAGCAGCAACGGAGATGGGACATTTTTCGGCAGGGCTATATAACCGCAGCTGATTTTCCTTTTCGATTTTTAATTTTTAATTTTTTTTTTATTCTGAGACAAAATATTTTTACAAGATTGCGTGAATCTCATTTCCCATAACTAGAAAGCGCAATTAGATTATTGTCGATTATTATATTTTGGCTGCGTTCCGGACAGATTACAACAAAGGATGGTTCTTAAGCGGAACCAGAGTTTTAACAGTCATGTTGAGATCAAGTGAGTTTGGAAAGAAATATATATACGCAAGCGCTGTATATGAAATGTATTGGCTAACAAATCTCAATCTAGTGTTACCTCAACCGACAGAGATGTTATTTTATTGAGAGGGTCCCCGGAGGATGCTTCGTCGCACCTGTTGCAAGGGAATGTCACCCTCTCGGTTGCCGATATCACAAGTGTTAAGAAAGTTTCGTTAAAACTAACGGGCCTGATGAAATTGAAGTGGATTGACCACATTAATACTGGCCGAGGACTAATCTCCAAGCCTATTAAATATGAGAAGCCATTTTACGAGCATGATTTTGGAAATTTGCTTCCGGGAAACTTGTCCAACAAGAGCTCCCCTTCATCCAGTCCCCTCGGATCACGAAACACGTCTTTCACTAACCTGACCTCATTGTCATCCCACACGAACCAACACCGGGTTGCAACAACTCCCGGCCCAATAGAACTTCCGTTCGAATTGGTCATCCCAGGCGATACCCCCGAATCGGTGGAAGGAATGGATCACGGCTCTATCATATATCGTCTTCACTGTGTCGTGGAAAGAGGACGTTTCTCCAACAACCTGAGTGCGAGAAAGTTAGTCCGAATCGTTAGAACCATTGGATCCGATTCGTTCGATTTGACCCAAACAATGTCCATCGAGAATCGATGGCCCAACAAGGTGGAGTACACCATCGAGAGTCCGACAAAGGCGGTGGCAATTGGCTCTCATTGTAGGGTGGATTTTCTGCTGGTTCCTCTATTGAAGGGGCTGAAAATAGGTTCAGTGAAGGCGCAATTAGTCGAATTCACAACCCTGGCAACGCCTTCCGGGTCTATTTACAATGGAGAGCACGTGGTACAGGAGACCAAGAAGAAAATCACATTGGATCCACAATCTACAGAAGATCAATGGAGGTTTTGGGAAGATGTCTCAATCCCCTCGAGTTTATCAAAGTGCACCCAGGATTGCCACATTGGTGCTAATATCAAGGTTTCCCACAAATTGAAGTTCGGAATCTCCTTAATCAATCCCGACGGACACACATCAGAACTTCGGGCCTCATTACCCCTCTATCTGTTTATTTCTCCAAGTATTAATGTTTCTGCTGCAGATCCAATGGCTGTCTCGTATCCAGGGCATGAACCCGAGGAGGACCTTCTCTTTGAGAATGTGACTCCCAGGGGCTCGGATGACGATCTGTCTGGTGAATTTCAGGGCATTGATATAAATGCTCCTCCAACCTATCGCGACCACATCTATGACCGGTTATGGAGCGGTATTCCCACATCCGCAGCCACTTCCCCGGATCACAGTGGTGAAAGCAGTCCTCGGTTTACACCTTCAAGAAGAGCCTCGATCGAATTCAATAATGAATCCACTAGTCCACTTGGGATGACTTCGTTGGACCACCAACAAAGAAGCCAACTGACAGCCGGGCTACGAGCATTAGAAAATTATCAAAACAGTCGCTCCAACGGAGGAAGTGGTTCCGGTGGTAACACTCCTGGAAGCATTCCAAATGATTACTTTTCAAGATCATTGTCTGGACAATCTTCTCCTTTAGACACTCCTGAAATTGCTGTTCAAATGCTATCTCGAGTTCCCTCATATTCTACTGCCGTGAATCAAAATGGTAGGACGATCCCTAGCACTGACTTTGCGCCTGATTACAACGCACCTAGTTTACCTGGATCGCCAAGTTCCAGAAGACCAAGCTTGTCGCATATCCATGAAAACATGTCAACCTCTCTCCCAGGAAGTTCTGCTAATCTCCACAATATCGGAGCCACACTGAACTCTTTGACCCCTCTCAATGGATCACAACAAGCGAAGGGAGGTACCAGTTCCAGAAACAGCGTCAGTTCATCCCGAAATGGTTCTTCTACGAATCTCAAGGCACACAATCGAAACCATTCTTCCTCGGCTTTGAGTTCCCTGCTTCATCGTAACACAAGCTCCAAATCTCTGTTCGAGGGGTTACTGAAAAAGGGCAACAATTGAACTACATTTTACCTCCATCTCTCTAATAATATGTGAAGAACATTCACAGAATGAATTTATTTATAGAAGACTTTAGCTTACCTTTATTAACAAATACTAATTAACCCAAATACTAATAATATTTACTTACAGCGCACCCTAGTAGTACATTTCGAGAGACATTGGCTTTGTACCCTTTCTTTTCTCTGAACCAATACTTCCAATCGTAATAACCAAAACGGAAAGTAACAACCCTGTCAAATGGGTCCATTCGAACCAACCACCAGCTGCAACAATGATGCTCGCCAGTGTTACAAAAAAGAATCTGGGTGATTTCCGTGAATTACTCAATACAACAATTGGCACTGATAACAAACCAAAAATTACTGATAACGTTGAGAACCTCCGGAATTGGGTTTTGATCTCCGTGAATAGACGAGATTGCGAAGCCAGAGTTGTGTTTGTCACATGGTATGAATATTGTAATAGATTCTGCGTTGACAGCACTAAATTCTGGTTGTCCATCAGATTACCTTCCAAATCAGCACATTTGGTGGAAAGCTGAGTGAGAGAACTAGAAGTGGAATTCAAAAAATCAAAGTTATCTGACATCCGTCCATTTGATAATTCTAATAAAGAAGCCAATTTTTCAGATGCAACCAAGTTTCTTGTAGCTTCAGTGTATAACCTGTGGAAGGCCTCGTTTATTGAGTTAGTTTTTACCGCAACCGCCGTTTCGAATCCATTGAACAGCTTAATAGATCTTCCCATGAACTCTTCATAGAATTGCAATGATTCATTAGTCATTCTATCAATCATGATGAACTTTTCAATCATGTCTTGATACAGTTCGTGGCTCTTGACTGCATAAATCTCTTGGACATTCAGTTGATTCAAGGCATCCACCAATTTTGAATAGAACCTCTCCTCTACAGAATGAACATTTCTATGGAATTCCAAAGTATTTTCAAACTCATGTTCCTTTTGATATTCCAAGCATATTTGGCCAATGACCCTATAATACCCACTGAACGTGGTCCACCATTGCGAACGAGATTCCAACTCACGTGTGCATTCGTACACATTACTAAAGGATTTACAAACGCTCGGGAATTCAACCTTGGAAGCTTCAAACTCACACATGGCTAATTGAATGGAATATTCAGTTCGCTGATCATCGGCCAATGAATCAGTCTTGCATTCGGGGAGAAGATCTCTCAACGCTGTTTTCAAACAGTTAGATTTTGGTGATAAAACGGCCATTTCGTAGTTCGCTTCTTCAAAAAGGCTCCCTAATCCGATTTCACAGTACAGAACAACGACAACGAATGCTTTGCTAAACAGCATGTTTTGAAATTTTAGAGCCATCCGAGTTACGTTGGTGAGATGAGACATCCTCATATTTTATCTTATCTGTGAGATATATTTATACCTCACACAAAAAAATGACTACAAAATATAACAACAATAATAATAACATATTTAGATGACCGGAAAACATGGATGGATATTAAAACTATAGCCCAATTCATTTCGAAATTCACCAATTAACCATTCTAATGTGAATACTAGATGCTCCATCTTTTAACTTCGGAGGATCGGACTCTAAATCCTAGTGGACATTCCAAATGATAAGATAAGGTAATTGCTTTCCAAATTAATATAAATTGTCTTCATAGATTAGGCTTCAAATACATAATATCTATATGAATGACCCTCTCTGCTGGGGTACTGTTTAATTTGTACTCAGAGGAGAGGTTCCTGAAAACTCGAAATTGACTTCCGATGAAAATCACAGCCGCACAGATTTCAATTCGAAGTTGCAGGTTGGGACGGGATTTTTTTTCTCCGCCACTCCAATTAGTAATATTAATTTTTATGCTAACATGAAGATATGAAGAGAGCAGGAGGATGGAAAGGGAAAGAGAAAGCTAGCAGTAATGTCATACGGGACGAGGACATCAAAAATCAAAGGAGGAAGCAGATGGAGTCAATGACTGGAATACCAATGCGCTACTTGGACATGATGAAAGATATTCACTCCGAGGCCTCCAAGACTTCCGGTGGACCATTGAAAAAGCGGAAAAGGATGGGAGTAGATGATGAAGTAGAAGAGAGTGGGAAAAAACCGTGTAATAATGGCGCCATGATTGAGGGCACAGATGCACAGCATCCAGTCACGATTTCTGAAACCGTTTCTGAGGCGGAAGTAAGCGAATCAGAATCAGAGTCAGAATCCGACGAAGAAGTCGATTGGGAAGATGTCGATTTAAGTCCTAATATTAATCATCTCCTGGAAGATAAGGAGGAAACAGAAGGGCCATCAGAGCCGTTGACGATTTCATTGTCCAGTGCGCAGCCTTCGAAAAAGGAGCTAAAGAAGAAGGGCAAATCTAGGACAACTTTGAGTAAGACCGAAAAGGCGAGACGAATAGTACTGCATAAGATTCACTTAGTTGCGCTCTTGCATCATGTTTGGTTGAGAAACATATGGTGTAATGATTATTCGGTCCAAGAGTACTACAAGTATTTCTTGTCGCCAACCATCACACAGGAACTAAATCCCCCTGACCGACTGTCAATAACATTGAAGAGTCGTAAGTTTCAAGATGGATTGAGACATGCCATGAGTTCATGGATGCGAAAATTCAAGGTGACTTCTAAGGGACTCTATTTAGTTTCTTGGTCAGATATCTTCCGATCTAACAGACCTTTAGAAACTAAAATGGATCTTGCCAAATTCCGGAACCGTCTGCATTCGCTACGTGGCTCGAGGGATTTGGCGGCGCAGGGGTTTTGTGCTCTCCTTCGCAGTCAGAATATCGACACTCGTTTAGTGTGTTCCCTCCAACCATTAGATTTCACTTCCGCTGCTCCAGTTTATGATACTAAGGATTGTTCGTCGGCATTGCTGGACGTGAACACAAAATTTCCTCTTTACTGGGTCGAGGCATGGGATCAGTTTAGTGAAAGATGGGTTTCAGTTGATCCGGTGGTGACTGGTTACGTTGATGTTATTAGATCTACTACGAGATCAAAATTGGAACCTCCAATAAGTGACAAGGCTAACATTCTTCGATATGTGGTCGCTTTTGATAAGTACGGCTATGTAACCGATGTCACACGGAGATATGCTCAGCATTTCAATTCAAAGGTACGTAAGAAAAGGCTGACTGGTATCTCGAGAAAGGAATCCAATTGGTGGGGCCGGGTTTTGAGCATCTTCAAACCGAGGACAATGCCATCTCGCTGGGAGGTGATGGAAGCCAAAGAGCTCACTATGAGAGAAGAAGCAGAGGGCTTTCCTAGCAGTCTTCAGGATTTTAAAAATCACCCAATTTATGCATTGAAACGTGATTTACGCCAGGATGAAATATTAGCTGATGGAGCGCAGCCGTGCGGGAAATTTAATGTCCGTGGCACTTCTGAATCCGTTTATTCAAGAAAAGACGTCAAATTTGTAAAGACAGCAAGAGCATGGTACAAAATGGGGCGAGTCGTGAAGCCTGGATCCCAGCCACTGAAGTATAAGCCCGTCAAGAACCTCGAGACTAGTGACGATACTGAAACTGCGATGTATTCATTTGAACAGACCGAATTGTATGTTCCTCCGCCTGTGGAAGATGGCATCGTACCAAAAAATGCCTTTGGAAATCTTGATGTGTACACCCCAAGCATGATTCCAAAACATGCAGTCCATTTGAAGCAAGACTACATTTCAATTGCGGCAAAGCTGATAAATGTTGATTTTGCAGATGCTGTAGTCGGGTTTAGCTATTCAAACAGACGAATGACTCCAAAAGTTCAAGGAATTGTTGTGGCCGAAGAGTACAAAGAAGCTGTAGAAAGCGCTTACGAACAACTGCTCGAGGAGCAAAGGGAAGAAGATGAGAAGGAGCAGATTGCCAAAGCACTATTAAGATGGAGAAGGTATCTGCTGGCTCTCAGAATAAAGGATCGCTTGAATCGAGCACATGGGAGGGTGGACACCGAGGGTGCCAGGAATGATGAAGACGGGAGCGAGATAGTTGAGGACGCGAAGGAGGTTGTTAGTATAACTGACAGCGAAAGTGATGCTGGAGGTGGGTTTGTTGTGGAGGCGAAATCTGATAGTGATACGGGAGGTGGGTTTGTTGCTGATATGGACAAGAAGGATTATAATATTAATAGTGACGAAGAGGTTGGTGGTGGATTCATTTCTGAAAATAAAAATGATGAAGTTAAAACAAATTCTCTTCCCACTGAAAATGAATTGAAAGGTGTTGACAGAGAGTCTGAAGATCTTTCAATGGAAGTTAACAAGTCAGAACAAGAAGAGCCTCAGGCAGTTGTAGTGATCGATGATGAGAGTGGTGATCTTTTTGAAAGAAGTAAATTTGTTGCTCAAGGATTACCAAAGTCTGGTTGGACCCAAAAGGCATCTGATGAGGATGAAACCAATGAAGAAGAAGACGATGGCGGCAATCAAGGAATACCAGTTTTCGAATACGAAAAACTACCAGCTCGATTACAGCAATATTCTTCAGTGCCTCTGCCAGATCCTATCCCAACTCCTCCGAAAAAACCTGCGACGCCACTACCGCCTCCAGTGGAGCTTGAGAAACTGCTGTCCACGCAATCACCATCAGAAGAAAGAACTGGAGAGCCTAATTCTAAACCTATGGATGAACCTGAAAAGCTACCGAGAGCTTCGAAAGTAATCGGATCACCTGAATGTTCAGAAGAGGACTTCTTTCCAGATTCAGTTTCAGAATCGGAACTCTTAGATGACGGGAATGATGATGGTGATGATGATGCATAGACTTTGATTTATTGTAAACAATATACCTAAGAAATGTATATTTACAGAAAATATTAGTTAAATAAGTTATATTTTGTTGATGTGAGGTACATTCAACGTCTTGCTTTCTTTCTTCTAGCCTTTTCCATAGCCAATCGTTGAAGTTCTTTCTCCTCGCGTTGATCGTCCAAACGTCCTTGAAGGGAACTGCGAGATTCTTCGGCCAAGACTTGACTGCCGGTTGCTTCCATATCAGAGAGGTCATCCTCATCGTCGTCAAAGTCTCGTCGTGTTCTGTTGCCAAAGATTTTCCAGATTTCATCTCTATTATAGCCCAAATCGGCCTCTTCCTCCTCTTCATCATCGACAATAAACCCATCATCTTCTGAATCGTATTCTTCATAGCGTTGCTGTCTTCTACGCTTATTCTTCTCAACAACAGAGTCCATTGGCCTGCTGAATGGTGCTGGAGCTGACGATTTTCTTGCAGCCGGAGCTGGTCGTGATGGGGGAGAGTTTGGACTTGACTTTGCAGAAACGTCAGGCCGATTTTGTTTTACTGATTGGGTTGCAGCTGCTGGTTGTTTTCTTTCTGGCTTCGAATCAGTTTTGGCACTGCTAGTCCTAGAAGAAGTCTGTTTCTTCGCCTCCTCCTTCCTCACTTTAACAGTCATCTTAAGCCGATCCGAATCCACATTTTCAGCCTGTTGCATGATCTCCTTAAAGCTAAGCTTCTTTTTAGGTGGCAACTCTACATACGATGGTTGCTCTTTTCTTTGCGATGCACTCGTTTTTTTCTTTGCCACCTGTTGTCTGGGCTTTTGTTTTGATTTGGTCGAGTTAGTTGTTGTTTTGTTAGTACTTTTGGCCTTTGATTTAGCGGCCTCAGCTTCTTGCTTGACTCTTAATCTTTCTGCCTTGAGACGCTCTACCCTTTCCTGTTGTTGCCTCTTTTCTTCTTCTGATAGAACATAAGAAGGAATAGTTGATGGCCTCTCTTTGTTGTTTTTGCTCAACGGCTGTTGTTTTTTACCACTTGCGGCTGAAGATGAAGACGACGTCTTCTTAGAAGAGACGACAGGGGAGGGGGTCCCATCTTCGTTAGACGAGGACCCCTTTGAGACCATTGAGAGCATCTGAAGGAAGCTCATTGTAGTGAGGTTGAGTCACAGAGGTTCAATAGTTCATTGCAGGAGATCCTTCAGAATCGTTGGGAGGTTGGTTTTTTTCGCGGGCTGCGGACTCGGGATCGGACCGAACTTGGTTAACTAAGCCGGCACAGATAAGAGGCAGGTTTTCCAACGATTGAAGTGCATTGCGAACGTTTTCATCTCTCTTTTCTGACAGTGATGAACAGGTAGTTTCAATCTTGCCTTCCGGTTGGACCTTCACTGTCAAATAGCCAATATTTTGGATGTTAACTGCAATTGCAGGTTGGTAAGGTGCGGAATTTGACAAAAGGGAAATGCTGACAGTCAACTTGGAAGGCAGCTTTTCATCTACTGATGCATGTGTGGGTTCTTCTTCCATTATGACATCAGCAAATAACACCTCATCTTGGAGATTGTCCATACTGTTGTCTTGTTCGCCGCGAGTGGCATCTTCCGTCACACTCTCCCACAAGGTGCTTAATCTTGCCAATTGTCGGAGAGTCGACAGAATCTGCGGGAGCTCTTTTGGATGCGATATTGGGATTTCCGATAATTGGATCATTTTGGAAGGCACCAGGTTTGAATAATGGAACTCGAAACTTTGGGACTCGGTTTCAGACACATATACCTTGCGTCTATATCTGCCCATGCAATCTTCATATGGCACTTCATCACCTGTGATGTTGGTGGACATATGTCTTGCCAATAATGAGGGCACTTTTAAGGGCGGGCATAATTGGAGGACATATTCAGCCTTCGAATTTTCAATCTTTTCCGGTTCATTCCATTCAACCGTATTATCAGCGGATGAAATACTTTTCACCCAGTCAGAACTGTAGCTGACGGGGGTCTCTGTTCCCTGACGAATGGTCCAGATAACGTGATGTCGAATCGGGTTATACTGAGCATGTTTTGTCCAATACCAGATTGACAACCCGGGCTTACACTCATAGTTTAACTGCGGGACGCCAAAAGGTAGTAGGGGATCTTGCGTATCCTCACCAAAGTGAGAGTGAATTTTGAACATGGCGTTGGAAATCTCGTCTATCATGGCAAAACAATCCGGTGATTTCGCAACGGACAATTGATCTCCCTTTGCAAGGAATTGTAAGATCTCCGAAAAATCGTCTAACCTCGGTTGGCCGAGTGATTTGAGTAAGAGGTTGTCTATAGTGGAGGATATATTTTTCCCTCTGAATGATGTAGCCTCATTTGTGACTGAAGTGTTTGACGCAAAGGAAACTCTAACGTCGCTGACGACGCCAGCTGGAAGCTTCAAGTCAATGTCTATTAAAATGATCAGCCCACCAAGCGAAAGACGCTTTCCGCCCGGTATGCTATCTTCAAAGACTTCTAATTTATTGTTAAGCGCCAGTTGACGGATTCCGCGTTCTGAAACCTTTGTGGGCACTTTTCTCAAAATATCGGCCATATGACGAAGCGTGGCGATATAATCATCATCTCCAGACGCTGTATTTGATGATGAACCAGCTGGATTGGAAACTGCCGTTCCCACAGGAAGATTGTAGGAAGCCATGTAAAAAATGTCAAATTTATTGTGGTGTTGTTGATAATATCGCGAAAGCTTAAAAAACTGGGAGGTTTTCGAATCATCCCGAAAAAGTCATCATCGTCATCGTTGAAGATGACCACCCCCAAAACCAAAAAAAAAAAAAAGCAACACTAAAGAGCTTTTCTTCTTGTTTATTCCTTGTTTGATTCTGTGGAATTAATATACGTACGTAGCAGATTGGTAATATTTATATATTTATTCTAATCCCTTCTCTCCACCTTCAAAGTCAGAAACGTTGTAATGGTCTGGATATTCTTTCAACAATCTTTGAAGCTCTCGCTTTTGCTCTTTCAATGGTTCAGATAACTTGTCATAGCTGTCCTCAAACATGTACTTGAGTGCTGGCTTTTCAACGTGTTCTGCGGAAGAGAATGCTGCAAGAACTTGCTTCTTGATATCCTTTTTGGCGGCTTGTTCCTCCTCTTCACTCCACCATTGCTTGGCTTCCATCCATTTTCTCATTCTGGAAATTGGATTATCACGCTTCTTCCAATCCTCAACTTCTTGTCTTGAGCGGTATGCAAAGGAGTCATCACTGGTAGAGTGATGGGATACTCTATAGGACATTGCTTCGATTAAAACTGGTTTTTGTTCCTTTACGGCCATTTCTCTGGCCTCTTTTGTGACTCGATGAACAGCAGCCAAATCATTACCGTCCACTCGGATGGTGTCGATACCATAACCGATACCTCTACTGGCGATACCATCACCCTTGTATTGCTCCAAAGATGGAGTACTAATGGCATATCCATTGTTTCTGCAGAAAAAGATGACAGGACAGCTTCTGGTAGCAGCAATGTTTAAGGCAGCGTGGAAATCACCTTCAGATGCGGCACCTTCACCAAAGTAGCAGATAGCCACCTTATTGCCTCCTTGAATTTTGAGGGCGTAGGCAGCACCTGCAGCATGCGAGATTTGAGTAGCTAGAGGGGAAGAAATTGGATGAACATTGAATTTTTCTGATTGGTAATGCACCGGCATATTACGGCCCTTTCCGTAATCTTCCTTGTTACCATACAATTGCGACATGAACTCCTTTAATGTCAGTCCTCTGTGCAACAATGCGCCTTGTTCTCTATATTGGCAGAACATGACATCGTCCGACTCGAGAGCGGCGGCGCTACCAATAGCAGCACCTTCTTCACCCGCAGACATCATGTAGAAACTGAATCTTCCCTGTCTTTGAGCATCATAGAGAATCGCGTCCATAATGCTGATTGTAAGCATTTCTCGATACATTTGAACAGATTCCTCCTTTGTAAACGGAACCTCATAGTCAGTATCAAGTTGTGTTCCATCAACTCCAAACAAACGATAGGTTTGCATGGGCTCAACTTTAGTTGGATCTCGAAATTCCAGCTTGTCTGTAAACGTGCTCTTTACAGATCCGGGGAACACAAGCTCGGATTTGATTGCTTTAGAGGATTGAGAAATGCATCTCACAGCCATAGGCTGACGAACCAAAGGTTTTAACACAACCCTGCTACTTCTGATCATTGCGTCCTGTTGATAGGGAAATTTTTAATGTGAGGAAAAGTTGAAAGTTAAAGAAAAAAAAAAACAAACTAACTACTAAGTATTATTTGTTCAAAGTGTGGAGAAGGGCCATTGCCGCCAACAACCGGGATCGGTAACCCACGGAGGCCTCTCGGCCACCCCGCCGCCAAATGCTACGCACCACCAGCAAAAGTTTGAAAATTACAATTACAAATTGAATGACAAGTCAGGAAAATGGATATTCTTCTTTTTTCCAATAACTGCTAACTGCTACTTTTCTCAATTTCATGGCAAAGACATATAGTTTCCACAGTTAGAAGCGTCATATTCTTAGGGTGAGCATCATCATAACGTCGGGGTAATTCTGCACTGCCACTTGAAATTTAAAGCGGGGTATTCACTGCCACAGGATTATGGCTTTACAATGCTTTGGACGTTTGATATGGAATATAATACCGCCGAAGGCAGGGCACTGTTACCTTTGAAGTGCGAAAGAATGGACCTTTCTGTGATATCTAGAAGAGGTATCTGAATGATTAAAGAGATAATGTTTCTTTTTATTCTGGTCATGATAGTTTTTCGGTGCTATTGGGCAAATATCAACATAAAGGCTATGATTTGATTGGAGGATGTGATGGTGAACTTGAAATCTGAATAGTACCCTAGGGTTTTCCACCGGTTCTCTAATTCTTTTTCCAAGGGATTTCAATAGATTTCATATTCCAAATACGCTACAATAGGAGATGGTATAATTGGTAGTCGGAATTCTCACCCGAATGCAATTTCAAAAACGCTTCTGCCAGCGAGATTATTCCATGCAAATAAGCGGTCAGGGATTCAGAAATTTTGGATTCATTTTGCAGAGAGATATATATGATTATAAACATCCAAAGCGGCAAGGATAAAAAAAGTTATAGCGGCACGGAAACAAAAGATTCTAGTACAAAAACTACGCAGCCATGAATCTTTGTGGAAACCAATCGGATTATCCTTAGTCGGAATTAACACTCTGCATTCTAACAAAAAAGACAATCATCATCATCATCATCATCATCATCATCATCATCATCATCATCGCCTCTGTTTCCAGTCTGTACTGTCCGGAATAGGAAGTGATGTCTTGCATTACGTGGGAGAATGGAAAGGCTGACATGGGGGGTTTAGTGGGAATTAATAATAATAATAATTCTTCATTTTAATCATTCAGCCTTTGTTGGACATAATGCGAATACTTGTGACTGGGTACCTAGGGCTTGTAGGACAAGCAGTGACTGAATATCTGATATCAGAGAACCATGAAGTTATCGGGGTTGATGTGAGGAGCCTGGAGAAAGAACAAACTAATGTAGAGAGCCACGTTGGCTCTGTTTTTGACTTTGACTCAATCTATAGGATTGTTTGCGATACAAAGCCTGATGGAATCATTCATTTAGCGGCGTTATTGTATCTAACAAAGTTGCCAGAACATGCAATTTTTCATGGAAACACCTGTGGGACATATAACATCTTGACTTGCGCCGAAAAATGCGGGATCAAGAGGATTGTCCTGGCCTCCTCCATAAATGCTATTGGATCGCTGTTTTCAGATCCCAAACGGTACAAGTACTTTCCGATTGACGAAGAACACCCCTTGGAGCCACAAGACGGGTATTCTCTATCAAAGCAGTTCAATGAACTTACAGCTGACGCGTTCATTCGCCGGGACCCAGAAATGAGTATTGCGTCAATGAGATTTCATTACGTTGCTAAAAGCAAGGAAAGCGCTAAGGAGTTCATGCAGGATTTAGGCGAAGACAAAGCCGGTGGAGATCTTTGGGCTTACACCCGAGCCGATGCAGCTGCAAAAGCTTGCTGGTTGGGACTCAATGTTCCCTGGAAGGGCCATGAGGAATTTTTCATTGTTGCGCCAGAGAATGTCTTTGACAAATCAAGTGAGGCATTGAGAAAAACCTATTATCCAGATGTTCCAACCCTTCGTCCATTACGAGGCTCCGAAGGATTTTGGAATTGTCGTAAGGCAAAGGCATTGTTAGGCTGGTCGCATGATGCATGAGTTTCTAAAAATTAATAGAAGGGTACTTTGCTTTTTCCTGCATGTTCGTACGTAATGAGAGTTTCGGGTTTGTAGCGACAATGGACTGACTCACTAGAAAACAAGTAATGAAAAAAGGAGCCATCATTCCCCTTTCGGATTGAAGGTTCACCGTTCACTGACAAGTCCATTAGAAGAGGGAAAACTTTTCATTATTTTCCACTCGGGTTCATTTTACCGTTTATTTTTCTTTTTTCGTCTAGGGTGGGTGGGATTTATAACGATCGTCGATCACGCATAATAAGTTACCCAAAACAGCATAGATGTCCGTAGAAAACAAAATCACATATAGGGATATCCTAACTCCCTATTTTTTTTCAACTTTTTTATCATTTTATATCGCCGTCCTTTTTTTTTTTTTTTTTTTTTTTTTTTTTTT
>PPJG02000008.1:113084-228097 GCA_003705695.2 Blastobotrys serpentis | reverse complement strand
GTTCTCGCAAGCTACTCATCGAAGTTCTATGGTGAGCGATTCTTCAGGACGTCGTGGATTCGTCAATTCTATCTTTTTTAATAACAACAACGCTGCTTCAGCCGCCTATGATTCAGACGACGACGAGTATGATGAAGCAGCTATTTATGATGAATACGACGTCTATTCACCATTTGAAGCTGCCCAATTGGCACGTGAACAACAGAGATTGTTGGCGGATAATAACCTGATGAGTTATGACGAGTACGGTGCTTTGGCAACTAAGTCATCACAATTGACACTATCTCAAGCCCGACAGGAAGTTTTAGACACTAATATTGCTTGGGATGAAGCAGTCAAGCGCGGACAGGTGCAGACTACTGTGAAGAGAGAGCTCATTGTGCTTCTCAATAGCTCAATCCCATTAACCATCTCATTCTTACTTCAGTTCTCCTTGCCAGTGGCCTCTGTCTTTTCAGTGGGTCATTTGGGTACGGCTGAACTTGGAGCAGTATCTTTGGCGACGATGACAGCAAACATCTCAGGATTTGCCATGATCCAAGGCTTTTCGACCTGTTTGGATACGCTCTGTCCACAAGCGTATGGAGCTGGCAAGTTTCATCAGGTAGGTGTCCATTTTCAAAAGTGCGTGGCATTGATCTTGATGTGTTTCATTCCTATCGCTTTAATTTGGATTTTCAGTGAACCGCTCGTTGCAACCTTGGTGGAAGACAGAGAAGTTGCCAGACTTTCAGCTTTATATCTCAGAACAGTTGTTTGGGGCGCTCCAGGTTACACACTTTTCGAGTGTGGCAAGAGATTTGTACAGGCCCAGGGTATCTTCCACGCTTCCACTGTAGTCCTGCTGATCTGTGCTCCTATGAATGCCGTTTTGAATTATATCTTGGTTTGGGATCCTCGAATCGGTGTGGGATACCAAGGCGCGCCAATTGCAGTTTGTATTACTAACTGGTTCATGCCAGTTCTTCTCGGTCTGTATGTGAGATTTGTTAACGGACGTCAATGCTGGGGAGGCATCTCACCACACATTTTCCAGAATTGGGGACCCATGTTCAAATTAGCAATCCCAGGATTTATCATGATCGAAGCAGAATTCTTCGCATACGAAATTTTGACCTTCATTGCCGCCCGATTTGGAGCCGCTGCCTTGGCAGCTCAAGCTGTTCTGGCCACAATCACAACATTCACCTATCAAATCCCATTCGCCGTGGCAATTGCCGTTGCTACAAGAGTCGCAAATTTTGTTGGTGCCACTTTAATCCAACCGGCCAAACTGGCTGGAAACATTGGAATCATCAGTTCCTATGCCATTGCCGTTTTCAACGGCTTGATGATGTACATCTTTAGATATCAGATTGGTGTCCTCTTCTCCAATGATGAAGAAGTTATCAAAATTGTTGCCAACGCCCTTCCAATCTGTTCGGTGTTACAGCTTGCAGATTCTCCAGGTGTAATCACTGGCGGTGTGCTTCGGGGACAAGGTCGACAATCCATTGGTGGCTATTTGAATCTAATCGCCTATTACATCATTGCATTGCCATTAGGACTGGTCCTGGCTTTCAAGTTTGACATGACCCTGACAGGACTGTGGCTTGCAATGACCATTGGATTGGCCACTGTTGCCATTGGCGAAACCTATTATGTCGTTAATTCGGACTGGGACCATATTGTCAATGAGGCAGCAGAACGAGACCGCGATGAAAGAATCATGTCTCATGCATAGCAAAAGAACGTAAGTCTGTATAAAGATTTTGTGCATCTACTTTACATATAATGTTTAATTTAATTTTTATTTAATAATACCACATCACAACATTAATCGTCTCAGACCACCAATCTCCCATTCTTCACTGGTTTCGTTATATCTACAGTCCAACAAACGTTGTCCAGTAACAGGACATCGTCCACCAGTTTCCTTGTCGCAGTTCTCCAAATGTCTATATATGCATGGGTAGCAGAATACCACACCAGTTCCAATCACAGTTGGGTTAGTAATTTCAGAATGACAGATTGGACAGAGTCCCTTCTTCGTTAGATTAGGAAGACTTTGGTTGACATTAATTGTCTGGTCACTGGCCTTGCGGGGAACCGGTAAGTTGTCATCTTCACTATCTGATCCCCTAGTCTTTTTGGACATTTGATGGGCAAAGTCGCTATTATACCACCATTCCAAGAACTTTAACATGAACATGGACGTTGGCAATGCATAACTCAAGGTCGACAGGGCCATATCCTTCACCTCTGTCAACCCTTCTCCGGACGACAATTTGTTGGCCATTTTCTGCAAAAATGGGGTCTGATCATCTGTATCAGTTCTTGGTATTTGCTCTTCTCGGGCGTAATCCATTTGTGTTAATCTGGCAAACTTAGTGCCTAATATGAAATCGGCCGGTGAAGAATATACACTCTTTTGGAACAAAAATGCCAAATAAAACCCAAGTGTGACTACAGAGTCGGCCATGCAAATGGTTGGGTAGACCTTCAAAAGAATTCGATCGAATTCAAACCTCACTTTTTGTTTCAATCCACCATTCTCATAGATATCTTCGCGGTCAGAATCTATGCTGCGGAACATGTACCGCCCTTTTAAGCTTTCGTATCTGGCCTCAAGCTTTTCTTTGATGTATGGAAGTGCTATTATGAAAAACAGAGAGCCGATAATTTGCTTCTTGTTTAGTCGCTTTTGGGTTTCCAACAATTGTGGGGCAGAAGTCCTAGTTCTCAATGCCTTTGTATTCAAAACTCTGCTTCGTTTAATCCCGTAGAATTTTTCAGTGAAGCTACTGTTCCATTTTTGTAAATGGTAATATTCAACCAAGCCCATCAGCACTGCATACAGTTCATCATATTTGTTCGCTAGTCTCAAAAGATATTGTGGATGTCGTTGTGCATAGAATGTCAATATATACCGAATTGACGGTGAGATCAGATCATTCAACTGATGAGCCGACAACAGCTCAAACAGTGTCGGGATATCAGGATCCAACGACGAGGCGTTTAATGATGAAAAGTAATCCATTCAAATATATCTGAACTTGGTTGGTTTCAATCTAGAGTGTGCTGTGGGGACAGAAGTACAGTGAGATGTGAATTGCACCTTCATCGGACCGAGGCTCCGAAATTTCAACATTTTAATCAGGTGCGGCTCAAATTTATCGGTTAAATGCGAATTGAAAAAGGTAAGAAATGGAATATATAGAATTAAAGGGCGAGTAGTATGTTTAAGTGATTCCATAACTACATGTATCTTCAGAGAAACTTTGCAAATGAGGGGTCAATTGGCTCGACGGGAAAAAATTTGCCAATTGCAATTAGTAGTCTGGTCACTATTTTGGTTCTCCGCAATTATCATAACTCCGGACCGCTAAGCAATTGTTGAGTTTCTGGATTGATTTATTGATCCCGTTAAGATTAATATTACGAGGCCAGCAAAGTTCGGACGGGGGAAGATTCAATTAGGATGACAGCATTCCCCCGCACAGCTATGGGAGAAATTCAAAGTAAGCCTTGGTTTCGCATTACAAGTCAGCTTCCGTAGTGATTGGTAGTGATAGGGGAGTCACTTGAACTATCTAAAAACATTAAAATGTTGTATGTATAAAATAGGTACAACTAAAGCTCTACTAATGTGAAGAAGTAGAATAATTTGAAAAAATATTCGATGATATATAACACTTCACTGATCAGCGTTTCATTTCCTATCTTGGAAGATAATAAGCCATCGGCTTTTACTAATGCACGGCTGATCAATCAAATGTTTCATTTATATATCCTCTCTGACCCTGGAAAGACTGGTATTGCGAGATCAGATACTGGAATTGGATGCTGTTTCAATTGACAAAATTTCAATGATAGGATTTAAAGATGAATTGGAAATTGATATAAATAAGTGGAACTATTTACCTTAAGGGCTGATTATCTTCACATCAAAGTGATATCTATCCCCACTTCTCTTAAGGAACTAGACAATCACTGACCGGAAACAGGGTCTATTGCAGTTTCAAACCCTTGCAACCCAGGTTCTAATATAGCAATAGAATTCATTAAACTATAAGCTCCAATAATAACATATGGTTCACCTGGGCTGATCAGCTTAACAATTCAATTCTGCGCAGTCAATCAGCACACCAAATATTGAGCATCTCAATTCGCGAGTCAACACATATGTTTGTTGGCATAGATTGTTAAGGATTGATTATACTGAGTGTAATCAGTATTCTGTTCCAATAGCAAATGATAGAATCCCTGTTTGAAGTACACCTGAAACAAATGGACTGTTTTCGGAATTGAATATCGACTCAATCTGCCGAGACTACCGGACTAAATATCTTTTCTGATGGCCTCTTATGTGTTTTAAGGGCAAAGCTCTATGCAATTGGCTTCACAGTATATTTTCTAACCCCATCAACGCCCTAGAGTCAAAAGCGTTTTCTTTCAAAAAAATCCGTAACCAGAAGAAAACACGTTTTGTCCGTGTGACGTTCCTCGGAATGTGCTATATCTACCCAGAGGTGCAATTGCCTTTTGTAACGGAATGATATGGGTTGCATATTCCCCCCGCACGTTGCCAGGATATTGATAGAAGCGAATTGGCAAAGCTCTCGTTTATTGATGAGGCCGATTATATCAACTATAATAAAAAATAAATTATTTTCATCTCCTACGGTCACGATCGCCTTGTGAAAGTGGGCGCTTCAACGTTTTGGCCGAAGAACGAAGAGAGGGGTTTTTGTGTGCTGGATCTTTATTTCCTAACATAACATGCCGTTTGGCACCTAAGTCCATGTTGGTTGATTCGGCTTTGGTGACTGCAGCCAATAATGCTGAAGATAAAACACTCAATTGCTGCTCATCCAACAATGTTTGTAAATGGGGATCCCTTTCTTGAGATAGTCTCGCCATAAAAGAATCAATTTGCCGAAGAATATCATAATTAACTGGAATTCGGTTATTCTTCACTTCGGTGACATAATCTCTAACAATTTTGAGCCTGTCATAAAACATTCTAATGGCGTTTGATTCTGTAACAAGATGGCTTTCTAGATTTTTGCTGTTCCCTTGTGTCTCAGAGCCTTTGGTGATATCCTCAACACCAATTCTCTCGGCGTCCCCAGTTTCCACCCTAACAGGAATCTCAGCAAACTCTACACTCTTCTCCTTGAAGACCATTTCAAAAGTCTTGACCGGCAATTGTGATGATTCGGTTTTGCAGCTTGGGTCAAATACCATCATAACAGGCATATCCACAAGAGACATCATGTGTTCGTGGATGGATAAAGACTCTTTGTTTGGTTGGAGCGAAGTAATATCTGGCCTTACATGGAACCATCCTAATGCTTCATGGGATGGAAAAGTTGTTTTATCTAGCACTGTTGTTAATATTAAGGATTGCTGTAATGTGGCATTGGTGACTTACACAATTCCAATTTTCTTGATAAATAGTCCTGGTCTACCTGATTAGAACCTTCCTGTACCTTCAATTCAAATGCATTTTCAATGATAATTTCTTGATCACTTCTGGTTCCCAGTAAAACCCCCAGGACTGCAAATAATTTGCGTTAGTATAATCCGGTTTCATTATCTCCTCAACTTACGTCGTGTTTGTGCAGTATTCTTGGCCCTTGTATAGAAATCAGATATATTTAACAGTGGAAGGGGATGAAGCACACAAGATAACTTTGATGTATCAGTGACAACCAGTTCTGATTTCTCCATTGCCAAATGTATTTCTGTTTGAATGATGGAGGAATAGTTGAGTGTAGTTGGGATAGTCACATTTAGATTTGTACAAAATCCCGTTTTCCAAAAAACAATAGCACGACTCCGAGAGAAACCGCCGATGACGACTTTTTAAATGCACCAGATAATTCATAAACCCTACGCCTACACACTCCCTATCAATTAATAAATAAAAAAAACTATTGAAAACACTTGAACACAGCTTAAGGAGAAACCAAACAGTTGTCCAAGATCCAAATTGCACCGTTGTCTACCTTTTCTG
Organism: Blastobotrys serpentis; assembly: GCA_003705695.2. Taxonomy (NCBI): domain Eukaryota; kingdom Fungi; phylum Ascomycota; class Dipodascomycetes; order Dipodascales; family Trichomonascaceae; genus Blastobotrys; species Blastobotrys serpentis. Next base: position 222,096 of record PPJG02000008.1, on the reverse strand, counting down.
CCTTATACACCGTAGCCTGCATTCCGTTTTCAGCAGTTAATTCCAGCTTATCACCTTTAGGCTTAACTGTGACCATGGTTCCAGCCTCCGTCTTGAGTTCGAAAGATTCCGGCTCTTGCTGGCCCAAGATGGAAACTGCACCTACAAAGTCGCCATAATGAAGATGATTGGTCAGGAACCAACGAATATTGCTTCGCGAAAGACGGTCTTTTTCTTCTGCAGATGCAGATGGATCAATTTGTTGAGGAAATTCCCACGGTTTTGCACCAAGGGCCTCAACAGCGCTGTTGGACGGAGCCAATACCACAGAATATTCGTCCTTATTATTAAAACGTGATTCCATGGACGAGAAATCCCTGACATATGAGGCAAAGATTTGTGCATCTTGATTAAGCGCTAGTTTGGTCCGCAAAAGCGTGGGTCCAGAAGTTGGATCCTCTCCATTGTTTTTGCTACTTGTGTCCTCCAGAATCAGCTCCTCGTCTCCAGGAACTGGTGGGTTCATATCTTTTTCATAGTTGTACATGTCAGATTGGATGTGGAAAAGGGGTTCTCCGTTGGAATCTGTTAGCACCTTGTTCTTGCTGTTGCTATGTCCGATTTCACGTTTTTCAACCTCGCTCAGTTGGAACTTATGTTTCAAATTTGGCACTGAACGTGCTGCAATACTGCATCCAACGAGGGCAGATAATGTAACTATCCAATATCCAGTTTTCATCAATAATATATGGTATTGCTGCCAATATTATATCGCTGCTGCAAACTGATAAAAGACTGCTCAGGTCAGTGCGTCCGCGTGCGCACTCAAATTTTATTACCATGACGGAACGGCGAACCGATCTGTCTATGTACGATATATACATATACACATATAGATATCTATATAGTTATACATGAGAAAACCTTAAAGACAAGCAAACAATTCGTTTATGTTATAATGTGAATACAAATATTCAGCTATTGAATTGATCCGTTCGTACAATAATTCAAATGCAACTCAGTTCAATGGTTCGTTGGAGTTTGAATGGTGAGCATCCTTTCCTGCATGACTCTAGGGAAAATCCCCCACAATAAAAAAAAACGTTGGGAGATGTCCCGGAACGGCGAACCGACCCGATAAGAAATTTTGTCATTGAGAAGGCAGCAGTAGACTGGATTCTTTGGGAGAATTATAGCCCAACTACTACAGCTGGAACTAGCGGAGAACCGGGTTTTCAAACGACAACTATTTCGACTATTTCGGCTTAACGCTTTACATTCAGACAGGAAGATATCCTTGTTTTAACTACTTTAAGAGTTTTTTATATTCTTGAATAATTTTTTGACCAACTTGTTTTGATAAATCGAAATCCTGCTATTTTCTCGATACGTGTGAATTCAGAAGAGCTTGAAAGGAACTAGACCGTTCGATGGTTGATATACTGTTAGTGTTTGAAGAAGAAGCAGAAGAGGAAGAATCCATTCACTTTTATTCCATTAAAAATAATAATACATTGCACACACGTTCTTTTGTATATATTGGACAAAATTTTTCAATGAATCGATTATAAAAAACGGAAGTTAATATTTAAAGAAACAAAACTATACGACAAATTATATATATATCAAAAAGTGACGATGCGAATACCACAGCAAGGTTTGGGGTTTCAGTCTAATTTTGGCAATTTCAATAGGGATCAAACGTCCAATAGACGGAGGAGCGACGACCCGCAACAGCAACAGCAACAGCAGCAGTTTAATCTTTATGAAGAATTGGGCATGAGTAATGAGAATAGGAATACGAACAACTCGGCATCGCCTCAACAGCAACAAGGTGTCACCTCGCAACCGCTCTGGTCACTGTATCCACAGGTCTCGCAGATTGATCCGGATGTTAATCAGTTCTCCATCAACCAGGTTTCCCAGAACCCACAAGAGGCCTCTAATGGAGGTAATGACTTTTTCGCATTTGCTGGTGAATCTCAAACGCAACGACGGTCTCTTATCCGCGAATCCAAGAGACCTCAACCACATCAACAAGAAATAACTTCGACTTACGACCCTATCCCATATGAAGAACCTGCTCCTCCTGGCCCTCCCCCTCCGCCACCACCTCCTCCACCGCCAACAACTGCAGCTCCCAGCTATCCACATGGAATACATGCGATGCAACAACAGCATCATGATAAAGTGACAGGAAATTCACCGAGGGGATATATTCAAACTGTTCACCAACCTCAGCCGCAATTTGCTCATCCACCTCAAACACAATCCACCACAACTACATCTTCATCAACTCCTCAGCATCATCATCACCACCATCATCATCACCATCACCAACGTTCCCCGCAAACCAGTGCCCATACACCGGAGATCGACGAACATCTCGCTCAGCAAAGACAAAAGTACAAAGCCAGAAGTTCGATTCCACCAGATGTGTCCAGTGCAAATTATGCTGAGCAGTGCATATCTGCAGCGATTTCGTCGAGACTGTCGCCTTTTAAATTACATGTTGGTGAATACAACCTTCTGAGGAGTCATCTGAGTCATGTTCATGTCACGACATATTTGAACATCAGAAATGGTATCCTCCGACTATGGCTCTCAAATCCACTGGTCAGCGTCACAAAGTTAGAGGCTTGTGGATGTGTCCGAGACGAACGGTTCTATGGTCTTGCAGAAGTTGCATATGAATGGCTGGTCCGCAATGGTTATATCAACTTTGGCTGCATTGAACATTACCAACCGGAGCCTATAGTCGACAATATTCCAGAGGAACAGAAAAAATCAAGGCTTACGCTGGTGGTCGTGGGAGCTGGTATAGCAGGGCTATCTTGTGCGAGGCAACTCGACAGTTTGCTTAAGCGATACGCACATTACTTTGCCGATTACGAGGATATCCCCAGAATCATTGTACTTGAGGGTAAAAGAAGAATTGGTGGACGTATTTATTCGGCGCCATTGAAAAGTGATCATAACTGCTTGGTTGATTTAGGGGCGCAAACTATCATGGGATTTGGTAAAGGTAACCCGTTGGCTGTGTTGGTTCGTAGACAACTAGGTCTTCCCGTGGTTCCGGTTGAAAGACCGCCAGAAATGTATGACGAACTAACTGGAAAAGATATTTCAAAAGAAACGAAGAACCGCATTGATAAATTATTCAGCCATATTCTTAATAAGATGGCCGAGTTCAAAAATGAAATGCCTTTGCCAAATACCGCCGAAGGCGACGAAGTTTTGATGCGTGCTGCAAAGGACCCAAATACATACAAGGATGATCATCAAGAATATCAAACGATTGCCAAGATGGAAGACAATGGCGAGCTTCCTCGACCTTATGAGGATCCAGGTGAACTGTCTGATGGAAAATATGGAGCTGATGACCCGGAAACTATGGAGGAATTAGAATTCCTCAAAAGCATTGGAATCAAAATCAAGCCAGATGCGGATATTGAGAGCAATTCGATTCATGTAGCACCAGAACCGCAAGGTGAGATGTATCCAACCTTGGGTCAAACTATGGACAGCATGGTCAAGCAGCTCACTGAAGTTGCAGAATTGAGTCCAGAAGAACTCCGTCTACTGAATTGGTATTTTGCCGATCTTGAATACAGATGCGGCGTCTCTGCCGACTCGCTTAGCTTGGGAAGTTGGAATCAGGATAAGGGAAATGAATTTGCTGGTAAACATTCGATGATCCAAAATGGATATCAATCTTTAACCAGAGGTCTGTACATTTATCCTGAAAAGCTGGATGTTAGATTCAAGACCAGTGTCAAAGTTATCGAATATGAATCAGACCAGGCCGATGTCTTTTTGGAAAATGGTGAAAAGATCGCCGCGGATAGGGTGGCATTGACTGTACCTTTGGGTGTTCTAAAGGATCGAACAATTCAGTTTATTCCGGACTTGCCACAATGGAAGACCGATAGTATTGAAAGACTTGGATTTGGTGTTACAAATAAGGTAAGTTTTTTTTTTTTCTTAATTTCTCCGCCAGTTCCCACTAACATTTATTTTTAGATCTGTCTCGTTTATGAGTCCTCATTTTGGGATGAAGATAAGGAAGTGATATGTGTCTCGAGGGACTCTTTCACTCCTCAAAGTATTAACCAAGAAGATTATAAAAATACCCGGGGTGCATTTTACTTGTTTTGGAATTGTACCAGACTTGTTGGAAAACCATGTCTTGTGGGTTCAATCACTGGTGAAGCTGCGAATCAAGTTGCAAATGAATCAGATGAGGTTATTGTGGAACAGGCTTGTTCGGTTATTGAAAAGCTCTATCCTGATAGCAAGAATGTTGGTCTGGTCGAGTCTATTGTTACTAGATGGCAAATTGATCCATTTTGTCGGGGATCCTACTCTTATGTTGGACCGGAAGCTACAGGTGCCGACTACGATTTGATGGCCAGACCAATCACCAATTCTGTCTATTTTGCGGGTGAAGCTACGTGTCGAGTTCGCCCTGGTACAGTTCATGGTGCATATATATCCGGAGCGCGAGCAGCAAGTGAAATTCTCACCAGTTTGATTGGTGAGATCGAGATTCCATATCCATTGATTCCTCCAAGAGATTATAATGGTCTTAGCAGATCCAATGTTCAAAGTGCGCCACCACAACAATTGGGAAGTCTTCTTTCATCGGCTGTTCCAGGGTCTCAAATGGGAAACCCGCCAAGTACTGGGTCCCACTATCAGCGTCCTGTTAGAAGTTCAATGGCTTCACCAGTCCCTCCACCTCCAATGCATAATCAAATGGATATGGCGCCTGACCCATGGAATGGGCCTCATCAATATGAGCAGCAGCACCATAGGCCTAGTGTAGGCCGAACATCATCGGCTGTCAGTAACCAGGATATTATGCTGGATGCCCAAAACAAGCCGGCACCAGCATCTTACTACAATGGTCTCAAGCGAAAAAGTGACTACAGTGATACAGAGGACATGTTGACGAATACTTCACCGGAAGAAAGACTACAGGCCTTACGAGACAAGAGGAGTGCAGCTGATAAGGATAGATTGAGACATGATCTGATTCAAGAATTGGGCGAACGGCCAATCAAACCAGAAAGAAGTGGAGCAAATCCGTTCTTGATCTTCCAGAAAGATTTTTGGGATATATGTCGTAAAGATACTGACGCTGCCAAACAAAAATCCACTGGGGACCCTACTGCCAAAGCTGCCCGTAACGAGGTAAGAGCAGCATTAGGTAAAATGTGGAGAGAGCTTCCTGAAGACAAAAAGAAGCCGTATTTAGAAGCAACTAAAACTATCAAGGAAACGAACAATCGGAATCTAGAGGAATTCAAAAAGAAGGAAAAAAGATACGAAGCAGAAGCAAATGATTTCAGAAGAAGGTGGTGGGAAGAAAACACGTCCAAACCTTCCGAGGAGGAGCTTCAACTAATGAAACTAATACAGGAGTCCAAAGATAAGAAGCAAAAAAGAAGGTGATGTTTTATAGTTTGGATTTCGGACTATTTATCTTATGTATTATAATACATTCCAATGCAAAAAAAGTCATTATTACCTTAATGGTCATGATTTCGGTAGAGACTATGCTAAAATATAAATAATAAGTTAAGAAAAGAAAAAGAGAATCTAAGTGTCAGAGATTTAAGCAATGTGGATCTTATTTCTGTATACAAGACAGATATAAATAATAGTTGATCAGAGACCAATTAATTAAGCGGACAGTTTTGTAACTTTTACGCCCTTGTATATATACAAAAAGAACAAAAGTTATAACAAAACTAATCATCTTCATCATCCATTTCATCGGCCCCATCTTGTTCACCATCACTTTCATCATCGTCCTCTTCATCTTCTTCGTCTTCTTGGTCGTCGTCACTTTCATCTTCATCGTAAGATTCGCTTCCACTGTCAAAATCTTCGGCCACATCGTCCCATTCGACATAGAAATCCTTGATTCTTCTTCGAGCCATCGGCAGCACCAATGGATCAAATGGGAAATATCCTTCGAGGGCAGCAAATTCATTGGGGTTCCAAGAACTGGATACTGAGCCGAAATTTGAGTTGGCAAGCGAGGACTGTGTACTTGCCTTTGTTGGACTGGTGGATCTGAATCCACCTAGTCTGTTTTGCTCCATGATGCTGAAACAATACACCACATCCTCTCTTTGTGCGATTCTGGCAAACATAGCAACAACTGTACGTTTACAATATCGAAGAGGGTTGAACTTTGTCACGATGAGTCTTTGAAAGAGCGAGTCCAACGAGCATTCCCAATCACCATTTTCTTTTTTGAGGTTGGCATGTCGGAAGCAAAAGATGTAGAATAATGCTTGAGAAACAGAGTAGAACATTTTAAATCTGCTCATTCCGCCAACTGCACTTTCAACTTCGACCTCTCTTTCTAGGATGTATCTCTCTAACCATTTTGTCAGGTAGATGACCACCAACACAATGACTTCACGTTTCAGGCCCTTTGCACGGGCAATGAAGGAGGAGATATACTGCATCGACTTTTGACGCAATCCGATTTCAGCAGTAGGGTCTAATGCAATGTTTATCATGTAGGAAAGGAATGCATCTAATAAATCCTGATGAGCATGACAAACTTTGAATAAAATGTATTGAACCGATCTGGTTCTGTGGGTGGAGAGGATATTTTTCTTGAATAGGTCGAGCAACATTGTGAATAGAGGGGTGGCTTCACCGGATAATAATGCATGGGTGGTGAATTTTCTATCGAGGTTGTCGAAAATGGTGGTTATTACTGCGTCCAACTTTTTGCGTACCATTACAAAGTTGGTGATGTTATCCTCCACATATTCCGAGGTGTCTGATTCTGCATCTGACATGTCGTCGTCGTCGTCTTCTTCTTCGTCGTCGTCTTCTTCTTCATAAACTTCGATGTTAACAATTGCTTGATCACCCTTTTCCTTGTCGTTGTCGACATCTTCTTCGTCGTTGTCGTCGTCATCGTCATCGTCATCGTCGTCCTCGTCTATCTCCTCATATAATTCAAGATCCAATTGCACTGTTCTGTTGAAAATCAAGTCCCAGACGAACTGCCTGAGTTCGGGACAATATTCTACAGACTGCAAAATGTTATTGATGTATCTAACATGGGCCTTTGCAGAATCGGATTTGTGGGGAAAGTTCTTTTCTAGAGTGTCCTTCACCGAACTCGAGGCAGTTGGAGTGAGCCACAAGATGTGCTTCAAGACGGCATGCTGAGGTTGAGTGTGTTCCAAGACAAACTCAGAAACCATCTTATTCGCCACGTCTGACCACCATTTTGGAATGCCACTGACTAGGACTCCTAGGAACCTGGAATATGTGGATACAAAGCTTGGGTCTCTATTAGACCACTTGAGTTTTAAGATGGACGATATTATGGAACCAGAGTTTGGTGTGTCCAATCTTGTGATTTCTGAGGTTAATGCAGATATTATATATTGCAGTTGCTCTGAATTGTGCGCTTCAGACGATGATCCGGGCAACGAGATCTTTGCACTCAACTTGTTTAATGGTTCCACATTTTGCTTGTCAAGTTCGACCAAAATGTCATGAACATATGCTTTGTACATGTTGTGTGAGAAAGATCCCGCTTCCTCCTTGTCATCCATCTTCTGCTGTTTATGATTCTGGGCTATTGGAGACGATGCCATCTCTTCATGTTTCCGTTTCAACACTGAAACTGGAGCTTCAACATTTGTAGTTACCATCGTAGCCGTAGGCATATTAGTAATTAACAATCATGCAAAAATGCGCACAGGCTTTTTCTGATTCTTTTTTTTTTGGGGGGGCACCGAATTTTCAACGAAGGCTGGTGTGAAAACTCAAGGCGCTGAATATATTAAAAGGTTTTACGGGCAGGGGCTTTATAATGCGTGTTTCTTTTAACAAAAGAGTCAACTGAATACAGTAAACAATTTGCGTTACACAAAAATATAGTCGTTGGTTCTTTTTTGTGATATGTTAAAAGAAAGAGGAAAAAAAAAAAAAGAAAGAAGCCTCGTTGAAATTTTTTGCTCTGATAAAAAAAAAAAAAATTGAAAAAGAAATGAAAAGAAAAAAAAAAAGAAATTTTTACCTCAGGGTTAGGGTTGCTCTGTGATTAGTTCCCAATATAGAAGTTCCTGTTGTCGATCTTCTGTGTAGGCTGGATATGCAGTTTCCCCGAAGGATTTTGTATTGGCGAGATATGTATCGACTGGACGGGCTTATATACTTGGGATGCGTAGCAATTGGTGGTTTAATTGGTTGGTTCACCTGAGCAACGTGGATTGCTGTGACCTATGGTGAGTCGGGGTTAGTCACTGGGAGTAAGTAGGTCTGACGTTGAATTGCGGGGTTAACAAAGGAAAGTTGTTGATCGGAGAATTAAAGTCAGACCCAGGGTTTTGCGGGGATTGCATCTCAATATAAGGAAACCCCGACTGCCTGAGAATTGTGCCGTTTTGATTAGATGATTGATTGAGTGCCTCCGGCGGCTTCTTTTTTCTCCGAAAAGAAGCAAAAAAGGTTGCTCTGCGAGGCATTCAGTACGACTGAAGATTATTTTGTGAGGGGAATTCTTCGAAATTGAACGAACTATACAAACTAAAACTCATCCCAACTATTATTTCTACGCCTGTTTATAATTGATTAGGAGGAACCAAGTTTTGTCCGCGATAATGTTGTCCACTGTTTTGCTGAATGTGGAATATTTTTCCTCCCCGAAACGAAACAACTCAAGAAATTTGCGGCCCGAAAAAATCCAAACTTTTCAAGTGCCGCATTAATATAGCCAAAACAAAACTATAGCCCGATAATTCATTCGTCTCCACTACAATGTTCATTCCTCGTAGAGCTGTTGGCTGGTAATTGAAAGCTGGCTCAAGCCGCACCGTGAGACAAATGAGGAGATGCTACCCTGACCTCGTGGTGTCTCTAAACTTGAAGCCGCAACGGCAAGTTCAGCCGTCGTGCGGCAGCCGCGGATTTATATGGACATTTCTTGTAAATTTTCTAAAAAGTGTGATAGTTTAAGATGAAATTTAAATGATTATATCTGTATAAATCTAATGCCAGTTGTATTTATGAAGAACATTCCAAATCGGAAAGGAATTGTTAGAATATTTGACGGAAGTTGTAGAAATCAATCATCGGCTTATCGGGATCAACAACTCTCCCAACCAGTTTTTTTTTGAGCCCCAAACCACCTCGTTTATAGCGAAAACGTGAAAACTATATATAGTAGTCAGCATATCCACTTTTTTAATTTTCTGCTTTTGAATTTTTTTTTTTTTTTTGCTCAACATATAATACCGACTAGCATCCCCTTTTGTCCTATCGCAAATGCAATACGTTGGTCGAGCGATTGGGACAGTCTCTAAGACTTGGAACTCTATAAATCCAGCCACATTGAGCGGAGCTATTGATGTGATTGTGGTTGAACAGGCTGATGGCGAACTTCGTTGTTCGCCTTTCCATGTCCGATTTGGCAAGTTCTCCTTATTGCGTCCTTCACAGAAGAAGGTGGAGTTATGGGTCAATGGAGAAAAAACGGATTTGCCAATGAAGCTTGGTGAAGGCGGTGAAGCGTTTTTCGTCTTCGAAACCGATGAGAAGGTTCCCAAGGACCTTCTGACATCTCCCGTAGTATCGCCGACATCATCTCCGGCCGAGTCGCCCGACACGCCTGCGAGCTCGTCTGTGAACCTGCAGGAGCCGGAGTTTCTGGACCTGTCCAGATCTCGCTCGGAGTCTCCGAGCCGGGATCTAGACCGAGGAAGCATGTACGAGTTTGACACTAAGCCGCCGCCTAACGACAGCAACAACCTTTGGTCATCGTCGTCACCGTCGTTGGTGAGGGCTGAAAGTCCAAATCCAAAGGAGTTGATGACCCTGGACAAGGTTCGTCAATTGACCCGCAAGCTGACCGATGTCAATATTCCCTCAAAGGTCACCGACAACGGTGACATTGTCTTGGACATGACAGGCTACAAGGCCGGTGCACAGGAGTATCAGCAATCTGAAGAAATCGTCAAGAGGATTCTGGCTGAGGAGTTTGGTAACGATGACCAGGACCTGGAGTCCATGCTAGGTCCGGACGACGAGGGCAACCTCAGAATCTATTCCAGGGACGACCAGCAGTCGCTAATCCATTCAGGCTATCAATCCGACGATAACGCCAATCTCTCCAATGTGCCATCTTCTCCAGAACTCACCACGGAATCTGATTCCAACACGCCGCATCATGTCAAGACCCTCCGATTGACGTCCGATCAGCTCAAGACGCTCAACCTACGTAATGGGGTCAACGAGCTCTCGTTCAGTGTCAACCAAGGCAAAGCGGTCTGTTCGGCCAGAATGTTCTATTGGAAGCACTCGGCGCCTATCGTGATTTCCGATATCGATGGCACGATTACAAAGTCGGATGCTCTAGGCCATGTTCTGACCATGATCGGACGGGATTGGACCCACGAGGGTGTTGGAAAGCTCTTTACGGATATTGCCAATAACGGCTACAACGTGCTCTATCTGACCTCCCGATCGGTCGGGCAGGCAGATTCCACTCGTTATTATCTACGGGGCATTGAGCAAGGCTCCTATAGGCTTCCGGACGGCCCGGTGATTCTGTCTCCAGACCGAACGATTGCAGCCCTTCGAAGAGAAGTGATCATGCGCAAACCAGAAGTGTTCAAAATGGCCTGTTTACGGGATATCCAGAGCTTGTTCAGCACAACAGTCTCGACTTATACACCGTTTTATGCCGGGTTCGGCAACAGAATTACCGATGCTTTGTCTTACCGATCAGTCGGGGTGCCATCTTCCAAAGTATTCACGATCAACTCCAATTCTGAAGTTCATATGGAGCTTTTGGAATTGGCCGGCTACAAGAGCTCCTATGTGCACATTGCTGATTTAGTCGACCACTTCTTCCCTCCCATTATGGATTCGGTTTGTGGGCAAGAATCGTACACTGATCTCAACTTTTGGAGAGAGCCAGTTGCCGATGTCAGTGATTTGGAATCCCTCGACGGTGATGACGAATCAGAAAAGCGAGGTCGTTCGCCGCCATCAAGTCCTAAGAGAGAGCATGTTGTTGTTCCGTCTTCTTCCAGAATCACGGAGAAGAATCAAGATCACCAAGAGCAGGATTTCGATGACGATGATGATGATGAGGACGACGAATACGATGAAGACTATGAAGAAGATGAGGACGACTACGAATCTGATTATGACGAATATTCAGAAGACGAAGAGGACGACGGCTCCTTTTCTCAAAACCATGTCAGCCTTGAACGCAACAAAGGTGACGTGATAGAGCATAGAAAACTAGATAATTTGACAATTGCTTAGTTAGCAGTGTTTTATATATATTTGCATGTTTGTATATTTAGTAGTATATTTATTAACCAACTCATTGAATCTGAAGAAAAACAAAAATGAATGAACTTGTTTTGAAAAATGAATATATATATGTATGTATGTATGTATATAAATATGCAAGAGATTTCTCATTGTGACATCACTCTCCAGCCACCCTTACGGTTAACCGTTTTTCGCATGTTTCACCACCCAATTAGGAAAGCCAATAAAAATTATCAGATGAGAAAAAACCGCTCAACCAAAAAGCGCGTAGAACATAAATATACGGGTTGTGCGGTAAATTAATAATTAATATCTCGGAACGGACAGGAAAGAAGATTTTGCCGTTTATTTGAACTTAATAAGCTTAGTAGTGTTTGTGGGCTAGCACAACTTGAAAGGATTCCTGAAAAAGCTTTTGAGTTTTTTTGCTATCAGTTTTGTGTGTGTAAGATTAGACGCCCCTAAGACACAAAGACCTGGGTTTTAGAAGAATGAGTAGCATAAACGTCGCAATAGGCGGTATGACCTGCGGGTCCTGCGTGGCGGCAGTGACGTCCGGTTTAGAATCAATGGATGGAGTTAAGGAAGCTGCGGTTTCCCTTGTTACTGAGAGGGCTGCTGTCAAATTTGACAAAAGCCAAGTGAACGCCGAGGAAATCATTGAGCGAATAGAGGACTGCGGGTTTGATGCCAAGCTAATAGATGAAACTGACGTTGAAGATAAATCACAAGAGAGCAGCAGTATAGGCGGGATAGAGACTATCAAGATCAAGGTATATGGCATGACCTGTTCGTCCTGTTCAACATCGATTGAAGATGGACTTCGGGAGGTTGCAGGAGTTGAAAGTGCAGTTGTGTCGCTGGCTTTAGAAGAGGCCAAAGTCAAAGTGGATACCAGGATATCTGGGCCAAGAGATTTAATCAACGCAATCGAAGACCGTGGATTTGACGCTCTGCTAGCAAGTTCGATTGACAACACTGCGCAGGTGGAATCGTTGACAAAGGTCAAGGAGATTGGGAAATATCGACGATGGTGCATTACAGCTATATCTTTTTCGGTGCCGATTTCCATCATTTCCATGTTGGTACCAGGAGTATTCCCCTTTCTGGGATTTATCAAGTTTAAGATTACTAACGGTCTCTATTTCGACGATCTCTTGAACTTTCTCTTGGTCATTCCTGTTCAGTTTGGAGTTGGCAAGCATTTTTATGTGAATGCATATTCGGCACTTAAACACAAGGCGCCTAATATGGACGTTTTAGTATGTTTGTCCACGTCGTGTGCATTCTTCTTTTCATGTCTGTCTGTCATGAACGCTGTTCTCAGAGGTGATGAGGGCAGACCAGCGACGCTGTGGGATACTGCGGCTATGTTGATTACGTTTGTATCCATCGGCAAGTACTTGGAGAATAAGGCCAAGGGCCAGACGTCCGTTGCATTGTCTCGGCTGATATCTCTAGTACCTACACAGGCTACAATCTACGATGGGGCTGATAAGACGGAAAAAGTGATCTCGACGGATTTGATCCAGATCAACGACATTGTCGTGTTGAAGCCGGGCGAAAAGGTTCCTGCCGACGGTGTGGTTATCACGGGCTCCAGTTACATCTCGGAGTCTCTCATTACTGGCGAGTCGTTGCCAATTCCAAAGAATGTCGGGGACAACGTAATTGGCGGCAGTGTCAATGGCCCTGGCAGAATTGATTTCCGGGTCACCAGGGCAGGTAACGATACCAAGCTGTCTCAAATTGTGCGTCTAGTCCAAGATGCGCAGACCAGCCGGGCGCCAGTGCAACGATATGCAGACTACCTGTCGGGCTATTTCGTGCCCATGGTGATTTTGCTCAGTCTTGTCACCTTTGTTATCTGGATGGTTTTGGCACACGCAGTCAGAAACTTTCTACCATCAGTATTCCAAAAGGGCGAAGGGTCCTTCATGGTCTGTCTGAGATTATGCATTTCTGTCATTGTGGTTGCATGTCCGTGTGCCCTGGGGTTGGCCACGCCAACTGCGGTGATGGTTGGAACTGGGGTTGGAGCAGCCCATGGTATCTTGATCAAGGGAGGCGCTGTTCTCGAGATTGCCAATGGCGTTGATACAGTCTTGTTCGACAAGACAGGTACGTTGACGACGGGTGAAATGGCCGTGACCGATTGGAAGTTTGAGGAGGAATCGTCAGGAGTGAGCATCAGAACGTTCTGGCGACTGGTCCAAAAGCTCGAGTCGGGATCAGAGCATCCAGTAGCGGATTGCATTGTGCAAAAGGCCAAGGAGGAGTTGGCACACAACTTCCCACTGTCTGGTGGATCACAGGATTCAGTTGAAATCAGCGACTTCCAAGTCCATGTTGGTGAGGGGGTATCAGGCTACCTGAATGTGAAGGATAATGATGATGATGGCCGAGGCTATAAAGTGATTGCAGGGAACGAAGCTATGTTGCGGAAAAACAAGGTGGAATATCCCGACTGGGTTCTCCGCTCTGCGGGAAGCGACACTATGATCATGATCAGCATTGATGGGGCATATGCGGGCTTCGTCACCATGTCGGACACGATCAAACCGGACGCCAAACCAGCTGTCGCGGCGCTCAAGCAGATGGGTCTGAACGTTGGAATTGTCAGCGGAGACAACAAACAGGCCGCTTTAAAGGTAGCCCGGGAATTGGAAATCCCAAGCTCCAAAGTATGGGCGGGGGTATCTCCAGACGGGAAAATCAACTTGGTCCGACAACTGCAAACGGCCGACGGTGACGATCGCCGAATTCACAAGATTGCAATGGTTGGGGATGGAATCAATGATTCACCTGCATTAGCTGCGGCGGACCTTGGAATAGCGATATCGGGGGCGTCCGACGTTGCCATGGAAACGGCAGACATTGTCCTTATCCGAGCGGACGCTTTGTTAGATGTGGCTGGTGCGATCGATCTCAGCAGAACTGCATTCAGACGGATTAAGATCAACCTTCTTTGGGCGGTAATCTATAATGTGATCATGATTCCCTTTGCCATGGGCCTCTTTCTGCCCTTCGGTATCATGCTGCATCCCATGATAGCGGGGGCTGCGATGGCACTGAGTGGAGTGAGTGTCGTTTCGTCCAGTCTGCTGCTGCAACTATGGAAGCCACCCAAATGGATGCAGCGAGACAGCTACGGCAGTGACGAATTCTCAGAGGCCCAATTGGACGATCCATCCGCTGCCGGCAACGACAACAACAACTATTTATCTGCCATTGTGCACAAGGTCAGGTCTCTCTTTGTCCACCGGTCCGCGTACAACTCGTCCTCGTCGGCCTATCAAGCCTTACGTGATCATGAAAGCTAAATCAAAACTAATAATAATTTATGATGAAAAAATAAATTTAACACTATAATGTTAATCGTATAATCTAATTGATAGACTCCGAACAAAGATACATGCAATTGACTGCAGTCTGTAACCCCCCAGTATAGTACCTTAGTTGAAAAGATGCCCAAAAAAAAAAGGTATAATTTTTCATTTGTTCAGGTTCAAACTCCACACAACTCACCCACGTGACCTCGCTTAGTAACGATGTGTGTATCATCTCACACACATTTCACAAGGAAATTAAAATTGCACATTCGATAGAGCGGGAAAAAGAACGATGATTTCATACGCCAAACAGCAGCGATCACTTTTTCCCCCACACATTCGAACCGAGATCAATCAAATGCCAATCTAATCCCCCTCATGAATGTGACAACGTCTGTTGGGTAACTCGTTGTGTGTTGAAATTTCCTGTTTGAATCGTTGACATGTGAAAACCAGGGTTAGGGTGTCGGCAATTCGGTAACAATGGGGAAATCATGAGCTCACCACCAGAATATATAAAAAGGGCCAGCAAACCCCAGATTTGGAGTATTATCTTCTACAACAAATTAACAAACAAACAATAAATCAAAATGGGTCTCGCTGATGGTGAGTACAAGACGAAGAATTGGTGATTGCACAAATTCGAACCGATTTTACTAACCTGGCGATTTTTTAACAGATAACTTTCCTGCCTCTAACGTCTTTGACTTTATCCAACAAGCCATTGAAAGCGATCCTCAATTGAAGAAGGACGTCATCAAGCAATCCAAGGCTGTTGTTGTCTTCAACCTCAAGAACAAGAAGGGTGAAACCAAGTCCTGGTGGTTGGACATGAAGAACGAAGGTGGTGTTGGTGCCGGCACTATTGAAAAGCCAGACATCACTCTTACCATGAGCGACGAACACTTCGGTCAACTTGTTGAAGGCAAGGCTAACGCCCAAAAGTTGTTCATGACCGGAAAGTTGAAGGTCAAGGGTAACGTCATGAAGGCTGCCTCCATTGAAACTGTCCTCAACAAGGCCAAGCCAAAGTCCATGTTGTAAGCACCCGGTTATAAGCTTCTATCTATGCATAGTTTAAGAGAATATTCTATTATATTTTGAAATTCCGTTTTTTTTTTCACTTCTTGGCAGGGGCGAGTGCCTCCGGCGGCTTCTTTTTTCTCCGAAAAGAAGCAAAAAAGGTAGCTCTGCGAGGCAGGTTGCGGTTTCTAGTCGTCTTCACCAAGTGTGCCAAACAGGTCATATTCAGCCCATTCAAGTTTCGATTCGGAACCTTCCAGCTTCCAAACTCCGTCAATCTTCCTGTACCAATGGGTTGTGACTCCAAGTCCATGCCCTTTATTTGCCACAGTTGTCAGATCATCATCTGTGTATCGCTGATGCGCCACGCGGATTTGACGTGCCACTCGAATCGAGCCATCGTCTAAACGATGCCATTGTGCAGCCCCAAGGAAATGCTGCGTCTTCAATCGCTTTCTGCCCAACAACTTTGGGCTTGCAATGATGGCTACAAATTCATCTGGTGTCAGATTGTCATGTAGCTCGCCTTCGAGACGACGAAAGTCCAGCCGTGCTGTAGGTGCAATGCAGTTTCGTAAGCGATCCCAATCTTTGTTATCGTAGCTTTGAGCCCATTCAAAGGCAAGATTGCGGATCTCAAGGTAGTCTAGTATTTATTATCATCAGTAAGTGATGGATTTCACCTAATATGAAATGAGGGGGATCCTTACCTGAAAAAGAGATGTCTGTAGACATTTTCGTTTTGAGCTGACACAGACAAGTTTGTTATACGGAAGTCGTCGTGGCCGAACTGCTGGTTTTATATGCGAGGGAGAGAATCAAGGGACGCTCAATCTAAATTAAGCAGCCCCAGAGAGGAAATTGAGTGACCAATCGGCGGGGGAAATCCCTGCGAGCCCCGCATCTCCGGTTGTCAGCTCGTATAAAGATAGTTAACGCCGTCCCTGCGCTATATGCATCTTTATATACACGCGGCTGAGCTTAGCCCAGAGGGGGAATTTCTACAATGATGCGTGAGAATCTCAATTAGAATACAATGTGTAGGTGTAAGCTTGAAAAGAATTATGAATATTTATTACCCAAATGAAACGGGCCTCGCAGAGCTACCTTTTTTGCTTCTTTTCGGAGAAAAAAGAAGCCGCCGGAGGCACTCTTCCCATCTCACGGGTTTTCTTAGTAATAAGCTTTCCAAAAATCAATTGTCTCTGGCGTCTAATTTAAAATATAAAAAGGGGACCAATTCCACCTTTATTTTCCTTTTTTTTTTTACAATCCATGGGCGCTAGGCTTTTCAGGTCTCTGAGTTTCCTCTTACAAGCACACTCCACCGCAGTCTTCGGACATCCTTCCACAAGTGTCAAATGTAAGGGTTATTCGGGGAATTGGATTGGCTGGGCCCGTCTTCTACTCTAGTTCAACTGAACACTGGTCTCACCACATCTCTCAATTTCCCCTACAAGCACACTCCGCCGCAGTCTTCGGACACATTCCACAAGTGTCAAAAGTAGGGGTGATTAGGAGATTTGGAGGGGCTAGCCTCTTCTATCTGCTACTAAATTGCCCTGCGGGCGGCGTTCTTTTCGGAGAAAAAAGAAGCCGCCGGAGGCACTCTTCTCACCTGACGCCTCTGGCATCTCATTTGATATATACATATTTCACTGTTCAAGAGCGCTACTCTTGAGGTCTCTGACTTTCCCCTACAAGCACACTCCACCGCAGTCTTCTGACATCATTCCTCAAGTGTCACAAGTCGGGGTAATTATGAGATTTGGAGGGGCTGGACTCGTCTGCTGCTCAATTGCCCTGCGGGCGGCGTTCTTTCGGAGAAAAAAGAAGCCGCCGGAGGCATTCGCACTCCGCCAGCCTCTAGCGGCACTTGCAACCGTCTAACCCTCTGCGAGGTGAAACTGCCCTTTTGAAAAATGCGTCATTTATTATAAAGGCTATTGAGCTTTGTGAAATATCTGCATCGCCCTCTTGATCCTAGCGATATGAAGTTTGCTCTTTTTGTGAGCGACCCTCGGCTGTGGTGGATGTACCTCTTCCGTGCAGCTGGTCGACACTAGAGTCACCTTCTCCATTTTCGCCGTGTTCTGGGCATGGATGCACGGTTTGTACAGCTTCTTATGATGCATTAGTCCATTTGAACCAGTCGCATTGGCTTCTTCAATTATAGTAGCCAGGCTACAGATAGAAAAGCTGTCCTTATAATAGGGGCTTTGACGCCTTCTCCTTCGGCCACCCTTTGGCGGAAGATTAATGCTTTCTCTGGAAACAAGGCATGACTTTCGTGGGACTTCAAAGTCCATCTGGTAACTGACAGCCTTCTTTGAATAATCCGTGTAGATGTCGTCTGGGATACGTGTGATCAGTTTCATGTCATTCATCTTGTACAAAACGTGGTAGAAACATTTCAAGAACAAATGTTCGATACAGCTATTAATACTCATTTTGTTTAGTCGCCCTTTTGTTCAAAAGTGGTAAAATTTATATTAATATTTTTATCCCTTAGGCTATTTTTGTCTGTAACAGTTATATAATCCGAGCCTTTTCAAAATTTCATACTTATTATTACGGTCTCGCGTCTTCCGTTGATTTGTACCCTCCAGGGGAAATTTATCTCAATATATTCAGAGAAAGGGTTAACCTTGTTATTTTAGGGACACCAAATGTTACAAAGTTCCGCATCAAACTTTATATGCAAAATATCCTGCCAGTAGTAAATGGGGAATTTTCTCTCGGGGGATATGGAATGTAATGTAATGCTTGAAATGCAGTAACAGCGAGATGATGTAGTGACCAGCATGTCATGTACTAAGTTATCATGATATCTTCTAATATGTATAATATTGAAGCAGGAGAATGTTTTTCACTCACCATTGTGCTAAATATAGTTCTATTGTAAAATTAGTTGGATGATGTATTTTTGAAACCAGAAGTAAATCAAGGTTTAATATTCTGGTCAGGGGTTTACACACATACAATGTTCTTTACTCCACATATTGCTTTTGTTAGTGCTTAAGAGAATACCTTAATTATATCCGCGATTTTATAAAGTTTCCTACTTTTCATTTTCTCTCAACACAGTCATTTTACTTGGATTTTACAAGTTTAAAATGATACGTTTGGCTCGGCCCAGCTCAGCTAAGTTTCCTTAAAAATCTCTTACCGCAAACCCATTGTAAGCCACTAAAAATGAAAAAAGAAGCTGCTCGATAAATTCTCTAAACTTCAAAAGTTACATTTTCTTCAAAAGACTTGATCGTTTGACTTTAACTCCCTATATAACACTTGCATAACCCCCCTGTATGTTGATGATGAACAGGTACCCTCTTCTTACTTGTCTATCTATACAGAACAACCCACCAAAAAAAAAAGATTAATAATAAAAATAATGAAAACAATCACACCAACGAAATAAATCAATCAGTTGACACATTGAAACTTCTTATTCTTCCATTTCCAGTCATCTGGATCCTGGTGTGGTGATCAAATATCTCATCAGGGGTGATTACATAATCACCCAAGTGCGGTTATAAGTAAACAAGACATAATATAGTGATAAACATCGGAGAAGTGACAGGGGACAAAAAGTTACAATAAGACTGCATGAAGACATTTTTTATCAGCGGAATTTATTTTAAACAATACGATGTACATGGCAAATAATCCCACTGCTATAACTACATCGCCGAGGGGATACAGTTCTCCCCCCTTAAGGAAACGCGGAGGCAGTTTTTCTTCAAGTCTACTGTCATCAAGTACAACCAATTCAAACTCTTCAAACACACCAACATCGGATGTCTTCAAGGTCAAGACCATCATTGGAACGACAGCGACCAGCCGGGCTAATTTCTGTGTGGTTGACAAGACTATAGCATACACAGCTGGGGCCGGAGCAGTGGTTGCAACTTTAAGCCCATCGGATCAAGATCACGATCAAGACGAGATCAAGGAAAAAAGTGATGATACCAGTGAAAGGATCACGGCACACAGATTTTTCTGCACATCGTCCAAGCACTTGCAAAAGTCTATTCAAACCAGTTGGTTGAGCGATCCTGGTTGCTACGGGTCTGGTACAGTAGGACTTGGTTCGCCGAATAGGGACTCTAATGGATATCTGATACCCCCCATAGCCCCAGTGCAACCAAATATGTCAGCTAATGGCAATGGGGATGGCGCAAACTTGAAAATGAAAACTACTACTTGTGTAGCGTTGTCGAATGACGGTACCTTACTGGCAGTAGGGGAAACAGGACACATGCCACGGGTATTTGTATATTCAACAGCTACTGATGGTGCCACTGTCCCTTTAGCAGTGCTGTCAGAGCACAGATTCGGCATCAAGAGTTTATCCTTCTCGCCCTGTGGTAAATTCCTAGCCAGCTTGGGTACATCCAACGACGGGTTTTTGCATGTGTGGTATCTGTCAATGCGGGATGGAATGGTTCAATTACATTCCAGCAATAGGTGTATTTCCTATATCCATGATATGAAATGGTTGGATAGTTCTAAACTTATAACAATTGGTGTTCGACACGTTAGAATTTGGAAGGTTGAACAAAATAGACCACAGTCTCCGGATGTCAAAGCTAACATACTCACAGGAAGAAACTTCGTACTAAATGAATTTTCAACAAGCACATTTGTTGCAATGTCAACTTTTTCACAGGACATAGCGGTAATATCAACAAACAAAGGCGAATTAGCAACCTTACACGCCGACAACAATGAAGACAATACCCTCCCCATATTTATTCCTCGAGTTAATGCCGGTTTTGATGTTAGCACCGTTGATGTGGATATAAAGAATCAAATTGTTTGGGTCGCCGGTGCAAATGACAATATCAAAAGATTTTCTCTAGAACAAATTCTATCGTCTGGGCCGCTGAAATCAGCCATTCCATCTTCGGCTTCTCCATTGAAACTAAAATCACTTAATAGCGTCATCCTCGCAGTGGCTTCTTGGGAAAGGAACAAAGTAGTCGCCTTGACCGGTGGGAAGGATATATCGGTACTTACCGTTGAAGAGAATTCCAATGTGGCACCAGTGCCTTTAGAGCAAAAGCGATTGGCTTGCAACTCCCCAGAGTTACGGGGCATACGCACAATGCGTTCCAACAACAAATTTATCACCTGGACAGCTGATGGCCGTGTCAGGATATGGAACAATAAAGGAGATTGTATATTTCAAACTGAAATTCGAGTCAATGACCCTGAGTCTGAGCTGACTACTGTCACAATGGACGATTCAGAGGCCCAATTGATTGTAGGAACTAGCGCTGGAGAAATAAAAGTTATAGAATTGAAGACTTCTACAGCCAATTCCTTCAATGCCCATGGTTCCAGTGTGGTCTGGATTGATTACTATTATTATCCAGAACAGTCTCGGCAGATGTTTGCAAGTTGCAGTCGTGATCGTACAATTCAAGTGTTTCTACGGTCCGCAGACTCAGGCTGGGAGTTGAATCAGACGATATCAGCTCATAAGGGAAATATTTTGAAAGTTTTGTTCACCAAAGATGGTCAGAGGATAGTGTCATGTTCAGCAGATCGGACGTTGCATATTCATAAGTTGGCAATAAGTGAAACAAGTGGAATGATTGTATTTTTATCTGAAAAGATAATATCCCTCAAATCTACCCCTTCTGATATGGAACTTGAAGACGGTAATATCGTTGTATCTTGTGACAAACAAATATTGATCTATAGAATACCAACTGGCGAGCTTGTCTCAACATATCGAGCGATCGATCAATCTGGTATGGATTCTG
The DNA here is from genome assembly GCA_003705695.2 of Blastobotrys serpentis. Lineage (NCBI taxonomy): Eukaryota > Fungi > Ascomycota > Dipodascomycetes > Dipodascales > Trichomonascaceae > Blastobotrys > Blastobotrys serpentis. The sequence continues at coordinate 200,657 of PPJG02000008.1, read as the reverse complement.
TTAACCTCACACAAATTTCAATCAAGCAAGGCAAAGACAAATGTATGTATTTGGCAGGAATGGGCTCCGATAAGGGAATTCGAGTTTACGAACATCCACTAGGTCAATATGTTGGGTCCGCATGGGGCCATTCTGAGGGCATTTCAGGATTATGTTGGATTCAAGGGGATGATGACAACAGCATTATATTGGTCAGTGGAGGCAACGATGGCTGCATCTTTTTATGGGACATACACCAGAAACATTCTCTTCCACCTAATATTGATAGTTCTACACCAATACCCTCGCCTTCGACCAAAATATCTCCAACAAGAAAGATCTTGACAAAAGCAGAGCTTGCACAGTTCTCCCCCAATGGAAAAACTCCAGCTACTCCGACCCCAGGAAATAAGCACCTCCAACAACAAAGGTTGTCAGCCACATCAACCCCGCCAATGAAACCGCGACGAACAATTACTCCATCAAAGTCATTATCAGAATTGCGATCTCGGCGGGAGGACCCCAGACCATTAGAGCTTCCACCCCGCATGCCCCAGTCTCCATTGACTAAAAAGGCCAGTAGTACTACCTCAACGAGCAGTACCGCGATTGACAACATATGTACAGAATTGGCAAAGTTTCGAACCAACTATAAAAAGGCTGCAGTATATGATCAGAACAAGGTGGAAAAATTAAAGCAAGAACTCAAGCAGACCGTGCGTCTCTTAGAAGGAACAACTAACGAGCGAATGAGAGTAGATGAATTGATGGAAATGTTTGGCGAACGATTAACTAATTTAGTTTCTGAGAAACTTTCATGAATGAATAATATATACAACGCACTACAACTAATAGTCAAGTAATAATAATAATAATAATAATAATAATTAATAATTAAGATCTTTTCTTTGCAACGGATGGACTCCACCCTTCTGGCTGGAACTCATCCTTCCCAGTTTTAGGAGCTGATACCTTTTCTTTTTTCTCTTGCTCTTCCTGCTTAACTTGTTTACCTTCTTCTTTCTTCAATGGCACCGATTTCCAACGTTCTTCTGCTTGTTGCACTAACCCCTTCAGAGCCTGTTGACGTTGGAAATCCATCAACAGTTCTTCAAGGGTTGGACTTGTCGGACGGTTATGTCTCAACCATTGTATCCATTGAGGAGGGATTTTATAATCCACATAATTCAAATTTGGCTGTCGATATTCGACGATTCGCCTCATTCTCGCCGGGTCGTTGTAGTTGCGGAATTCCCAAAAGGTGTTTCCATCCAGGTCATAGCCGACGAAGTACTTCTTCCTGAATGGGATGTTCCTTAATGATCTCCATTTCAGATATGATTGTCTCATTGCGGAGACTTTACCTGCCAGAATTTCATGGGCCTGGATCATTTTTTTTTTTTTGAATTTTTGTATTTGGTAGAGAGTTCCTGTTGCCCCGACTAGTGGTTTTTGGTGAACCGTTGAAAGCCGCACGCACAAACGTCAGGATATATATATCGAAAATGATAGGAGACCACCGCATCTGCGTCAGAATCGATTCAATTCGTTTAATTTAATAGTCAATTGCATGAAATGTACATATCTAAAGCTGAGACCGCCTTTCCAGGACAATTGAAAAAATGCAGTGTGCGAGCAATGCAAGCCTTTATAATGCGTGTGTGTTATGGTAGTTCGAGGGACATAATCCTTTTCTGATGTAGTTTTATATCAATTTTATTGATACTGTTGGCATGAATCTTCATTTTGGATAAAAACTCTGTCATTTGGGCTTTATTACTTTCATTGAACTCCCTTGTTAGTGAATAGTCAAATGTCAGTTCGAATTCTTTAAGATTTTGTAATTTGGAGAGATATGAGAACTTTTCCATCACCCCAAAACTTCGCACACTTTTGAGAATCAAACGTTCAATTGATGATGACTGAAAAATTGGTGCTAAAATGAAATGGAAGTTTTCTTGAGGACAAACGGTTAAAGTCACGGTCTTAGGCCATCGGATGATGTTAGCGAACCATGAACTGTCTCCTGGAAGAGTTTTGTGTAGAGCGAGATCCAAGATTTGCAAGTTAGGAAATTCGAAAAAAGATAGAAACTTTTCACTGGTATCTTCGACGAATAGGTGCTTGATGAGGAGCTGTCCTTTATACCAAGAAGGAGGTAAATGGGTGAAGAAGCAAGTACGCAAAATCAGGATATTAACGTTGTGCATAATCCAACTGTCGTCCTTGTGAGTAGTGTTAATTTCAAGAGATGAGACGAGTAATGTATCAATGTCCGCGCACTTGCCAAAAATTGATGACAATTGGTGCAACAAAACAGGCTCGGCTATTTCAACGTCTTCAAGTTCGCAATTTTCAGAGAACTTGGCCCAATCAAATGTAAATGTTGAAGGAAATTCAATGACTCCGACAGACGAAATCTCTTGATAAAGACCAATCGAGCGGAAATTCTTGCCAAACATAACCGACTCTCTGATCGCTGAAGAAGGATGTGAATAAATAGGCATAAATGTCGAAAGTTTCAAGCTGGACGTGTTTATTCGATTAATTAATTTGCAGAGAAGTGAAGGAGAGATTGTTGATATGGCATATCGACTGTCATCAAAAAAATAAAGATTAATACCAGTATCTCTAAATTGACATTCTTGTTCAAGAAGACTTAGAATATTTTCGGTGGCTTTATATGCCATTTCCAGTTGCAATTCAAATGTATAATAGGACACTTCAAAACTGCCGTCGTTAAGGTTAATGTCAACGGAGGATACTCGAGAAATCCAGAACCTCAACCCATTCTCACCGTTGGGGACAAAGTCTCCCAGCTTGAGAGTTGTTTTCCAGTTGTCTGTATAATGATTATGGTGGCTTCCATATTGAAGTTGGACAACTTCCGGTCCCATACTAATGACACTGCAGAGTCCAAATCTGTCAGCATCGATCAAACTTTGTAATCTCCTGCAAGCTCTACGCATACATAGTAATGATTGCAATTCTAGCAGCGCATTGATATTCTCTAATATTTCATTAGGAAGTGTCAACAAAGTCGTCATATCTCATCTATATCTACGGAGGGGGGGGAAACCAGCAGTCAGACACAAGAGCGGCTGTGGAAGATTACCTCAGCCGCAGACATCGCGGCGGAGATTAAATAGCCGACCGCCTGTCGGAGTTCGGAATCCCGGCATTGAAATTTCCCGATACCGCCCCCAAGTGACCCTTTATTTTCAAATGGCATACCAGCCATACCAATCGACGACGCCGCCCAAGAATGGATGAATAGCTCAATGAACAGACGAGAACGTAATCATGAGATTGAGGAACACTACGTGGACGTTTTGAACCAAGTTCCACCTGAGCCAATAAAACTATTTGATCATTCAGATGAGGACGAAGGTGGATGGGCGAAAGACGTCCAGATTGAGGAGTATCAAATCATTCAAGGAAGTACCAAGGCGGGTGCGTATGTGGTGTGGGTTGTGAATATCGAAACGTTGGGTGGACGAGGCAGTTTTAAAATCTGTAAGCGGTACAGTGAATTTGTCACTTTCCGCGAAGCACTCATCAACGAGTTCCCAGGACGAGCTAATGAGATCCCACAGCTGCCGCCCAAATCTGTGATTCTGAGATTTCAATCAAAATTTCTTCAGAATCGAAAACGGGGTCTACAATACTTTCTTCTCTGTGTGTTACTCAACCCAATATTTGCGACTAGTTCAGTCGTTATAGACTTTGTCAAGGCTTCCTAAGTCCCAGCTTTTATTTATTTGTACAATCCTTTAATAATATATCTTTTAATGATCATTACCTTTCTTTTTTCTTTTTTCTCATTGCGCTTTGCTAATTAAATTCAAGGGTTCTTGATACATATCAAGTATGTGAAACACTTGGTCTGAAAGTATTACATTTTATCTCACTCGAACGCATTACCGTCCAACAAGTTTCACCACGCTATATATATCCTAGGACGCAGAAGCACCAAAAACTTGAAACAGACATCCCAATTGATTTGAAGACGAATCTAATTGGTAGGTTGAAATAGCTATGAATAAACCGGAAGAGTTTTAAAACAACGACAGTACACAAAAATGAAATGCGTTTGCTGAAAAAGCGGAGGCAACATTTCATTTATATATACATACCAGTACTGCGTTTCAAGATAGTCACGTGCATGCAGATTTACTCAGCTAGGCTGGCGCTAAGGGAGAAATTATTATTGTATTAACTAGTCCTTTTTTTTTAAATAATCTATTTTAAGAACAATTGTTGGGCGCTTAGCAATGTTAAAGTTTAATATAAAAAGAGCCGGTTCCCACTTTAATTTCAGCTTCTGTTAGTCCACACTTCTTTGCTTTTTCATTTATCTATGATTCTATTATATATATGTAGAAGTTATATTCATTCATTCCTAGCTGCAAATCGCACAATTATATAAGGCTAAGGTTTTTGGTTGTTTCTATATCCTAGAATCTGTTGTCGATTGAAATCTCTAAATCTCTTAAATGGGGCCCACACAAAAAATGCCATTGGGCTAAATATTTTGTCTAAGAGAATAATATCAAGTCTAAATACATTTTCTGTGCCTTAACCGTGCGCCAATTATCCGAAATAACGAAAAAATCATCTCAACTATTAGGGAGGGAGGGGCTTGGTGGGGGCGGACACACGGGGCCCGGGGGGAAATGACCTTCCAGGTATGTGCAAACACGTGACTAAAGGAAGATCGGGGTTAACCGGGACACATGGATTTTTTACCAGTTCGAGACTGTTGGGTAAGCTGTAGGGGGCGAAAACCAGAAAGAAACAGTCGCGGCTGAGTATGAAAAACATGAAAAAAAAAAAGAAAAGAAACGGAAAATTGCGGCGCACCGAGGTCTAGACCGCGTGCCAAAGTTGATTTGTCGAGCGCACCTTTTCGGATGTTGCAGTTGATTAATCATAAATCATCTTTTACTTCTAGAACTTTTTTTTTTTTCCTTTTCCCTTGACAATATAAAACTCGGACAAAGTGACTTTTTTTCGTTTTTTCACTTCCCCACCCTTTAATCGATTTAACTCAAGAGTAACAGGAGCTTTCTTAGCCTCTTCTATTCCTATTTATCAAACTAAAAACACGACTACTCACACATCAAAAAGAATGGTTCATAACAGAGTTGTTATTATTGGTTCTGGTCCAGCTGCTCACACTGCTGCCATCTACTTATCTCGAGCAGAGATCAAACCAGTTTTGTACGAAGGTATGCTTGCCAACGGTATTGCTGCTGGTGGCCAACTTACCACCACCACTGACGTTGAAAACTTCCCAGGTTTCCCAACTGGTGTTCTCGGTTCTGAGCTCATGGACAACATGAGAAAGCAATCTGAACATTTCGGTACTGAGATCATCACTGAAACTGTCGCCAAGGTTGATTTGTCCGAACGACCATTCAAGTACTGGACCGAATTTAATGAAGATGCTGAGCCAAACACTACTGATGCTATCATTTTGGCTACTGGTGCTTCTGCCAAGAGACTTGATCTTCCAGGTGAGGACAAATACTGGCAACAAGGTATCTCCGCCTGTGCTGTCTGCGATGGTGCTGTCCCAATTTTCAGAAACAAGCCATTGGTTGTTGTTGGTGGTGGTGACTCTGCTGCCGAAGAAGCTCTTTTCCTTACTAAATACGGTTCCAAGGTTTACGTTTTGGTCAGAAAGGATCATTTGAGAGCCTCCGCCGTCATGGCTAAGCGTTTATCCAACCATCCAAAGGTTGAGATCCTCTACAACCACGTTGCCAAGGAAGCTGTTGGTGACGGTCAATTATTACAAGCTGTCAAGATTGAAAATGTCAAGACCGGTGAAGTCAATGATCTCCAAGCTAATGGTTTATTCTATGCTATTGGTCACATTCCAGCCACTGCCATCGTTAAGGGTCAAGTTGACACTGACGACGAAGGCTACGTCAAGACCGTCCCAGGCTCTGCCTTGACCTCTGTTAAGGGTGTCTTTGCTGCCGGTGACGTCCAAGATAAAAGATATAGACAAGCTATCACTTCTGCCGGTACCGGTTGCATGGCCGCTTTAGACTGTGAAAAGTTGTTGGCCGAAGAAGAGGATGAAGCTTAGAAAATTATATAATATTATTATTGGTATCTATAGAAGAATTCGCATGATTTTGTAAATAACTCTTTTTTTTTTTTCAATATTAATCAAGCTGAATTGCCAAATATTGAATTCAATCAGTAGCACAATCAGCCAGATTATAAGTTTACACTGCATCCCGGCGGAATCGAACTCGAGTTTATTTTTTGCGCGCTCAGCGCGGGTATTTTCAATTTTCAATTATCAGTGAAAAATAAAAAATGATAACCAATTTTTTCACCTTCAACAGGAGCAGCAAAGATGTCGGCTAACCTGTCCACAGAAGCTATTGAAATCCATGAGCAGATGGAGGAGAGGAGAAATGGAGACAGCAACAAGATGTTCACACAATTGGAGCTGCAAAAGTTCTGCCACGACCCTAATAAACTTATGACTTATGTTCAAGAACTGATCAACGAGGGTTTGGTGAAGCTTTCGCAGAGAGGCACTGAACTTTTATTCGAGGTAGTAACCCACCAAGAGGCTGCCAAGACCAGAAGCATGACTGATGATGAAGCTATGGTTTATCAATGCATTGAAAGTACCCAAAGAGAGGGTATTTGGACAAAATCAATCAAAGTCAAAACCAGATTGCATCAAACTGTGGTTTTGAGATGTATCCGAAGTTTAGAGTCCAAACGATTGATTAAATCAGTCAAATCAGTCAAGAATCCTACTCGAAAGATCTACATGCTGTACCACTTAGAACCGTCCACTGAAGTTACTGGTGGACCGTGGTTCACTGATTCCGAGATGGATTCTGACTTTATCGACGGTGTTTTGATGACCGTGTGGATTTGCGTTTGTCAAAAGACTTTTCCTCAAGAAGCAATTGAAGACCCTGATCCAAACGCACCTCCAAAGTCTCAAACTTTCCAAGCTTCATTCCCAGCTGCTTATAGAGGTTATCCAACCGTCAATGACATTCATGAATACGTCTTGTCGTCCGGCGTTCTTCAAGGAGACACTCAATTGAGTGTGGCTGATGTCAGACACTTGTGTGAAGTGCTAGTGTACGATGGCAAGCTGGAACGAATAAACCTAGGTCACCAATACAAGGCCACGTGGGAAGGCTTTATCCGTACTAAAAATGGTATGCAAAATGTCGAGACACCTCTGGATGCGCTCGATGAAACTCCCTGTGGACAATGTCCTGTGTTTTCGATCTGCGAAGACAAAGCTCCCGTCAACAGCGAAGAGTGTATTTATTTAGATGACTGGTTATTACCAGAAAATAGTTAACCATGATTTTCTACTAATTTTCAATTGTCTATCACAAGCCCAGCGGAGCTACCTTTTTCTTTGATTCTTTTCGGAGAAAAATGAAGCCGCCAGAGGCACACATTTTCAGACTATTCATCAGTTCAAAAACAACGTTTAAATATATATTTTGAGACTATTCAAAGAAAAATAAAATAACAGAGCAGCAGAGTTTATCGTTTCCTGCTCATGGACATTTGCTCATACTCTTGTTCCAAAGCCCTAATTTCAGCATGGGTGTCTTCCAAATCCTTATTCAAACGATCTCTTTCAGCAATCAAGTTAGACTCCCATTGTCTGAAACGTTGTTCCTCAGCCTTAACTTGCTCAGTGAATCTCTTTCTCAATTGCTCTTCTTCTTCCTTAAACTTCGGGTTGTCCAATTTTCGCTGTCTAGCTTCGCCAAACTTTCTTGTTTCCATTTGGACACTTCTATAGTTTTCATAGTGGATCTGTTCGGTGGATTGAATCAAGTCAAGCATACCTTGACGAATAAGCAGAACCCGCAGGGTTGAGAAGTCGCAATGTTCTGGGTTTTCAACCTCGACGTTACCCCAGAGATATTGTCTACCAATCACATATTTGCCATCTGCAGTCTCCACTTCGCGTTCAGAACCAATGACTGAGAATGGCATGGCTGAAACTGCCTCAGCCAACATGGTGTCCTGGTTGTCCATTGGCTTGTAGAGGTTAATATTTTGGGCCTTGAGGATCTGTCGAACCTTTTCCTTGAATGTCTTGATCTCACGGATAGTCAAAGTGTCGGCTTTGGCGATCACCGGAATCACATTGACTCGAGAAGAAAGGTTTCTGATAGCTTCAATATCTAGTGGCTTGAGAGTATGGCCATTTGGACGAATGAAGTAGAGACACACATGAACCCTCATGTCAATTCTGTCTCGTCGATTTGGCTGCTGTTCTTGACGCATATAACTCTCGTGCTGGTCATCAACAAAATCCACTAATGGTTGCCATGCTTCTTTATTATTGACATTGTCACCGAATCCTGGGGTATCGATAATGTTCAATCTGAGAGAGAACCCCTTTTCCTCCAGCTCCGCCTTGGTAATCCCAATCTCCACAGTCTTTTGAATTGGTTGTTTGAATCGTGAATTGTTATCCGTATAGTTCTTGACAGTAGTCGAAAACAACGTGTTAATAAAGGTAGTCTTACCAACACCACTCTCACCAGCTAACATAATAGTGAAAGTAGCTCCCTTTTTGGCAACTATCTTATATCTATATTGTCCAAATTAGAAACGCTATTCTTTTTTTTGTAGCTCTTAATACTCACCGTTGATTTGGTAATCCAGCGACTCCTACAGGCATGTTGATATTTATTTTTTTTCCTTCCAAGTTCTGGTCCTAAGCTCTGACACCTGCAAAAACAAACTCAGGAGTAACTGCGTCCCGTTTTTGGAACGTCACAACAATTCGAGAAGAACGTTGTTAACTTCGCGCGTTTCGCGAAGTTTAATTTTTTTTTTTTTTTTCATTTTTTTTATTTTTTTAACTTTTTGTAACTTTTCTCATTGGGAGAATCTTACCCGGCCTTTTTGAAATTTGTCTAAAGAACACTTTACTTAGAAAGGGAAGAGGCGACAGTTACGGTTGTACATCATCGACATTTTATCGAGTATACAACAAGTGAAATCCTCGAAAAATGTTGAGCCGAATAAGGCCCATTATACGGACTTCGGTTCGTGAAGAGGGCAAGTTTATGAGAATGAAACAGAGTATTATTTGTAATACTCGGATAAATTCATTCCATACATCAAGATGCCAGTTGCAAGAACAAAAGAATCCCAAGAAGGACTCGAATCAACAACAAGACTTGAGAAAGCTGTTCGAGATACAGTTTGGTCGAGCTCAGCAGAAGCAGCAACAACAACAGAACAAGAATAACAAGAATAAGAATCCGCCACCGCCTCCAAGCTGGATGACTACGCTCTTGGGTGTCTCTTCCACAGTTATCCTGAGTTATGCTGCTCTGCGGTTACTCGGTGTGGGTGGATTTGATGGTAGAGAAGTCACCTGGGAAGAATTGCGACGAGACTATTTGGATAAGGGGATTGTCACCCGAATCGTTTTGATCAATAATCAAGTGGCTAGAGTTTACTTAAATTCGTCCGCTGGTGGCGTCGGAGATGTCGTCCACTTCACGGTGGGATCTGTAGACAGTTTTGAGAAAAAGCTAGATCAGGCTCAAGATGAATTGGGAATCTCATTAGACGATAGAATCCCTGTATCATATTCCTCTGAAGTGGATTTGGCTGCAGTCTTTTTATCCGCCCTGCCCATGTTATTACTGGTAGGTGGCTTCTTCTACATTGCCAAGTCTGCTACCAGTGGTGGTGGTGGACCTGGGGGAATGAACTTTGGCAAGTCGACCGCCAAACTGTTTAACCAGGAAACTGATGTTAAGGTCAAGTTCAAGGATGTGGCTGGTGCTGATGAAGCCAAAGAAGAAATCATGGAATTCGTCCGATTCCTCAAGAACCCACAAAAGTATGAACGTTTAGGTGCCAAAATTCCTCGGGGTGCAATTCTGTCTGGACCTCCAGGTACCGGTAAAACCTTGATTGCCAAGGCTACTGCAGGTGAAGCTGGTGTGCCATTCTTATCTGTATCCGGTTCTGAGTTTGTCGAAATGCTCGTCGGGGTTGGTGCCAAGAGAGTCCGGGATTTGTTCGAAAATGCTAGAAAGATGGCTCCAAGTATTGTCTTCATCGACGAAATTGATGCCATTGGTAAGGCCCGTGGTAAGATGGGAGGTCATGACGAGCGGGAATCCACCTTAAACCAACTTTTAGTTGAGATGGACGGTTTTTCTTCTTCAGACCATGTCATTGTCATGGCTGGTACAAATCGTTCAGATGTGCTTGATCCGGCGCTTCTCCGACCAGGCCGATTCGATAGACACATTGTGATGGACAATCCAGACATTTCTGGCAGATGCTCGATCTTCAAGGTTTATTTGAAACGAATCAAGACTAATGTGGATTTGGAGTATCTTGCGGGACGATTGTCTGCGCTTACTCCAGGATTTTCTGGTGCCGATGTCTCCAACTGTGTCAATGAAGCTGCGCTCATTGCGGCCCGTGAAAACCAAAAATCGGTCACCATTGACCATTTTGAACGTGCAATTGAAAGAGTCATTGCTGGGTTGGAAAAGAAATCTAGAGTTCTCAACCCGGATGAAAAGAAAACAGTGGCATATCATGAAGCCGGTCATGCTATTTGTGGATGGTATCTCCAATATGCGGACCCATTACTCAAGGTTTCCATTGTCCCACGTGGCCAGGGTCTTGGATACGCACAGTATGTTCCATCTGATGTCCAATTGCTCTCACAAAGAGAGCTTGTCCATCGTATGGTCATGACTTTGGGTGGCCGTGTGTCGGAGGAACTCCATTTCCCAACTGTCACATCCGGGGCCAGTGATGATTTCAAGAAGGTGACTGAAATCGCCCAAAGCATGGTCATGAGATGGGGTATGTCTGAAAAGCTTGGCTGGCTCAATTTTGAAGAAGACGAGTCGCATTTTTCGAAACCGTTTTCCGAAGAAACTGGTGGTCTCATTGATGAGGAAGTCAGACGAATTGTTCAAGAAGCCCACGACCAATGTCGCGAATTACTTTCTTCTAAGATGCCGGAAATCGCCGCAGTGGCCGAAGAGCTGTTGTCTAAAGAGAAACTAACTCGTGACGACCTGGTCAGATTACTAGGTCCTCGCCCTTATCCAGAAAGAAACGTCGAAGTCGAAAAGTATTTCGACAATTCCGGCCCAACTGTAAATAATCCTTCCACTGCTTGATGGTGGCTATATATTGTAATATAACACACGTTATGTCTATTCTTGTGACGGATTGCCTTCGGTAGCTATTTATTTTATTTCAGTTTATATTTTTTTTCCCTGCAAAAAGAAAAATAAAGGTAGCTTCAGGTTCACTTCATCAAGATTGTGGGCTGGATGTGGCGCCGAGTGGCAGTGTGTAGTCACGGGATACGTCACAAAAAAAATATTATTTAGGCTGCTTAGACGCTGAGAAGAAATACGAGAATATATAAAGGAAATAAGTTTCCACTGAACTGACTTGCCATTGAATCCTGTCGTACAAAAACAACTTTATATGATTTATTTCCTATAGCAATTCTAAAACGTAAGTCTTACAGCTTCATGTCTCCAAAAAGCCCTGACCGTCTTCCTTTTTGGTTTCTGCGAAAGATTAACTAGTTCCTATCACTTGCTGTGTACGTCAGGAGCAATCTAAGCCGCTGGATTTTCCGGTGCGGACCGCGGCTAGATTTTGCGACTTACCTTAAGGGTAGCAGTAGACAGGGGCCGGTACAAGTTATTCTGCGCAACACCGAACGAAAGTCGAAAATCCAAGCTGCAATTACTATCTTACGAATCAAAATATAAGCAATTGATTTCTAAAAATCCTTCAGAGCTTGCCCATCGCGTATGAAAATCCCATCAACCTGTTTAATCGAGCAATTTTTTTGCCGATTTCGGCGTGACAAAATTCCATTTAGCGCCTGTTTCATGGTGGGGCAACCAACCAGCACGGGATACCAAATACCCGAGATGGTATTATGGTTGCATTCGGTCCAGACCGCGAAAATAGCAGTTAATTTTAAAATGGGCACAAATTTATTGGAAAAATTCATCTAAATGATTTCAATTATGGATGGCATAGTTGTTTTATCTTGGGAAAGAACTCAAAATGATTCTCATGGCGCCAAAAAAAACATTTCCGTCGTTCATAGTTGTGGAAGTTTTTCCCATTGTCGGCTGTGATTGGAGGTCGAGCGTTCCGAAAATACCCTTATTTTCCCCTCTTTTTTTCCGATCGGCGTACACTCCACACACATGCTGGTTGGCAGGTGGAATTTTAATGGTGTGATGGAAGAAATATAAAATACTCCCAAAGCCACACCAAGTTTTCGATTTTTTGTGTCATACAAAAATAACAATGTACAGAGCTTCTCGTGTCACTGCTCTTTCCAGAGCTGTTCTAACTAGAAACACCATTCGAATTGCCCCAACTCCACTTGCCGTCCGTGCAAAGAGTACTTGGGCCGACGTCAAGCAAGGTCCTCCAGATGCCATTCTCGGAATCACCGAAGCCTTCAAGAAGGATACCTTCGAACAAAAGATCAATTTGGGTGTCGGTGCCTACAGAGACGACCAAGGAAAGCCTTATGTTCTCCCATCTGTTAAGAAGGCCGAAAAGATCATTGTTGACAAGAACCTTGATAAGGAATATGCTGGTATTACCGGTGTCCCAGCCTTCACCTCCGCAGCTGCAGAATTAGCATATGGTGCCAACTCTCCTGCCATCTTAGAAAACAGAGTTGCCATCACCCAAACCATCTCTGGTACTGGTGCTCTCCGTGTTGGCGCTGCCTTCCTCGAAAGATTCTTCCCATCCAAGAAGATCCTTCTCCCATCTCCATCCTGGGCTAACCACGCTGCTGTGTTCAAGGATGCCGGTCTCCAACCAGAACAATACACTTACTACGACAAGGAATCCATTTCCCTTAACTTTGAGGGCATGCTCGCTGACATTGAATCCGCTCCAAGCGGAACCGTCGTTGTCCTCCACGCCTGTGCTCACAATCCAACTGGTGTCGACCCAACCCCAGAACAATGGAGAAAGCTCTCTGAAGTCATCAAGAAGAAGGGCCACTTCCCATTCTTCGACATGGCTTACCAAGGTTTCGCTTCCGGTGATACCGTCAAGGATGCCTACGCCGTCAGATACTTCGTCGAACAAGGCCACCAAGTTGCCCTCTGTCAATCCTTCGCCAAGAACATGGGTCTCTACGGTGAAAGAGTTGGTGCCTTCTCCCTTGTCTGCGACTCCGCTGAAGAAAAGGCTAGAGTTGACTCTCAACTTAAGATTCTCATCAGACCAATCTACTCTAACCCACCTATCCACGGTGCTCGTATTGCTGCTGAAATCCTCAACAATCCAGAGCTCAAGGAGCAATGGCTTGGTGAAGTCAAGGGCATGGCTGACAGAATGATCTCCATGAGACATCTTCTCAAGAAGCACCTTGAAGAACTCGGCTCTAAGCATGACTGGTCCCACGTTACCTCTCAAATTGGTATGTTCTGCTTCACTGGTTTGAAGCCAGAACAAGTCGACAGACTTGCTCAAGAATTCTCTGTCTACGGTACTCGTGATGGTCGTATCTCCATCTCTGGTATCACCTCCTCCAACGTCAAGAGACTTGCTGAAGCCATCCACGAAGTTTCCAAATAAAATATATAACTATTGTTTATTAATAAACCTTTCCTTTTCTTTCATGTTCTTGGTTCTTCAAGGTTGTCGCAATGGTCCTGCCACAAGCACAGAGTTGTTCAGGGGGTGGCTAGAGTGGCGTAAAACAAGGGTCCAACATAATATATTGCAGATGTGAAGTGTCCAATTGTCTCAACATTCTCAATATTGAAATACAGGTTCAGAGTTTGGATCTCCAATTGTCAAGAAGGTATGTTTCTCAGGTATTCATATGTAGACATTAGATCCATCTATCTCTGTCATAAATATTAGGACTACATTGTCCTTCCTACAAATCCATCACACTGTTGACTTCCGAGACTTATTTCTTTCCGAAACAGAAAATGTTGCTGGGCTAGGCTAGGCCGTACAGAGCTGAGAGATTCTGGATTCCTTCTAATTAACCATTTGAATTATACATACGATAGAATTCAATAGTCAACCACAATCTCAAATAGATAGTCTAGATAATGGTTAAATAACAAACAAATACACTTTACCCAAGTCCAACTCTCCATTTCTCGAACAATCTAAAATGTTTGAAAAAAATATCTTTAAAATTAACCGGACGGCAGTAATCCGCTATCTTTTAGAGGGTTTCCAATGCCTACTTGAACTACGGACAAAAGGATGCCATCCTCCACTGAGATAGAATAAAAACTGGACGGAAAGGAACAAAAAAAAATCCGCTAAATTATATCACGTTGATTAAGTACACCAACTTTTACACTATTATTCTTCAAACTTATGGAGGACAAAACTCAATTGAGAACCTCGAGTAAACATAACAGTCATTTCATTGAGCTTGGAAAATCAAATTATTATAATAATAAGATTCTATTAAAAAAAAAAAAAGAAAAAGAAAAAGAAAAAGAAAAGTAGAATTGGAAAATAAAAAATTACGGAACCCAAAAAAGAATGATCTCAGCCAAATGCACAAAATTATGCATGGGGGGACTGTTGGTGGAGATCGCGTGTTTTAGATTCGCGTTGCTTTGTAGTCGTTGTGTGTTTTTGAATTATTATTTAAAGCAGCTACAGTTCCTTCCTTTATTTTTTCCGTGCACGTGTGATCTCTTATAGTTATAACTATCCCAATGACCAGCGTTATCACTACTACTCCCATTGAGGGCCAGAAACCTGGAACCTCTGGGTTGCGAAAGAAAGTCAAGGTTTTCCAGGAACCTCACTATACGGAGAATTTTGTTCAATCTATCATGACCTCGATTCCTGAGGGAAGCGAAGGAGCCACTCTTGTTATCGGCGGTGATGGCAGGTACTACAATGATAAAGTCATCCAGATCATTGCCCAAATTGCTGCTGGAAACGGCGTCAAGAAATTGATCGTCGGTCAGGATGGATTACTATCCACCCCTGCTGCTTCCCACGTAATTCGTAAATATAAGGCTACCGGAGGAATCATTTTGACTGCCTCCCACAACCCTGGTGGACCAGAAAACGACTATGGTATCAAGTACAACCTCGCGCATGGAGGTCCAGCGCCAGAGTCCGTCACTAACAAGATTTATGAAGCCTCTAAGGTTATCACCGAGTACAAGCTCAATAAACAGGTAGGTCCAATTGACTTGAAGACAATTGGCGAAAAAACTTACGAGGGTCTTGTTGTGGAGATCATTGATCCAGTCGCCGATTACTTGGCCTTATTAAAGGATATCTTTGATTTCGACTTGATCAAGGAATTCTTCCAAAAGAATCCTGATTTCAAAGTCTTATTTGATGGTATGAATGGTATCACTGGTCCTTATGGTAAGGCAATCTTTTTGAAGGAGCTTGGTTTGCCTCAAGAAAGTGTCCAAAATAGCACTCCAAAGGAAGACTTTGGCGGATTACATCCTGATCCTAATCTTACCTATGCCCATGACTTGGTTGAAAAAGTCGACAAAGAAAACATCCCATTCGGTGCTGCAAGTGATGGTGATGGTGACAGAAATATGATCTATGGAGCTAAGTCATTTGTTTCTCCAGGGGATTCCGTCGCCATCATCTCTCATCATGCTGACAAAATCCCATACTTCAAGAAGAATGGCGTTTTTGGCTTGGCAAGAAGCATGCCAACTTCTGGTGCCATTGATCGGGTCGCAGAAAAGAAGGGTTTAAGTTGTTATGAAGTTCCAACCGGCTGGAAGTTTTTCTGTGCACTTTTCGACTCTGATAAGCTCTCGATTTGTGGAGAGGAATCATTCGGTACTGGTTCTAATCACATTCGTGAAAAGGATGGTGTCTGGGCCATTGTCGCCTGGTTAAACGTTATTGCAGGTGTCAACAAGGAAGATAGCTCTAAGAAAACCATTGCTGACATTCAGAAAGACTTTTGGAAGACTTATGGCAGAACTTTCTTTTCTAGATATGATTATGAAAATGTCGATAGTGAGGGTGCTAATAAGGTCATGGATCTCCTCACCAGTAAAATTAATGACTCAAGCTTTGTCGGTTCGAACATTGGTGGAGACTTAGTCGTTAAGGAATGCGGCAACTTCAGCTACACCGATTTGGATGGCTCTGTCAGCTCGAACCAGGGGCTTTTTGTCAAGTTCACTAATGGATCTAGAATTGTTCTTCGACTTTCCGGAACTGGGTCGGCTGGTGCCACCATCCGTCTTTATACAGAGAGGTATGAGGCCGATGCTTCTCATTTTGATAGAGATGCTCAAGATTATCTTAAATCTACCATCGCAGTTACTACTGAATTCCTTAAGTTAAAGGAATTTGTTAATCGTGATCAACCTGACGTTCGTACTTAGTTTGTGCTATTTTGGATTGTTTAGGTATTCATTACGAAAATTAGTGAACAAATCGAGTTCAGCTAACTAAATAGTATTTAAAATATAATTAATTAAACTGATGAATAATAGATATGGAATCAATCTATCGACGGCATCTAACAGTAGTAACAGATTGAATGGAGAAAGTTAAATTGCCTCAGATAATCCAAAATTCAATTAATCTATCTACCATAGTGCTGCTGCAGTTGGGATAAGATTTTATTATAAGCTAGCTGAATAACGTCAGGTTCACGGTCATTAACGTTACCAATATATATAATTATATATATATAATTGTTTAATTGTAAAAATAATGAATATAATAAGGCGGTAAAATATGCATATGTATATATAATTTATAAATAACTTATTTTGAAAATTCGGCAAAAAGTACAGTACCATCCGTTCGCGCGTCGTCTCCGACCGCGCTACTGAATATGGCCCTTACAGGCTTAACTATATCCGATCGAACGAGAGAAAGTGTTGCCCTGTAGGTATGACCGTACTTACAATTTCGAATTTCCCAGCTTTGAAGTACCTATACTTTTTGAAAAAATCACGTGATCTGATTGAATTTAGTCCCAAATAAGTATTGATCAGCAGTTGTCACGTGAGTTGCCTTGATGGCCAAGTTGGTAAGGCGTATCACTAGTAATGATAAGATCGTCGGTTCGAATCCGGCTCGAGGCATCTTTTTTGCGTTTTTGTAATATATATATATATATATATATATTATATTAATATTATATTAATATTAATATTAATTAACGTTTTAATTTTGCAATTGACTCATTTTTAATTTGATATATATATATATATATATATATGATTAATTTGTCAACTAGATATAGATGTGTATACTAACACTAGTATTAGTACTGTTAAGGGTTCATTAAATACTTATTTTCACTATACTGTACATATATGTTATAGATACATCAATGAACCAATATAATTAATAAAGTATATATTGTACGTAGTTGTCATTACAAACCATGCACACAGTACAATCAAACTTCATATGAGACTAGGCTCAAGCGGGATACCAACGTGCAATTAAACAAATCAAGTTACTGGTTTGGCTAATGATTGAGAATATGCCGGAAGTAGAATATCAGATGATTTCCCAGTTATCGTTCTCATCAGTCGAAAGGTCACTTAGTTTGGACCTTAACCTTTTTGGTGCCTGCTCCAGGGCATCTGATTTGAATTTTTCAAACAATTCGTCAAACCCTTCATTCTTGCATTGTAGCTGTAGCGTGGCGTAATGATCCAAAATGATGTCGTCACTGGCAAACCCTTCGTCAATCATATTCAAGATCAATGTACTCATTTCTTTACAGGCTTCTTGTTTTTGTTCCTCCGATTTTGACTTAGATTGAATGATGTTTTTCAAATCAGGAATGGCGTTTTCTTCACTAACATGATCTGGGACTAATATATCAGACTGATCCGAAGATGACTCGTCCTCCGTTGGTGTAGAGACGCCTTCCTCTTGACTGCTTTTTTCTTTCTTGACGACTATATAACCTTCTTCGCCACTCTTATCAGCACTATCAGCACTTCCTGCAGCCAGCAATGCGTCAACATCCAGATCAGTTTTGATTCGAGGCTTCGACTGCTTTTGCTTCTCCAGTTCTTTACGTTCTTTGGTTGTCAGAACGGTTTGAATATCCAGCAAATGTTTCAATTCGTCTAGAACAGTTTGGGCTTCTTGTAGATGACCTGATGGAGGATATGCATCTCTCTTCAGGACAGGCAATACAGGAGGTATAGTGTAATTATCTTCTCCAGAAAACTTAGCACAATGCTTGATAACATTCTTAACTCGATGAATTAGTGGGTTGAAAGTATCTTCCGGCTTTGCGATCTCGTTTGGATCATCAGTAACATGCAAGTTTTCTTCTTCATCTTCAAAATAAGACTTATCTATCAGAGTCATTTTATCAATATAATCCTCCATAAGCTTATTCATTTCATCTGATGGCACCTTGGCTTTCCATTCTTTAGATCCCTGTGGAATTGGCTTTCCCTTAATTGTTTTAGGGGTTGTAAGACTAGGAAATCTATAGAACCTCACATCTTCCGAAAATGGAATTTCTGACATAATCAAGCATTTCGGCTTATCCTGTTCAACAAAAGGGGTCAATAACACCATTTTCATTGGCGACTTGGGCTTCTGAACGTATCTGGCAATGACGTAACATCGTTCTTGTTCCAACGCCCAGGCAAAGGAAGCTAATGCAATGCCAGCTTTATAGTCATCTGCCGCGCATACATAGTCGGTAGGACTCATTTCGTACCAACGAGGAACTTGATCTTTGGATGCAAAAGCTATGACTTCAAGTGTTGGCATTGTATCTGGTTTAAATAACTCCTTATCTTCGTCAGTTAACGTGACGATTTCCGAACCATATAAATAGCCTTCTTCCCTATCTGTCTCATCTATCACAACTTTTCCATCGGGATTGCTTTCATCTTTAATCATATATTCCCTGGCAAATGATAATTCTACGGTTTCCTCGGAACCGTGCTCATCAGAACCTTTGCTTACTGTATACATTTTAGACTGCACCGCCCCAGCTTTGCGGGTACTTGGATAACATTCCACATCAATGCACATAATACGAGACTGATCAGCGTTTTCCAAACTTCCTAATGTCAATTGCCCTTTAAAACTTCGAACTGGTCGGACTCTTTTGACTGTTGGTTCTGATAGCGATGAATAAATGTTGGAAAATGGTTTCATTGTACACCACACTGGATCATTTCTATCCCTCATACCTTCTGGGTGATCGCATAAATTTTGTTCTACCTGCCGGAAGCATTTTTCATTATAAAACTGAATCTTTTCCCGTTCACCTTCCGCATCCCATGGATGACCTGTACCAAGCTGTAGATCTGCAAAATCCATTCCATAGATATTCAGTTGTATATTCTTAGTATGCAGAAATTCGACCAACGAGTCCATCTCCTCCGCATCAAAAGGGATTATGCCATCGAAATTTGACAACACATTAATTGTCTTAATATATTTCAATTGCTTACAAGTTTGGTCCATAACTTGCATTGCCTTTGAAATTGCCCACAAGACGTCTCCCTCATTAGTGCTACTTGGAGAAATACCTTTTTCAAACTTCTGGTACCATTCGTAAGTGAATTGCTGGATGCTAGCGAATTCGACTACCCCATTGTCACTTTCTGGGTCGTCACTTCGAGCTAATATGATACCAACCTTGTCCAGCTTTCGGCCACCTAAAATCTGAATCATAGTTAGTGAGATTGTTAAAATTTTGAAAATACTATTTCGACGTACCTTTTCCCCAAGCGCATCCAGGACGTATTCCTTTACCTGGTTCAAATCACTCTCATTCCTCCCGTTGTGGGCTTCACCCATGCTCATTGCCACATCAATAACAAATATCGTAGCCTTGACATTAGCTTGATTCCATGGTATTTTTATTCATGCACTCTTTTATAATTACCTCTTTGTCAGCCATTTTACCCGCTGGATTAGTGAACCTAGATTACCTGTCGTACTTGTGCTGATAATCTAACTAATCAATAATTTCACACTGCGACGCGCCTCTTAGGAACGCGTCTTATCTTAGTTTTATCTTTTGAATGATTCAACAGGTACTCTCGGCATTTCAATAGTTCTGAAGTTTCTGACGTTTACGGTTGTAGGATATGAAGTATTAAGTATTAGAATTGGTTATTTATATTTTTGGGGTCAATTCCTTCATGGCAGACAGAATTAGACAGAACCGTTCTGAAAGGCCCCAAACTTTTAAATCTTTAAATAAACAGATAATTACGTCCACAACGGCGTTTGCCCCCTCTTTACCAATGACCTTAACAAGATTACCTTGACTGTTTGTTACACATGCAGGTCCACCACGTTCAATCCACGCGGTTGGACGTGGGGTTCCACTCCATGGGACGGTGTCAATATTAGCAATGGACGGACCAGGGACGGCTGAAGAGGTGGATAATGCAAACCAGTAGAGAAAGAGCCCGGCCAAAAATAATCTCATCGTTTCGCATGGAGCATGGATTGGAGACGCTCGTATAATGGCGACGATCTGACCAGCTTGCCAGGCTAAAAATCGAGTGCTGCTCGGTTTCTGCTCCAACATTTTTAAAACCAATTCTATTTTTTTAGCATCTGGTTGCCGTGTCGCAGCTGTCATCAATTCAATGACATGATGGCTATAGAGCTGTGAATAACAAACAATCATTGATGTTAACGAAACATGATATGCATCCGATATATGGGGTGGATGAATTGTTTTTATGCGTTCTAGAGCATTAAGAAGTTGTTCATTTGGACTCGTCGATAATGTGAGGTTTCTGAAAACAACTGTAGACTCCAATTCCACGTAGTCCCATACAGAGCGACCTAAAGCCTGAGCTAGCAGCCTGCGCGAGTACCAGTTAGAATGAGGGAAAATAGCAGCGAAATCTTCTTGGCTGCCATGAATGAGAACATTTATCGTGTGCTTGAACCTTAATCCATCCCGCCATGGCTCTGTACCCTCCCACACTGATGGATCACACGGTAAGTTATTATTTAGATCATGCAATGACATGCATGGTCTACTGGCGGTCAGAGTACAAACAGTGCAATCAAACTCAAAGATCAACCATGCAATTCGTTTTTTGCGTTCATACTTTATCCAATTTTCTATTCCGTAATCATCGAAATTCAGATTAAACATACCACAGGCTCTTGCACTGGTGATAAGGAGTGAACGGGTTGAGTCCGCTACTTCGTATAGACTCTTATTCCCTGACCCTAGTGCATATATTGATTGTAGCAGCATTGCGCTGAGGAAGTCTTCATCATAGAGACAGCTTCGATTTCTATCCACACACCAATGAATGGTTCGTTTAATTAGCTCACTGACATTATCGGAGAATATATGGGCCTCTGGTCTTTCCGAAAACCCTGCCCCAATGGTTATTATTGTGGCCAGCTCGAATAAAGAGGATTGTGCTTTGTTCCATGTGGGCTTGTGGATGATTGGACATAATTTACCAAACTCTAGGAAGAAGGAGTCAATGAACTCATCCAATATTTCCGTAGATGGAAAAAAAGATTGAATTTTTTCCGTTTCCTCCATAGGCCATCTATTCTCAGTATATGGTTTTGAAAGGAGGTTAGTCATTTTCGCTCGGAGATCTTCACCCCTGTTACAACTTGGAGTTCCGGACCAATTGATCGGCGGTAAGACAACTTCGGTTTTGACTGGCATCTTCCTATATGCAAATGGCCAGTTTTCTTCATTGTCGGATACTGATACTTGAATGGAATTAGTCGATGTTGCTGGCGTTGTGATTTCACTAGGGCTAGCAGTACTTGCAGTAGCCGATAACGAGTTCCCCCGGACATCGCCTATTAACATTTCAAACGAATAAAGGTCGTATCTCAGCCAGTCCGTGTTACAAATCGACTCCATTCCTAAACTAAAATCTTGTCCCATTATATCGTTGCTGTTATTAAACGCCATCGGACCCGGAATAGAGTTATTTGGAGTAACCGAGTTGTAATTATTAAAATTTGGCATACTGGCACTTCGTGATATTACATCGGGCAGGATGCTATTGTTAGTATTGGTATTGTCATTAATAGGGATTGTATTAAGAGCCGAAACTGGATTTGCAGATGGATGAGAAAAGTCTGAAGCAGGACCTGGTTGACATACCAGATTGCGCTTCGTACAGTTTTCACACTGAGTCCCACCACTGCACTTTAATTTCGACGTCATGCATTGGTTGCAAGCCTTTCTTCTCGATAACTTGACTTTTGGTGATTTAAAATGAACTAGCTTCTTATGTCTATGGACAACGTCCTTCCGGGTGAAAGTCCGGTCGCATAAATCGCATGAAAACGATCCGTATCGTTTTTGCCGACTTTTCGAGCTCATCTCGTATACATTCCAAGGAAATAGGAAACCGACTGTTGTAAAAAACTTATTGCGAACAAAAATAACGCACTTCCCATAAACGAGGCAGAAATGTCCAGAAGAGGTAATGCATGTGGGGTGTGTACGAGAGGCACGGTTCACTGGAAGAAACCTGCTTGCACTTTCCTAATTGGTCAATTTCCTTCTGCCGGTAAATCAGTCGATGATCGTCACAACAATGTGACACTTATGCAGAACCTTCACCGCTAATATTTCATTTAAGGGACACGGGTGTACAAGTTTGGTTTTTGTTGGAAGCCTCAATAGATCTCTGATTGAACTATTTCTCACTTTAGATAACCATGCGTGACATTCTCTAACCAACCTTTTGGCTACCCCTGAAGCAACAGCAGGTTGAATTCACATGTGTCGCGTCGTGCTTCAACCAACTCCTGTGTTGCAGATGACATTTTCAATAATAACTATCAGTTCAGTATTTAGGTATTGACAGTTTTGTATGGAACAATTAAACTCACTGTAGCACGGTCTTTTGACGACCAGTGTAATCTAGTACTTTAAATAGTCCCGAAATGCAACGCTCTTATGGGCAGAACAAATGCTACATTTTCAACAGGACCATTTTCACGTTCAGATGGTGTCTCAGATGAACAAGAGGTCGTTGATAACTCTCATTAAGCTCTAGAACAGTTTACAAGTCTGATCGAGTTCGTTTGGTTGACGAAAAAATGAGCAATTAAATTTGGCAGAAATTGCGTCTATTTTATACTCATCCCGCATTGCCCAAGTTGACCCACATATTATCCCCGGGTGACAACTCCGGAGTATCCAAACCTGCGGTACGGAATGTATAATAATTCACGTTTATGTCAACATTACCACAAGAAACATTGATTCCTTCTTCCGCATAGAACTGCTGCATTCTGGACAGTTGTTTATATATCACATCGGTCACCGTATTTCGCCTAAACGTTTAACCAGCGTGAACGGAAGTATACTGCGGGGAGTCTGCAACCAGGAGAAACCTTTCCCCTGACAAAATAACGGTTTTTTTTATTATTTTTTTATTTTTTTGTTCCAATTTTTTCTAGATGATATAACTCGGAGCGCAATACTTGTGCCAGATTCTTACCATATATTGATATATTGGAATAAAATGTCTAATCTGCTAGACATTCCTATGCTCATTTGAACCGAAAACATCCGATTGTGGGTCCAGGAATTGATGTAGTGGAATTGCTACTGGCTGCAGGGAGAATGCATCCGAGGATTTCATCAGTATTTCCATTTCCAAAACAACCAATATTTGATGAGGTACCTTGGTTACTTTTGCTATTTTACAAAAAGTTTAATTGAAATTTTTGATATGGAACGGTAAAACAATGGGAACAAGTTTTCAATGGTCTTGAGTTTCTTAACTGCCTTCAGTGTTACATGTATAGACTTGTGAATAACCGACGACTTAAATTTGATCTAGAAATTCCTGGAATGATGAAATGGTAAGTAGAGTTTGAAACGGACTTCATTCCCCAACCACAAATCAACGTTTCAATGGGCATCAGAATGTTAGTACTTTTGGTATGGGTGGTATCTAAATTTTTAATTTGTAACAAATCACCCTAAGGTAAAGTTTATTAAGGTAAACACGTAGCTAACATGCAATGCCGTATCGGATGATTTTTTAGAGTAATGTGATATCTTTATCGGATAGGCTTTTCTCTGAGCCAATGGTCAGATCAATGTCATCTCGTTTTACGTTCAATGAAATGGCAATGGTAATTTAACTCCAATTATGGTACTAATGCTCCGAATATGGCTGCTGTAGCAAAAAAAGCTAATGCTAGTCCTATTTTCTTTTTTTCCATTAACTATACTTTTACTACATAATATTTCAGTATGGTAGATTATTATTATGTTATTGAATTAGAGGGACAACATATATGAACCCCTTTACAAAATTACTTTCCGTTAAATATAAGGGCATTAAAAGTTCATCGCAGTATCAATATGTTACTAGATTAATATATATAATTAATATTAATATTGAAGCTCATGCATATATGCATATATATATACATATGTATGTGTACATGTCACAGCTGTCCGGATCACGTGATTAAACGGTTTCTGCGCCGCGCGCGCGCAAAATAAAAGCGCGTAATAATTATTTATAGTAAGTGCAAAAGTTAAAAATCTGGACGACACCGGAATCGAACCGGGGACCTCCCGCATGCTAAGCGGATGTGATAACCAACTACACCAGACGCCCTTTTCGTTATTTAAATAATGGTCACGTGAATGTTCACGTGACAGTGGTAATGCGGCGAAAGTGGCTGTGTCAACAAAATGTGGCAGTGCCGTGTTAAATATAGCCGAGTGGATTCGCTCCAAAATTTCACTTGAATAATATATATAGATAAAAATTAAATATAGAAGAGTTGCACTAAGCTTCTTTCTCGTTAGAGGGAAGAACTGACCGCCAGGCTCTTCTCATTGAATAGTAGCTCGTGTAGGTTTCCCCAGTAATTACCTGAAACTCTTCCGAGGCTCAAAGGCAAAATTGTTTTCCTACACGCTCAATTAGAGGGAAATCCGGCTCCGTCGCCAATTGATTTGAAATATTTTGTATGCCGAGCTGCCTGTAACTGGCAAATGTTTAAACCTTGTCCTACTCGCTGTATTATTACCTATTTACATAGGACTTTAATATGATTTATTATTATTATTATGTTAGAGGGAAATCTAGCTCCTTTGATCAATTTACTCCTGTGTACATAAATTAAATGAAATAGATACATAATGCAGGATTGTTCAGTCATTGGCATCACTCCAGGAGTTACAGCATGTTGAAGATCCATATAAAGGCGATGACGCTGGATTCTTTCCAAATTTTGTGTGACGATCCGCCGACAACGGGCAAATGTTCAAAAATAGTCCTACTCTCAATACCATCTCTAATTTTTTACATAGTACTTAATTCGCCTTATTATTTAACGTATCAAACTTGCAATGTATGCTGCATGGGTCCCAGCGATAGAATAATTTGACATTCACTTTCTGGATCCTGTCGTAGGGCTTTTTCGATTTATTATTTATCGGCAAAATGTACGATCTTCACAGAATTGAGCCTTACTCTCCAAATTGATTGGAACATTCGGAGCACTATGATTCTGTTTTGTCAAAGCAATAGATCATGGAAGCCCACATTACAATTTAATTAATTGTGCTCGCTATTTTTACATAATATACGGTAAGATCAAAATGATAAATGGTCGAAAACTGCCATACCTATATCTTTGAAACGGTGAAGACAAACGAAACAATTTACGAGGCATCTCCAATCGAATTTGACTTTAAAATGAAACATACCAGTTAATGAAGTAGCGACACCATTCGTCTTGAAACACCGAGTTTAACTTTATAATGGATTAGAATAAGGCCTGGCTTCTAATGCCGACTTGGCCATTTCCCCCAGCACTTCATTAACACCCACCCTAGGTTTATGGTTCAAATTCTGAGTCCCACATATTCAGGGCGGATAGTTGTCACAACGTGGCGGATTTTGTAGTAGGAAAAGTTGGAGAAAGCCCGAAACTAACGAAAACTTGAACGTTCTCTAGCTCACTCAATGTGTGTTTCAGGGAATTTCAAAGAGCGCAGTATGCAATAATTTTAGAAGTAAAATATGATGGTGTACGTGAAAATATGAAATTGCTATAGGGCCCTACTTTGAAACCCCACCAATCTCTCTAATTAGTACAAATGGAACCAAAGTCGGCATTAGAATTGTCACAACAGATTAGTTGACACTGATGGCAATGGTACCTGTATCATCTCATCGCCGCAAATTATCATTGTTACCACAGTGCCATTTTGCCCTATCATGAAAATTCATGGAACTCAATACTGTTGTTACAAAGATACCGTTGAACTATAGTGCAATAGCGCGGCGGAAGGATTCTATGAGATGATTATCATGGGATTGGGTTTAGAAATTTAACGTTTGATTGGTGAAAGAGAAAGCAGGGAAACTGAACTTGCCACAAATATAATATTAGTCAAATCTCATGAAGAGTGCGATGTTAACTGTTACAACTTACAAGATGCAAGAATCACATTTGTTCAGCACTCGTTCTTTGTACACTGAGTTCATTGATTTAGATGATAAAAAGCCTCGAGTAGATGACACCTTTTATTTGTTAAATGATGTCGAACCAAGAATAATCAAGTATGAAGAGGATCATTGCTCCAAAAGCTATTATATAAAACAATGTGAGTTTCATTAAATTGGGAATATGTTTTCATGGCTAATTCTTGTTCAGATGTCATGGGTAAACTCAATCTCATATCGGATGAGCATAGGCCCCTGCTACCTCATAATAGAAGTTATCAAGTCATTGCTTCTACAAGCTGGACTGATTTATTAACCGCCATTTTTCAATATATTTTCCATGACATTTCCTATCAGGAAGGAAATAGGATAACAAATGAGCAAATAGTCTAAATTTATTATTGTCATTGAAATCAATCTATTCATTATTCCTACAAGAATACGACAATATATTGGAAATAAGAATCTACCAATCATCGTCACTTTCACCATCACTACGTGTGGCTTGAGACCTAGCCTTGAGGGCATTTGCCAATCCTCCAGCAAAGTTGCTTTCTTGTTGCTTTTTCTGTTTCATTGCTTCAGCTAGACCAGATGCCAAATTAGGATTGGAAGAAGCACCGGAACTAGGTTGTTGCTGTGGTGTTGTACTTGCTGACGGAGTTCTGGAACTCTGCAAAGCAGCTGGCTTTGGCTTCTTTGGTGGCGCAGGTGGAGGAGCCTTCTTTTTCACAGGAGCTTTAATCTCTTCAACATAAGCTGCCGGCGTCCAGCCAGACTGTCCACTGGTCTTATTCTTAGCCAATACCCATCCATTATTTTCGTTTTTCAAAATAACAATGATCTCATCCTTTGTAATGCTGAGTTCATTAGACCCAGTAGCTGTATAGTCGTACAAAACCTTGGCTGTAATTTCACCAGGCTCTTGTTGAGGTTGAGCTGGTGGTGGAGGTGGAGGTGGTACCTTCGATGCTCTCTTCGCAGCAGTACTGGTGGTACTTGGACTGTCAGCATTGTTTTGGATTGAACCATTGTACTGCGGAGTTGCTGTAGCTGGTTCAGTGACCGATATTTGCGGTTGTGCAATTACAGCGGGCATTTCTGGCACATGTTGTGCTTGATGCATTGTAGAATTTGGCAAGGGTTGGGCAGTGGGAACTGGCCTTGGCTCCTTTGGTGGTACCCGTCTGACAGGTTGACGTTGCTTCTTGGGCTTGGAGGTTTGTGGCTTTGGTTTTGGTTTTGGAACTGGTTCAGAGACTGAATTTGCTGGTTCACCAGGTGGGACGTGGACGACACCACTTTTATATAAATCATCTCTAGGAACAGCAGTATCCTTTTGGAATTTAACAGTAGAAGGCTTGCCAGGTTTCTTGTTATACTGCAGAGTACTCTCAATCGTAACAGGAACATTGAGACGAGTGACCAGTTCTGTCTTGAAAACACACCAGATTAGGGGATCTGGTTCCGATGAAGATCCTATGGATAATGCAAGCCAGTCATCTCTAAGATTGGACATAGATACCTGACGAATTGATGACACTGGTATAGACCTTTCAATAGTGCAAGTCAATTGACCATTCAAAACCTGCTCATGGACAATATAAAACTTTGCGTTTGTCAGAATGAAAACTCTTTGGAGTCTTTGACTTGATCGTCCAAACTTTGCATGCAATATCTCACCACGCGCAGAAAACGAAACCTTTTCACTCACACCAATACTGTTCATCAAAAACTTACCAGGTCCGTTCTGCATGTTGCAACCCAAGTAATCTCCCCAAAATCGTCTATAGCCCAACAAACTCATTCTACGACGTTCTTTTCTTCCACCAAGAATAGAGTGACCTTTGTCCCGAAGGTCAGTATATTTCTTGCTGCCTTTATATTCTCTCCAAGCTCTTTGGATCTTTGTCGCCATATCAGCTTTGAATTTGAGGTGAGCTCTCCAAGCTCTTTGAATTCTGGCAGCCATATTATGCCAGTACATATCTCTCATATGCTCAAGCGCAAACAGAGTTTCTGGAGTTTTGATGAATACTTTACTAACACCCATTTGATATTCGTTAGTTGGAATATTCGTGTCTTTCAAAATTTGTTTGCAGGCTTCTTTGGTATCCCCTCTCCAAATAAAATCACCTGCGTAAGAGGTTTTTGGAGATAAGAGATAAAATCGTTCTGTGAACTTGTCAAAAGTCTGACGATAGGCGAATCCGGCACGACGGATTCTGACATTTTCCTGTAGACCCAGATACTTTACTTGATGGAGCACCGCCTTTTCATCATATTCTTTTGGTGATCGATTTTGATTTGGTTTGATGGTTCTAATATATGATGGCTCGGCCTTAGAAAGGGTCTCCATCAGTGCGTTGGCAGATTGCTTGATCTTATCACTGGCGGTGGGTGGTCGACGTTTAGATTCAGTGTCCACAGCCTCTGGGAACAATGAGGTAAGGAATTGGTTGTTTGAACGACCAACCAACACCAAAATGTCCTTCTGAAGTTGGTCCTTGTTCTTATCGGTCATGCCCTGAACATCATACATAACATCACCCGCATAGTGCTTAATCAAGAACTTGGATTGTCTGGTCTCAAAATGCTTGTTTCCACTCAACATTTCCAGCTTCATACCAAAATTTTGATCCGCTGCAGTTGGATCAGCGTGGGCAGTGGCACACGCATCGTTAAGCACGGAGAAAATACCCGGTGGTCGTCTTTCTTCAATCAAATCACAGACCACCTTGTTGTTGAAGTACTTGATTGGGGTCCATTCGATTTGTTCTCGAACATACTCCTCCTGTTCGGCCTTCAAGGTAAGTTCGATGAAGATTTGTTGCAATTTCTCGTTCACATAGTTGATGCAAATTTGCTCAAAGCTGTTGTTGTCAAAAATTTCGAACCCGTAAATATCAAGAATCCCAATTGTCTTGTCTGCAGCACCATGTGTTTGAAGCGATTGATTGACACGGCTGACGATCCATTCGAATAAGTTATTGTAAATAGCCTTAGCCAAAGCGTCACGCACAGCTCTTGCTTGCACTTGGTTGAGTGGTGACTCATAAACTGAACCTCTTCTGCCACCGCGGCTGGTTTCAATGATTCTATATGTGAGGGCCTTTTCAATTGCGTCTCCATCAACGTCTAATAAATATGCAACAAAGTTTGTAACTGAGGAGTCACGAATTGAGCTAGTGCCATCATCGTTTTCAGTAAAATCAATGTTACCAATCCAAAGAATAGCTGCGAGCAACCTGAAGATGGCATCCTGTTCACCTTGACCCAATCCAATAATTTGCATCGCATTCAACGTTTGTTGGAAATCGCTGACATCGTCAATGCTGTTAACAGAAGTACATTTACTAGCGGAAGTGTAGATGTAGGTTTCTGGACCTTGAATTCCGAAAGTTTCTCGATGTTGCTGGGACGCGCCCTTGGTGAATTGATAGAAAATGTGGAAGTTTCTCTCATTTTTGATTTGTCCCACGACTCTACCCTTTTCCAATAAATAATTGGTAATGTTTGCTCCGATAGGTTCTCCCTGCTGGTTAAACAAAATTTCTAGATATTTCCCATGTCGGGAAGAGTTGTCGTTTCGGAGTGTTTTGGCACATCCAAAGGACTCCAATAAAGGGTTGGTGGCTAAGACCATATCCTTGATCTTTTGGATATCTTGCGAAGATTGCCCAGATACCGATGCAATATATTGCATGATTCGCTTGGCAGCTTCAGTTTTACCAGCACCAGATTCCCCACTGATAATCACACATTGACTTTCGTCGTATGATTTCATATTGTAATACATACTCTCGGCAATTGCAAACACATGAGGAGGGACCTATTATATTTTCGCCATGTTAATAACCACTGTCCACAACCGGTAAAAAGAATCTCGACTCACCTCTAATCTATTTTTCCCTCGATAAGATTCTAAAGTCTCCTCGGTATAAATGCCTAAATCTTTAAAGGGATTCACCGAAATCAACTAGAAATAACACTTTGTCAATAACAATATCCTTTGATCCCCACATTTTTCAAAAAATCACCATCAAAACATACCACATGGCCAATATAAGTCTAATGCCTCGTTAATAATCAATTTCATCCATAAAATGACTTCGGTATTATACTCACATAAATAATCCCATTCTCAAATCGTTTTTTCAAGTTTTCATTAATAGCTTCGTCAGAGACCTTACTCAGGAGAGTCAAATCAGAAACTCCAACTTCCTTCTTTTTCGTTGTATCAAATGTAGCCTTTTTAATACCACCCCGTTTAGGAGGAGGCGCCTGTTTCGCCCCTCCCTGGGCCTTTCTACCTGCTCTCTTCGTAATCGCCATAGCTCTTATGAAGTTGCACCGAAGTTCGTTGACTAGGTTGGATTATTAAAACAACTGCCGTGTTCACTAATGCTAACTCCCAATCAAGTGGGCTGGGGGCTTTCCCGCACAGTTCGCCATGGCGGCTGAGGGCGCGAACGCGCAACCGCCGCCAAAATGGCGAAGTAAGAAGAAGGCTGGTACCTGCGGTGTTGTGGCGCGCCACCGCTGTGTATCGCGTTATCGGCAATCCGGGATCCGATAGATATGCCCGTTATGCGGCTCAGATCAACGTTCAAGCCTCAAGTAACTTTTTCCATATTATTATTATTACATGGAACCAAGAAAATACTTTTCAATTCATGTAATCAATTAAAATACAAAGCCCTATTATAAACAAATAAATATCCCATAACAGTAATAAAAAACATTCATAAAACTTCAACACTAAAAATTATTCCTTTATTTATTCATCATTGGTTTGACCTTATCGGTAAAAACTTCTTGTCCTTTCTTCATAATGTCACCCTTCCTTGGTTCGACGTAGTCGGTATATGCCTGCTCAGCCTTTTGCATCCATTTGTTACCACCTTGTTGTTGAGAGGCATCTGGAGCGGAGGAGGAACTCTCCATGCCAGTCGTCATTCCTGTGTCCTTTTGCTGCTGCTGTTGTTGTTGTCCAGTAGAAGTAGCCGAGGCAGCCATTGGCTGACTAGAAGACATCTGCTTATCTGAGCCCCTCATTTGTTGTTGACTAGACATCATTTCGTTTCCAGAATCGTCATAATCAGAATCATAAGTTGCGGCAGATGCTGCTGCGCCGGCCGTACCTAAAGATCCAGCGCCTAGCGCAGCCCGTTCTCCAGGGATTCGATTTTTCAAAGCCTGTTGCGCTTTACCTGTCATTCTCTCGCTTTCTTGTCCACTCTCTGGTAAGTTATCCTTTACCATTTTCCCTTGGTCAACACCGGAGAATCCTTGTTTAGTCTTCTCCTGCGTACCGGACATGGCTCCACCAGAAAGAGCACCGGCACCAGCACCGGCACTAGCAGCAGCAGCATAGCTACCATGCTTAGATTGGCCCTGAGTGGATGATGCCATTGCCCTCTTCATGCAAGGCAGGTCTTTGGCATAGTCACTTTGGGCAGACAAGATGTCGGCACCCGGCTCAAGGCCAGTATGCATAAGACTGCAGGCAGCAGCTTGACTTTCCTCGGAACTGCTCATTTTTTGGGACTGTCCGTATTGAGCTTTGTCGTCGTTATCAATGATCATACCACCTTTGGCACCTGAGGAGCTGGACTGAAGGTTCGGCTTGATTTTCTGCTCCATCATCTCCTGGAATTGGGCTGACATTTTATCAGACCCCTTTCTCTGATGGGCACTAGTGTCGGCTTCTCCAAAGCCCTTTTGGGCTGTTGGATACATCCTGTCTTGACTACTCATATCACCCTGTTGACCCATATCAGGATATCTTTGATTTGCACCCGATCCGGCAAGACTGGATTGGTGTTGTTGATACAGCTCTTCTTTATTTGATCCACCCTGATTGGACTTATGAGCAGCGTACGCAGCGGCACCTGCCCCAGCAGCTCCAACGCCTGCACCAATTGCAGCCCCTTTGCCCATATTGCTAGAGGATTGATCCTTTTGTTGTGACGTCATCATTTGGTCTGATTCCATTTCTGATGTATCAAAAGCACCGGGCATTTTAGCTCTACCAGGTTGATCTAATTAGGAATTAGTACTAGTTTGAAGAAAAGGCAAACAACGAACAATTCTTACCCTTAGTTTGATCTGAAGCCATCATATTTGGATCGATGTCGGATTTACCATAGGCACCAGGCATTGCCGCCTGACCAGAAGAAGTATCTATTGAAAAAGGTTAATATTAGGACCACACGCTTGGACAAAGTTAACACATACCCATAGATTGTTGCTGACCAGATTCCATTTCGCTACTCTTCATATCTCTACTCAAGTCAGTAGGTTGATTGGATGCATCTATAAATAAAATATAACATTAGTAGCTCTCATCAGAGTATCATTTCTGAACTTAACTTACCCATAGACTTTTGCTGCTGACTCATGGATGGCATTCCAGATTTCATATCTGACTCCTCAGAGTCGAGGTCAACGCTAGCATATTTACCGGAATCCATTGTCGCGCCAGACTCTGATCGACTATATTGTGAGCCGGGATCTAAAGTTGATGATCCATAAGAGGCATCTTGACCGTGAGTTTCGCTCTCGGACTGTTTGGATTTGTAACTAGAATAGCCAAGAGCCCCAGCGCCTGCAGCTGCAGCACCGGCACCTACTCCAAGGGCAGTCTTTGCGCCAGATCCAGATTTGGCTTCAGATTCCTTTGCAGCACCAGATTCAGCAGGTTTTCCTGAACCAGAAAGCTCCTTGAAAGCACCGGAACCTGACTTATAGGCGTCTTGACCCAAATTTTTACCAGTAGAAGTCAAGTTGTCTTTCATATTACCTTTTGAGAAATCAACATCCTTCTGAATATCCATATTCTTTTGAGTGGTAGAGATTCCCTGCTTAATCTTGTCTCCTTTAGTGCCACCGAGCTTATCAGCTTGGCTCATACCGTATGATGCACCTGCACCAGTGGCAGCACCCAAGCCGGAGCCAACGGCAGACGACATTCCACCTTGCCCTGGTTCACTAGCAGCAGCATCTCCAGATTTCATACCAGAGGCATCTGAAGCCATAGCACCCGCACCCTCGGATTGCATACCAGAAGCATCTTGTTTCATGCCCATATCGGATTGCATACCAGAGGTATCTTGTTTCATCATACCTGGACTTGATTTCATACCAGAGGTGTCTTGCTTCATACCCATATCTGACTGCATACCAGAAGTATCTTGCTTCATACCCTTGTCTGATTGCATACCAGAAGTATCTTGCTTCATACCTGATTCCATTTCTGCTGCATCAGATTTCGCAGCACCAGTTTCCCGCAGAGAATCGGATTGCATTCCAGTGCCGGTGGACTTTTGCATACCGGTATCAGATTTCATAGTAGATTCCATTTGAGAAGGCTTGGATGTATCATCTGCACCAGATTCCTTCTTATTGTGGGAATAAGCTGCAGTACCAGCAGCTGCTCCAACACCAGCGACAGCGGCACCTGTGGCCAATCCAGCTTCAGCAGTATTACCAGTCTTACTCTGATCGCTTTGAGCCTTGGTATCGGAAGAGTCACTTGCGCCAGTCACTGCTGTATCCTCCTTACTTGACTTGGATCCACGACGATGGAACACACTGGCAATCTTATCTTTAAGTTTATGCGAGGAACTCTTTCGACGACTCTTCTTGTCAGTGGCTCCATTGTTCTTTGCAACGTCGTTAGAATCATAATCTTGAGGGAATTCAGTGTCCCGTGGAGAAGATGCAGTACCTGCAGTGGGCGTTGTGGCAGTAGCTGCAGCACCAGCACCAGCACCAGCACTCATCTGCTTCGAATCAAGAGGGGCAGCCGACTGTTTCTGACCAGACATTTCTTGACCCCTTTCCATACTTTCTCCGGCAGGCTTGCTTGCAGCAAGATCTTGCTTATTCTTCCTAGCAGAATCAATTCTTTCCATACCGGCGTCATATGCTGACTGTGCCCGATTGGAGGTACTAAAAGCTGCGTCATGAGCTTGGTCTGATGGACGACGTTGTTGTGGATACGACCTGGTTGCGGCCGCTCCCCCCTCTGCAGGCTGAACATTCTCCATGTTCAATTCACTCGCCTTCTGGTTTAGATCAGTGATGAACTCTTCATTCTTCCGTTCTGAAACCACCGGACCGCCCTTGGCAGTACCTGGAGGTTCTACATGAGCGGGATATGAACTCTCCGTACCACCGCCAGACATCATTCTATCAGAAGGGACTTGTGTGACACCGGCATCGAGATTTGTTGGACCAATCTTATTTCCACCAGTGGTGTCCGCCATTTGGCCGCCGCTACCGGTGGTATATTCAGAGGATCTTGGATGCATCGCACCATCATCCCCTTCGCGGTGTTCATAGGATTCAGGAATTGTAGCGTCACCAGCTGTGGATCTTGGCTGACTATGGGTGGCAGCGTCTGCGGAGGCTTGCTCATTCCGCTCGTCACCACTAGTGCCAAAAATGGCATGGCTGACAGTCTTGGAGACTTGATCGACTATTCCAGACATATTTTAAATAATAAAAAGAGAATTCGTTATAATATCATAAAATAATGGATAGATTGTACGATTTGCTTAAAACCAGAAAATAGGTTAAACTTGCAATCTCATTTTATATAGACTTATTTGCTATTTAGTGCTTCGGAGGCGATTTACCACTTTGTTCTAAGATATGGTTGCTGTTTTACTCAATTAGGTATATTCTCTGTCTCACATTCTATTTTTCTATGGAACTCAAACCCCACAAATAAAAAAAGCTTGCTTCGGAAAGACAGAAAGAGAGTGTGAGTAAGGGTGTGTGGGCGTGAGAGTCTTTGTTACATATAGTCCAGCTGAGCATAATGTGGATCAAAACGTGCAAATCTTTTGCCGGTTTAGTTTCCGCCCTTTTTTTCGAATTTGGCCATTTTTTCTTCTATGTACAAGTTGCGTTGCTCTTCAAAAACCTTTTCACTGCCCCAATGGGATACGCAGTCTAACATGGCCTTTTTTTCCTGGGAGCACTTCCATGAGAACAGGATTTGGTGGTTCTCACAGCATTGGCCGAAAGTCTTGAAGATGTCGTGACATTTTTGGTTTGTCAATTCCTGGGTTCTCTTTCGTACTTCCTTTTCCTCATATGGGGCGAGGACCCAAGGCGGAACTGTAGGCATGTCCTGTGAGCCGCCAGACGATGCAGAAGGATTTGGTTGCGTCATAGGTCTGTCTTTCTCGGGGAGTGAATGCTAATCTTTCGAGAAGGTTTATCGATTTTCCAATTTATTTTTCCATCTGCAACATTATGACGGTGTCGGTCTGCCGATCCCAACTTGTGAACAGGGAGTTGTTGCGGCACTGCCATTGGTAGTCAGATTTGCGGAACCCAATTCTTTTTTTTTTTTTTTTTTTGGACGAAATGATCTCATAATTACGATTTTGGGGATATCTGCGGTTAATATTTACTCCTATTAAACAATCTAGCACTATATGTAGAAGAATGCAATTGATTGCGCTTAGTGAACTATCAATTTCTATTATTTTATAAATACTCATCACGTGATCATGATATTAGACTTGCACTTTTTTGTCAATATGCGCACATAATTAGTTTATACGCGGAGCTACAGTTCAACACCAACCTTTTTCAGCAGCGGAAAGATGAGTGAATACCCGGAGCTACTACGGTCCACAGTTGAAAATTTTGAAATCGAAGAGGACTTGCAAACGTTTGATCGAATCGAAGAGAACAAGAAACGGCTGAGGGAAAAACGAGAAAGGAAATTGGAGGAATCCCGCGATGTTTTGCGAAGTTTGTCGCGTCGCCTAGAATTAGCGAAAGCTTCAGCTGAGGAATCAAAAAACTCCGCTGCACAGAAGGAAGCTGCTGAAGAAACTATGAGATTAGAAAGAGAAAAGTTTTCGTTAGCAAAGTCCATTAATGACCTTGAATCTGATTACGCGTCGAATTTTGCAACTTTGGAAAAGTTAAAAGACGACTTGGACTTGTTGAAAAACCAGGACGTGGAAGAGACTGTGAGTCCATATGTGGAAGATTCTACTGTGCTGAAATTGAAATTGTATAGATCGCTTGGTATTTGGTTTGAAGGAGAGGGAGAGGACATTGAGAGCTCCAACAAGGCATTGGTACAATCTACCGAAACCAACAACGTCCACATGATCCATTTGGATCAAAAATATAGCAACCACTTTGTTGCCAATTATCTGTGGGAGAGGTTGTAATTGTAACTGTGTCGCGTATTGTTACAGTGGAGGCTCGACTGCTGAAAGCACATCATCAATTATCAAATCTTGATCCCATTTTTGTATCCAATTGGAGATGATATTAATATCTCCGCCGTAATGGAGGGTTGGTTCATCGTGAGGTTTGCACATTTCTAGTTTCAATGGGAAAACCTTTCTTGCCGCAATAGCCACGATGCTAGGTGTCGCGTATTCATAATTGTGCAACAAACACAAGCTTCTCACTAGAAGGTCAAAATCCTTGACTCCTTTCGTTGGTACTCCTCTTCTAATTAAACGATGGGTTCGGAGGAAAATGACAATGTCCTGCATGTATCGTTTTATATCCGCAATTATGGTAACGGATTTTAATTTTTGTTGCATGGTTAAGAGATATTTTTCCGACACCAATGTTTTCGGTTTTAATGGGGGCAATGGAGGCTCATTCTTGCCCGGTTCATAATGATGTAATAAAAAGAATCGTTCTTTCTAATAAACAAATAAAGTCAGTAAGTTTAGTCTGCTCTAGAAAAACCTGACCCACACATAAGGGCTTAAGGTGGAATCAATTTGACTTACAATATGCTTAGACAAATCAATCTTGTGGTCACTAATGACGGCAATTGCTAAAAAGAATTGTGGAAATTGGTATTTGACATTATCAACTTGGAGTTTTCGGTCAACCAACGTCTAATTTTGGTCAGGAAATCAGTCCATAATAACCAATTAGTTTTCACTTACGTTTATCAAACACGCCTGGAAGGCCTTTGTCGTGAGATCCAGTCGATTGAAGATAACAAACCGACTTATCTGACCCGATGTCCCGATGAGAAGTCTAGATACCTTATCCCAAGTCGTATTTTCATTACAGCGGATAACCATTGGGTTTTGAACGCCGAAAATGTTCACAATCATCTAATTGGAAATAAGTATGAGTCGAAATTCTATTAACCTCCGCATATTTACCTACCAATTTCAAGATCCTTTCGAGCAGAGTAGTGTTTTTGGCGGAAACAACCAAATTTTGCCCCGCAAATAAGGATACGATCAACGCTGCAAATAAATTCACGTCAACCGCAAACCCCTCTTCCTCCAGCAGTTGCTGGCAGACAGCTTCAAAACTGGGCGGATTTGACATGAACCTGTGACTGGAATCGTATGTACTCTCGCTCAATCTTGAGAAGGTCGTTGTAACGTTAACGTTTGGGTGGGACTCGTGCACGTGACTTCAAATTTGTTACGGAACGCCGACCACAAAAATTTGGGTCCAGAAAAAAAAAAAAAAAATCACTGATAACGAAATTTTTCAAAATCATTGTAGTTTTGGACAGCCAACACACATATAACGATGGCAGTATTACGACATGATATAGCCAAAAAGCAGCATAGAGAAAGGTCTCAGCCTTTAGATAGAAAAAAATGGGGATTACTAGAAAAGAAAAAGGACTATCAACTGAGATCCCAAGATTATCATCGAAAAGAGGCCCACATCAAGTTATTAAGAAAAAAGGCTAAAGAACGAAATCCTGACGAATACCACCATGGAATGGTAAACAAGAAAACCGACAAGAACGGAATTTTAATATCAGAAAGAGGTGGCAATGAAGAATTGAGCAATAGTGCAGCCAAGTTGCTCAAAACTCAGGACAGTGGATATGTCAAAACTTTGCATGATGCAGAAGCACGAAAAATTCAAAAATTAGAAGCCGAATTAATGTTCAAGGCTCAAGGAAAGCACAAGGTGTTTGTGGATTCCAATAAAGCGGCCGAATCGTTTTCTGCTGTTAAATATTTCAAAACTGTTCCTGCATTACTGAATCGACGGGAAAATAGACTTACCAAGGCCCAATTAGAAAATGAAGAGGGTGTGTTTGGCGATCAACTGGACGAAACCTCTGCAGAAGTGATGGAAAAGAAGCGAATGAAGAAATACAAGGAACTGACTCGACGAATGGAGAGGAAGGAGGAGTTGGAGAAAGTTCAGGCCGAGATGGATCTGCAGAGAGAATTGATGAAGAAGGGTGACAAAAAGAAGGTCACTGATAAAAACGGTAAGGTCTCCTGGAAATGGAAGAACGTTAGAAAGAAATGAGCCATTATTTAATCCCAGATATGTAATCCAATTTTTTTTTTTTCGCTCGTTCTCTCCCTCTTGTTCTCTAAATTCTTACTACGAAAGTGGAAAATAATTCGTCAAGTAACATCTAGGGCCCAATTGAGCGTCTCGAAAGTGACAAATTTCAACACAAAATAATCATAACGGCATGTATGTACAATATATATGAATTAGAATCCCTTTGGGATGAATCTGTTGGTGACCTTGGTCCATTTTGGCTGTCTGTGAGCTCCCTTTCTATAAGTCTTGCTTTTCTTGTCAAAGATAGTGTATTTGTCTTTAGCGCTCATTTCGGCCTCCTTTGGCATGGTGTTCATTATTCTGTTCAAGGTGGTAGATCGTTGGCCAGTGAGTTTCAAGCCTTGTGCAACTCGGAAAAGGTTTCTGTCAACATTTCTCATTCTTAGTCGTTGTCGGAACTTTTGATTTTGTGAAATCACTCGAGGAATTTTCCTATTAGGTTAGCATTTATTGCAAAAATAATGCGTATCATCAAAACCTACCAAACGAGCCCACCCATAGCGGGCATGGTTGGACGAAACGGACCAAAAAACATGAATACTATTTAGTGAGGATGATCTCGAGCCAGTTTTTCATCCTTCAATTTTCACTATTCCTCCGCCGCACGGTGAACAAACTCCCAGTACTGCGGCTACCCCAACTTTCGTCCTTCCCAGTATTTTTCAGAACTATGGTAATCTATCTTGTTACTTTTGCCTACGTCCAGTGTAGAGACAGGTTCCACTAGAGAGATTAAAGTGATCCGTACACGTTTCCTTAGATTAGGGAGTTAAAGTTTCCATTTTCACAAACAATTTAATCAATCAATTGGTTTCTGGGTTTTGGCGTACTTTGCTTCACACGTAAATATGGGCTTGGAAGTTGCATACAGTGAAGGTCAAAGTATACAATATTTTAATAATGTAGTAGTAAAGAGAAACGGGGTATCTAATTTAATATTAAATATTTATCCAGAGCTCATTCAATGGATACCTTACAACATGTTCTCTCGTGGACATACATTTTCGAGACTGGTTCTGATTCAGCCAAATTTCTCAGGAAGAACAATTGAGAATGTTTCAAATGTGCAGTACGGAGGATATAGTACAAAATTTCGATAATATTCCTTCAAGATAATAAAATTATTTGGCTCACGCTTCACACTTCGAACTGGGCGAAACATTACAATCTCGAACTTTTCTGAACAAGGCAACTGAATTCATGAAATATATGGCATTTCAAGGAAGTCTCATAAAGTTGACATTGATAAGTCCGAAAGCTATGTCACAAAAGTTTTTAAATAACAGGAATGGAAGTATCATCAGTCAGCTTTATATCTTAAAACGTAAGATCCAAAATTCATATAATTGCTTTTTTCATGCGGCTCAATTGACCTGAAGATCATAATTACTTTTTCTATAGTTCAAGATTGAAAATTTTTCTATTCACACAAAAATATAACCGAATTTTCAGCCCAGGAAAGACCCTTTTGATAGATAATGCTGATGACTTATAGAACAAAAGCAGAGATAAGAATTGCGCCATTCTATTAGAATATTCATTCTGGGCCTGACTCTTAAACAATTCCGATATTGCATTGCCAGGAGTGCATAAGTTACGAGCGAACACCCCACTATTCTGCAGTTTGCTCTGTACCTAGATTTCCGCACCACCGCCGCCCCTGGTGCTTGTTCAGGAACATTTTAAGCAGTTTCTTAGTGAAGAAATAATCGTATTCCCATAAAAATATGGTTGGTGCATTGAGTACGCGGAAACTATTGACACTTGTATTGGCAGTGGGGTCGCTGCTGATTGCAATGACTGTTCTGACCGTGTTTAACGAGAGCCTTGGGCTTAATACTAAGCTTGCAAGATTAGATGAGTTGAAAAAGTTGTTCGGAAGCGAGGGCTCATCCAAATCATCGTCAGATCCAAAGTCTAAACCACAACTCGATCTTGACCATGTCGAATTTGTAGATAACTCGCCCAGTATTAATCCATTCGATGAGCCAGTTCCAGAGCCCAAAGGACGTTTGCGCAGAACAGAGGACACTGACAGCAGAGTTCCAGCGACGTTTATATCGCTAGTTAGAAACTCCGAACTTGACGAGCTTGTGGATTCAATAACTCAGCTCGAAGCAGTATTTAACTCAAAGTTTAATTATCCGTGGACCTTTTTCAACGACCAGGAGTTCACAGATGAATTCAAAGAAAAAGTGGACAAGGCCACTTCATCCAACTGTACATTTATCAAGATAGACGCTAAGGACTGGGAAGAGCCAGAATGGATTAATAGAACCAAGGCCGAAGAATTAGGAGAAAGAATGAAAACAGAAGACGACGTCCAGCATGCCAACGAACAGTCGTACAAGAGAATGTGCAGATGGAATTCAGGCAAATTCTTCAATCACCCGGAGCTGTCCAAATACCAATATTACTGGCGAGTAGAGCCTAAGACAAGCTATTACTGCGACATTGATTACGACGCCTTTGCCTACCTGCATGACAATGGCAAAGATTACGGATTTGTGATTAACCTTTACGACTCTCCACAATCAGTGGGCACGTTATGGCCTACAGCAAAAGAATTTTTCCGTCAGAACCCGGATTATGTATCTAACAAGAACGCATTGCAATGGCTAATTCAGGATAATCGACCGGGCCATAATGATATTGCCAACGGGTACTCCACTTGCCATTTTTGGAGCAACTTTGAGATTGGCCGGTTAGACTTTTTCCGCTCCAAAGCTTATCAGGACTACTTTGAATACCTCGATCGCCAAGGGGGTTTCTTCTACGAACGTTGGGGTGACGCCCCTGTACATAGTGTCGCATTGGCTATGATGACAGATATTTCTCGCATTCATTGGTTCAGAGACATTGGATACCACCATTCGCCATATTTCAACTGCCCACGCTCAGAAAAATGCAGAGGATGCACCCCAGGAAAATTTACTGGCGGCAGTTCCTTGAACCCGGAAAATTGCATTCAAGAGTGGTTCAAAGTTGCTGGCATGGCCTAAAGATCCCTCAGTACCTGTATTTTTTACAAAGTATCGTTACGTCAGCTCGTACAGCCGGAATAGGGAAGTTGAACGCAGTTCGGGGTTTAAGGTATATACTATATTTTTTTCTGTTATTGCATGCCGGAAAATAAAGCTTAAATAAACCTTTGTTACAATATTCTAGTAGATATATAATGAGAGAGCTTTTCATCCTCTGTCCCTTCATTTTTGTACTTTAAAATATGTCAATTTTTGGTTCATCAGACAAGGATAAGAAATCATCCCAAAGCTCAAGAAGAGACAGCGACTCTTCCTCTGATGAGGATAAGGCAAAATCCCGAAGAAACGAAACCGGGAGTCGTCGTGCAAACAATGAATCCTCTTACGGCTCTTCTACAAATACAAATATGGGTGGGAATAGCTCTTCCTATCTATCTGAAAATCGCAACTCCTCGTCAGACAGAACAGGGAATAATAACTTCAATTATGGCTACGGTAGCTCTAATCTCAAAGATGATAATTCCTATGGAGGAGGCGACAATGAGAGAAATTATGGGCTCTCATCGTCCGACAACAATAGGAATAGAGAAGGAGGTGGTTACTCATCTTTTGGTAGCTCTAGGGAAGATGATAACAATCGCTCCTCCAGAACTGATTCCAGTCGGTGGTGAATTATTTCCCATATTACTGTAGTTTCAAATTATGTCTTATATATCGAACACATATTATTATTATACAAGTTGCAAAAACTCTGCAATTGAGAGAAATTTTTTTCCTCACCATTGTCTTGAACTTAAAAGAAAGTATTTTTGTATGAAAAATGCAAAAATGAGTTTGGTTTTTAGTTTTTGCGATTCAGGGAGGTAGGGCGGCTTTTCCTGAAATTTGTAAACAGTTCTACTTCATAACTATCACTACTCTTTAAGGTGATTGCATTCAACTGAGGAGGGTATATTTTGATATATATATATATTATGGTTATATCTATTTACATAGAAGAATAGGTTGAAAGATTTTTCGCAATGGTTGAATACTATACTTACGTTTGCAAGTTAATGTACAATGACCCAATTGCATAGCACATACTCTGACCCTCTGTCTACTACTACAAATACGGATAATCTAACCTTGTTGTAGCATTTTGTGGAAAATACAAACAACCACAACTATTCAAATTACTCACTTCAAATTTACATAGGAAACGTTATATCCCAACCCACGGTCCGGACAATATTGCGCCTTCGCGGTACGCGTGGAAGTGCATAGCTTTTACCCCTGCCAGACATAATAAACAAATCCGAGATAAACCACAACTCGATAGTTGTTGAATTGATCTATTTAAACTAAAATGTCTATTAACCGAGGTAAGGAATTGTCCTGTTGCCATTATACCTTTGCTAATCAGAATTCCTCTTAGAATCTGTCTGGGCGCCCCAGCCAACTACAACCAGAGGAGTGGCCGTTCACTTATCTTATGATAAAAAGTCTGACAGGATTGTGTACGCTTCTAATAGATCCATCTTTGTGAGATCAGTAGAGAAGCCCGAGGAATGTCGCCAATATGTCAACCACTCCGCTGCTACCACCGTGGCCAAGTTTGCACCTTCTGGCTTTTATGTGGCCTCCGGGGATGAACACGGAAACGTTAAAGTATGGGACGTAGCTGGAGAAGAGATGGTCACCAAGGGTGAATATCAAGTTATTTCTGGTCGTATCAATGACATTGACTGGGATGCTGATAGTCAAAGAATCATTGCAGTCGGTGACGGTAAGGAAAGATACGGACACTGCTTTACGGCTGATTCTGGTAATACCGTGGGAGAGATTTCAGGACATTCTGAAATTGTCAATGCCGTCTCGATTAGACCGGTAAGACCATATAGAGCTGCCACTGTTTCTGACGATAACAATATGGTATTTTATCAGGGTCCTCCTTTCCGATTCGATTTCACAAATAAAGGTATTCATACCAACTTTGTTAATGATGTGAGATTCTCCCCAGATGGAGCATTCATCGTCACAGTTGGATCCGATAAGAACATTTGTCTCTATGATGGCAAGAGTGGTGAATTCCAATCTAAAGTTGAAAATGACCACGAAGGTGGCATCTTCTCTGTGGCTTGGAGTCCTGATTCCACTAAATTTGCAACAAGCTCTGCTGATGGCTCTGTCAAGCTCTGGGACGCCAAGGAGAAGAATCTTATTCAAACTTGGAAATTTGAGAAATCTGTATCAAATCAACAAGTTGGTGTAGTTTTTGCTGGCGAAGGACGGATAATTTCTCTTTCGTTTAATGGCAATCTTAATTATTTTGCTGTTGGGTCCGACGAGCCTGAAAGAATTGTCCATGGTCATCAGAAGACAATCACAGGATTAGCAACTGTTGCAAATGATTCGCTTTACTCAGGTTCTTATGACGGTTCTCTTTTACGATGGAATACCGCTGCTGTTGCTTCTCCTATCAAGGGAGGCAATTCCGCGCAGTCTAGCGTCATCGCTGGTCTCACCACTAATGGAAATGATGGAAATGTTTGGTCAATTGACTGGAATAATTCTCTGCAATGTATTTCAGGGGATACTATCTCAAAGTCGACACCACTCGAAACGCAACCAAAATCAATCCAAACTTCGAAAACAGCCGTTGGGGTCCTTTCTGAAGACTCTGTTGAACTCTTCAAAGACGGTGAAAAACTTCAATCTAAGAAATTTGATTTTACACCGACCGCATTGGGTGTCTCTGATCAACTTGTTGCCGTAGGCACCCCTGACAATCAGGTCAAATTATTCAAGCATGATCTGTCTACCTCTGCAGGTTCATTACCTCCATTAAGAGCATCTCCATCTTATATTTCCTTCTCACCAAACGGGGAACTTTTGGCCGTGGGTGATTCTGCAGGCAAAATCACCTTGT
Source organism: Blastobotrys serpentis (assembly GCA_003705695.2). Classification (NCBI taxonomy): domain Eukaryota; kingdom Fungi; phylum Ascomycota; class Dipodascomycetes; order Dipodascales; family Trichomonascaceae; genus Blastobotrys; species Blastobotrys serpentis. The sequence continues at coordinate 155,949 of PPJG02000008.1, read as the reverse complement.
ACAATGTCGCCGATCAATCTGTTCAAACTACCCGTTGGGCCTTCCACAACAGTAGAATCACTAGCATTGTCTGGCATGAATCTGGTGACTACGTTGTTAGCGCGTCGGTTGATAGCAATATCATAGTGTATTCGGTCAAGACTCCAGTGAAGAATATCAAGGCTTTGGGAGCTCATGTTGATGGTGTGAACACGGCCATTTGGGATGGCAGCGATTCAATCATTAGTGCTGGTGCTGATGCCACTATTAAAAGATGGAAGGTGACCTTCCATTAGACGCACGTACATATAATGCTGAATGTGTAAATTGACAAATGAAGACAATTCAATATTTCGGAGAGAAACGTAGTTAGATTAGCTGTTATTAGTTTATTAAAAATCGGTACATTAGGAGTTGTAAATTAACAATATGAGGCATTTTATGCAACTGGATCCGTGAATATCCATCAAATAGGGGGGTTTCGTCGATTTCAGTCAAGTCGAAGGGTAACAATGGAGCATCTACCATGACTCTTTCAATATTTGGGCACCTAGTAAGTACATTAACAAGGTATTGCGGAATGTGGGTGTATCCGAGTTTAACAGGCGGAATTGAAACATGAAGAAGTGAAAGGTTGCTTTGAAGGCAATTAGTAAGTTTTTCGAGACCAAATAAGTTTCCGTCTGTGCATAATTCAACAATGAGGGACTCGAGATTAGGGAATATATGGACAAACTCGCATACCTGGCTGTAGTCCATCATCTTGCATGTCAAATGAGTTACATTTGGACTGTATTGAGAGAGATTATCCTTCAGAACAGCTAATGAATGTGGAGAACCAGTGCCACAGAGAACCAGCTTTTGCAGGTTTGGCATGGATGGTAGTTTGGGGAGATATGGAGGGTCAAAAAGCCGAAGATAAGTTACATTTGGCAAGGTCGTTACTGGCTCGGAGCAATTGGCGAATAATGGAGGAAACTTTTCAGGAGTAGTTGTGTTATGATCATCAATTGAGATGATCTGGACTGAGTTTGGAACCCACGTGAGATCAGATTGACAAGTTCGGATCCCCTTGATAGAAATCACCCTGAGACTATTGCAATTAGAAAAGAAACTTTTGAGAACTTCAGCGTCAAAGAAAATTGTTTTGTGCACATGAAGGAAAAATGTTTCGGTGGACTGTGGAAGCTTTGAATTTTCGATTAGAGAAATTACTTTCTGAGGGTTTTCAGAATAATCCCCACTGAATAGTTTTAACAATTTGAGGTTTGGTAAGAGTATGGTTTGGATATCTCCTGAAATCTCCTGGGGACTAGCTTCCACGTTCAACGGAATTCTGGGGAAATTAGTTTGAAGTGTATTTGTTAGAGCTCTGAGTGCTGCCCATGGAAGGAAAGATTCTCCTGATGTGACCTCAAGCAGTTTCAAACGAGGGAACTGCCGTTTTGTGGCGATAGACTCCACAAACCACTCGAACAACGGGGTGTATGGATCCTCTTCGCCATCTGTGTGATTGGAGAGAAGATTTGGGGACGAGTATTCATCAATGTGGAATGATAAAACTCTGACTTCGTCAAATGGCAGACTATCCTCTCCATGGGAGAGAAGGAAATTCAGAATTTGTTTGATGTTGGACGCCTGGAAGGAGATGTAACTCCGTTTGCAGTTGTGGTGACAATACAGGCAATTCGGGAAACACGTCTCAGAGCAGTTTTCATTTAAAAAATTGCCCATATACGATGGTTGGGTTGAATTTAGAACCAAGGACGTGTTCAAATCCAAGTGATGCCACAAATACGGCTTAACAACTTCTCTCAGCGCAATGCAGGTAGCTTGGAGGCTCTTCAAATCTTCTGTAGACAATTGGGAAACTACGATCTGTAGAATTTCAGTAGGCAGTCCCAAAAGGTTGAATGAAATTTGAGTCGACACTAACGAAGAATGTTTCCCCCGAGTTAGTGCGCCCTTGCCTGAAGAGTTACTGAAAAGTGACCGCCAAAGATGTTTCTGAGAAAAGTTATATAGCCCAAACATATCCTTTTACTATTTGCCACAATAAGAAGACCCAACCAGTATATATATAAGCCAATTGGCATTGTTATTTTGCTCATGTCGCTTTTTGCTTCGGAAGGTACGGCTGTGCTGAATTTTTCCGGATTGACCGTTGGGGGTAGATCACAATTCAATTGAAATTAACCGAAGCCGACGAGATACCGAAATGATAAGCAAACAGATACCAGCATGAAAAATCCAAGGAACAATATCCCCAAATATGTCATTTTCTGCTTTCTCTTCACCTAATTCTCAATGATATCTCGACTCGCTCAAGTCCGTAATTTGAAATTTGCCACCAAAGATCTCCCTCCCCAGTACCCACCGAGGGGTGTTCCTGAGGAATTCCGCTAGATGTGCTGTCACCTTTCTGGAATCCCTGATTGCTGATGATCATGAATGTGAAGATCACACCGATCGGATATCCGATGTTTTTCATGTCAAATTGTTGAGCGGGATGGATTTACATCTCAAACTGATCACGTTTTTCTGTAGCTACTTTGAAGTCGGAGATCAGCAGCTGGCTTGCGAGGCGGGATACCCCGATCCAGCAATTGAGTAATCTCGGAGCAGTCGGATTTTTATTCAGATCGCTTAGTTCGTATACGTTATGAGGCATTGAGAATGGACCCCACATTCAGTTATTATCAATTGTAATCAACAAAGGGTTAGAGAATTATCTAAGGGTGTCGCTTCAAAATCCAATTTTCTTTCACATGTCACGTTTTGAGTCACAAGTGAGTCTCTGATGAAATTTGCATCTCCTATCATCGAAGCTCCATTCCTATCACCTTATCTGAAAGATTATATCAACAGCGATGAGGTTCACACACGTGTCCGTGTCGCATTGAGTCTAATCACCAATTGTAAAATAATTAAATAATATTTTTTACTGAGAGCCCAAAGTCTAAGCTGGGATTTTTGATTGTATGAATGCAATAGATGTGGTTAGTTAGTTAGTTCTAATTGTCGTTGCAAGGACGTCAGTGTGCTATTTGTACTACTCTGATCCCAACATTACAAGTGCATTTGGTTTCTTCTCTAGAATCGCCACTTGAAGGAGAATATGTATCTAGCCGCTTCTTCTCCAAAAAAGAGCCAAAAAAGGTAGCTCTGCTAGGCTGGGGTTTAAATAAGACAGACAAGTGTATATTAGTAGATTTGATTTTCAATATATAAAACAGTAATATTGATATTTCACCAATACTTGAGTAGCCCGTCCATGGCCTGTCTAGAATGATATATTAAATTTCAAAGACATGTCCTACTTAGTTTAGAGTCGACGTCTACGAGTCATCAGGACAATCGGCCTCTTGGAGTTAGATGCCTCTGCCATTTGTTTTTTCTTTCTTTACAAAAATATAACATTACAACCAATTGTATGTAGCTGATACATCTATTCCAATTCCCCCAAATGCACTACAATTTTCCTGCGTTTCGCCTGTTTCTGTATATATTATTCCAGGCAATTATCTATGAATCCTTATCAACCACAACATTTTTTCTTTTTTTTTGTTTATATGTTCACTATGATATACATACAACTAATTAATTATAACATAATCAACCAATCCCACACATATCATAGCTAAATTTAACGAAAGACAGAGTACGAAATTTCATATTTGCTTTTTTTTTTTTTCCCCCGTTGGCCGCGCAATTTTTTGGGCGCGATAATTTTGAAGCCGCACGAGAAGCTTTTTTCGTCCTTTTGGGATAAGAACGAAAAAGTTTCAGCAGCGAGCCCAACAGAATAGAGAGAGCTGAACGAACGCATTCAAGAAGGATGGCAGCTAGTCGACGAGTTCTTAGTCGATTAGAAAGATGCTTACTACAACCGGCCAAACAAAGTAGCACCAAGAGTATAGCCAGCATATATAGACCCGGCATCATACTATCAGCGAAGAGTCACCGAAGTTATTCAACCGAGACCGGCAATAACCCAAAAAATGAAGGGGAAGAAGTTCCCTGGTATCTTCGGGATCCAGATAATATGAATGCTCAAACAAAATTGCAAAGGGGTACAATGCCAGAGCTTCCGGAGGATTGTCCAAAGAGTGTTGAGGGGATTGCCAGAGAAATGGTCCAGGAGCTTGGCCTCGAAGAACTGAGCATTGTAGATCTAAGGGATCTAGATCCCCCATCTTCCTTTGGCCCAGAAGCTGTGATGATAGTAGCCTCTGGCAAAAGCGACAAGCATTTAATGAGGGCAGCTACCGAGCTCTCGAAATGGATCAAAAATCAGTACAATGTGATTGTAGATCAAGAAGGACTTTTAACTTCGAATTTTTCTAAAGTACGCCAACGCAGAATGAGAAAGAAAGCGGCTCGACAGGCTAGTTTTTACGTTAAAGAAGATGACAAAGTTGCAATGAAAACAGCAAACTCATGGGTGGCCTTGGATACCAAGGTGGAGGGGGTTTATGTCCATTTATTCACACCGGAACGACGAAACATTGTACAGTTGGAAGAACTTTGGCAGCAGGAATTAGAGGAAGCTAAAGAGAGAAGAAAGAGCGAGGAAGAATCCAGAAGCAGGGGCACAACTAATTATATATCGAAAAAGTTTAATAAGGACTATGCAACACCGGGACTCAAACGAAGTTACCATACAGGGACGACAGATAAATCTAAAATGTTGAGTCTGAAAGAATACTGTGAAGCTGGAGATTACAAAAGTTGCATATCCGCTGTATATTCACAGAAGCTTGCTGATAGCGACAATTTGGTGTTAAAAGCCCATATTAATCACGTTCATGATATTGCATCGAATGCCGGAGAACGAGCCCCACTCATGAAGAATAGTCCAGTAATCCAATCTTTCATGACTCAATTACCTTCCGTTTTAGAGCCTGAACATTGGCGTCTTCGACTAGTTCTTCTACAGGGTGCACATCTGGCTAACCCATCAGAATTCCCCTTACAGACCTTAGTGGATCACCTCATGTTCCAACAAGCTTCCGGAATACCTGCAAGTGACTGGGACTTGGAAACAATTGTAACTACTATTGCTTATTCTTCGCAAACTTTGCCCACTAGTGGCCACGTCAAACTGACAGCTAACAACCTGTGGTCCCTTCAATGTGACGGAAAGTTTGCACTTATTTTGAAGGTGATGGATTTGGCTTGTCGGTCTACGGGGAAATCATTTTCATCGAGTAACATTCTCCTTTCTCTCATGTATCGCCTTTGCATCTTGCCTACTAACAGTTATATGACATTTGAGAGTGTTTTGGAAGATTGCACACCAACCAACCCACGGAAGCGGGGAAAAATCGACCCTCGGGCATATTCTATTGCCCACTTATTTAAGAACTTCTCGGTGGCATCCGAACAAAACAAGACTTTGATGGCGTTAGTGTTGACCGCATTAGCGAATGACCAAGAATGGAGGGGCTTTTGGTCAGTATGGGACAAGATTGCTCTGAGCAGTAATGTTGACAGCACAATGCTTCTCTTCATGACCTCGCTAGTCACCAAGGCATCCAGTGAGCGTGCCATGGCTCATTTATTAGACAATGCTCTACCGTCCATTTTATTGGACAAAGGCACAACATTGATGAATGACGAACTAATCACAGCTATTAATCATGCCATGGATTTTGTGAATCCAAAACAAGATGGCTACAAACACCTACGTTCATTCATCAAGTCCTATCAAGAAAGGGACATGGTCGAAACTGTTCAAGAGGTTGAAGAAGGCAAAGGTACTATTTCTTTTGCTACTCCTTAGTTTTTATGTGTATATATTACGAATTTATAATTCACTCTCAGTTACTTTGATCACGTTAGCTTCTCATGATAAGAAGTATGTTAGAATGATCGACCAACAGTTACGTTTTGCCAGCAGCTTTTAACACTGTAAACTTCAAGATAATGGGACATGAACAGATGCACCACAGTCTCTATCTAGTTTCCATTCATTCATTTTTTTTTTATTTTTTTCCATTTTATTTTCATTTTTCTTTCATTTTTATTTTTTAAAATATTTTCGATGCCAATTCGTATGATTCGGCATTTGATCAATGCCGATCAGCACCTTTGAACTCGATGGGCATTGAACTCAGTGTATCGAATAAAATAGAGGGCCCGAGTTTTACTGCTGCTGAGAGCGATACTCCATGGGCTCCAGGAAAAATAGAACCCTTCCATGAGATCTTTCAAAATATGTTATTTCCCCACACCACCAGAAAGGGGTGTGCCTGACGCTTGTCCTGAGTGGCTGGTTGCCACTACCCTCAAGTGGCTGTGTGACGCCGCAGATCAAAATTTGCAGTAAAACGCCTTAAAAGTGGGCTCCCTCGGACATAAAGATCTCAACAACCTTGTCCCCCTTTTATTTTACTTAAAAATGAGTAGTTCAGCTGGCGTTTCCAGTAGTCATCGTAAGTGCGAAGTTTTGGAGAGTTTGATTTGTATTTTTTTAGAATATTTCCCGCTAACTGAGATCCCCTAGACTTTAACCCGAACCTTGATTATAACCATGCCGATGATCAGGAGTACAAAAGGTTGAGAGATATGGCTCAAAAGGAATATAAAAGAAAGGCCGATCTTTCATCTCAGTCTCAGGCCGCATATAAGAGTGGAGATGGCGGTGAAGCCAAAAGGCTGTCTGATTTGGCAAAGGAGCATGCGGAGAAGATGGACGAATATAATGCAAAGGCAGCAGAGTTTGTTTTCCGAGCTAACAATGCTGATTCAGCTGAGGATGAAATAGACTTGCATGGGCTCTTTGTTAAGGAAGCCTTAGAGTATTTAGAAACCAGAATCAACGCAGCCCAGTCCAGAAACGAATCTCACTTGGACGTTATTGTGGGTAAGGGGATCCACTCGGACCATGGGGCTAAGATCAAACCAGCTGTTGAAGACTTGTGCCAAAAATACCACTTTAAATATTCCATTGATGAGCATAATACCGGGGTCATTGTGATCGATTTCTCAGGTCCTGGAGGACATGTTCCAATGCAAAAGATTTCCGCTCGTCCACCCAAGAACTCTAAGAAATATGGACACGGACAGAAGCCACCTGGTCCTCAACAGTATCAACAACAACAGCAACAAGGACAATCTGGCAGTGGTGGTGATGACCTTCTTAAGAAGATTTTCTGTGGCCTTTTCCACTTTATTATGAAGAAGTTGTGATATCTGTAATATGTTTGTGTTTTTCTTTTGTTATTATTATTATTATCATTTAATACATAATTTGGGACTGTTTCTATTTTCTATGCTTTTGGTGATGATTACCGACTCGTTTGTTTTGGTACTTTCTTTCCTTAGGAGCCTTTCCACTGGCGCCGATGGAAATATTTACCTTTGGAGGCACATCAAAACCGAAGGACTTGGCAACCTTGACCAAATCCAATTCATCAATCTTATAGACAGTCTTCAAGTGATGACTGGCGTAGGCCTGTAAATATGCCCTGTAACCATCTTTAGCAGCATTGTTAAGATAGTAATTGCTTTTAATAAGAGATTCAAGCTTTGGCTGAATCTTAGCAATCTTGTTTTCAGGGAATTCATATTCGTTCAATGGAACTTTGGCTGCTTTAAGATATCTTAAGAAACCTAATTCGGATGGGGTTAAGAACATCAAACTCTTTCCTCGGCCTTGGGAGCCTCTGGCAGTTCTGCCGACTCTGTGGATATAGTCTCGTGGATCATCTGGAGGATCAAATTGAATAATCCAGTCGACGGCTGGGAAATCTAAACCTCTAGCCGCAACATCGGTACAGATGAGAATTCCCTTTTCTGCATTTCGGAATTCAAGGAAAGTGTGAGTACGCTTTTGTTGTTTTTGTTTGCCGTGGAGAGTCAAGACTGGAAGTGCAATGAAGTTCAACAACTCACCATAATACTTGACGGAGTTACAAGAAGATAAGAAGACAATGACCTTCTTGTTGATGTTTCTCTTGAGGAATGAGAACAATAGAAGGAATCGCTTGTCCGAATCGCAAACCACATAACCTTGTTCAAGCCCCTCTGCAGTGGAAGTCTCATTTTCTGAATCAACATTAATATAGAGTGGGCCAGGACGGAGAGATATCCTAGCCAAATCTTCAACTTTTGTGGTTTGGGTGGCGGAGAACAACATGGACTGACGGTCTTCATTTGGTAAGATCTTAATGATTTGTTTCATTTCTTCTTCGAAACCAACTTCCAGAATTCTATCTGCCTCATCAATAACTAGGGATTTGAGGTTCTTGAAAACAAATCCTTGAGTGTTTTGCAAGTGATCCAATAATCTACCTGGAGTCGCAATCAACAAATTAACACCCTTAGCCAACTTCTCTGCTTCTTGTCTTCTGTTGGCACCTCCAATTACAATACCTAAAGTTTGGGAATGGTTTTCCAACAACTCTCTGGCAACTCCGAAAATTTGCAATGCCAACTCTCTGGTTGGGGTCACTACAATGACACCAGTACCATTTCTTGGTTTGAATTTAAGAGAATAAAGCAATTCAATTGCTGGAATCAAGAATGCTAGAGTCTTACCCGATCCAGTTTTGGCAGCACCTAAAACGTCCTTACCAGCCATAAGGGGTGGAATGGTTCTAGATTGAACTGCGGTCATTGTGGTGAATCCCATTTTTTCAATGGCTTGGGAGGTAAGCTTGGAAAGGTTTAATTCTGAGAACTTGGTGCAATCCGTATTTGGTGCTGGGGTGAATTTTGGTTTTTGCTTATCGGATTTATCCTCGTCTTCTTCTTCTTCGTCCTCATCCTCATCCTCATCCTCATCTTCATCACCTTCTTCGCTCATTTCAACATCCTTATCGTCGTCCTTATCTTCGCTCTCTTCGTCATCTTGTTTCTCGAGTAAGTCTTCAATTTGATCCAAATCTTCATCCAACTTATCAGCTTCATCGGCCGATTCTGATTCTTGTGGCTTGGATTTCTTAGATTCCCTTCTATGCTTGATAGCTTTACTGGCTGCCTTTTCTTCAATCTTCTTTTGTTTCTTAGCCAAGTCCTTAGATGTGGACGCTCTACGTTCTCGTTTGGCCGCCATATTGATAAAGATTTTTGGATGAAAAAAAAAATTCCTAAATTTCACCCGACAAAAAAAAAAAAAAAAAAAAATTATCAGCCGTACCATCGGTCTATCGGCACCCCGATAGATTAAATTCCGACTGACAGATTCCTACCTAATCCTTCCACTGCAATTCAAAATCTTGGTAAACAAATGTTTAGACAATCGATAGCACCTGGTGGAGGGAGAAAGTCCACAGCTAGTGACCTTAAGGCTCGACAGTTATCGCATCTGAATGCACAAATTGCACAATTGCAAGCTAACATCAGTGATATGGACAATCATCTACGCGTAACTGTTGTTCAAGCTGAATACATCAAAAAGCTCGGAATTCTTCATAGCGCTTTGTTCATGGCCAGTCACAAGGTGTTCGAGGAAGAAGCTATGAACACACAGGAGTATGAGGAAGAAGCAGAACAAGAAGAATGAGCTCAATATTTATAAATCTGTATTTTGTGCATTTAACAACACACCAAGGAAGTAGCGTGTTAAAATTCTTACGTGTTAGATCTCCTTTAAAGTTGTTGTATACATGTATATATATGACAGGCATCCTGCCTTGGACTTTATAGGCGAACCTTGGGTGAGGATGTTGCATGTCCATAATCCCGAATACACTGGGCGTATTCGGTAATCCAAATAGTGCGCGATTAAATGACAGACTTTACTCTCTTATGTCTCTTAGACTCACGTTGGAGGTCCATTTTAAAGTTTTTCAGACTTTCACGCTCCTGTTCTGTGGCTCGTTTATAAGCCTCTGGGTCAGTCGGATCCAGTAACATCTTGAGCTCCTTTCCTTGGCGCCATCTGTCCACCCAATATATAGCAGTTCCAATGTCATCAATTTCACCTCCTTTCTTCACCTTATTGATTTTTCCAGCAATTGCATGTAACAGCTCCCCAATGTCATTTGTCGGAGTCTTAGTGTATTTTAAATACGGTTTTCCATCGGGATAAACCTGATTCAAATGATACAATAAATAATCGGCTTGGATGATTGGATCAATCAATGCAGGGTTGACAGCACCAGTGATACATAGAGCTAGCATTGTTTCTATATCTTTGGTCCTAGGGACAAATACCCCTGGTGAATCATAAACAAAGATATCTGGCTCTTTTGAAACTCGAATCACATTTGAAACTGATCTTGTCACCCCTGGCATACCACCTGTCGGAGCAACCTTCTTGTTTGTGGAATAATCTTTCAGGCCAACTTTCCTAAGAGTATTCAAAAATGTGCTCTTACCTACATTGGGCATTCCGGTGATTAACAAACGAATTCCCAATGGGGGAGGAGGGAACATGGAGTCATGGATATCCTTTGCCATAGATAAGACCGATTTGACATGTTTGGTAGATCTACAATCAATCTGTTTGTACTGGATCTCTGGATGCCACTTATCAAATATCTTTGGATTGATCGAACTCAAATCATTTTTAGTGTATAGTATAATCTTTCTCTTGTTTCCTAGTACTCGATCAAATAATCCGTTTCGAGATGACAGTGGCGCCCTGGCATCACGAAGCTCCAAAACTAGATCTACTCTTGGAGCAAGTGCATACATCTTTTGCAAACCTACTCTATGGTGGCCCTGAAAATTGGCCAAAGGTACATTGTATGGAGGAAATGTCGTCCTCGGTATGAACTTGGCCACAGACATAATGATAAACGGGTTGAAATGTTGGGAGCGGAGAAATAATTTTTCACTTTCCACTCCCGAACTTCACCACTTTAAATATTGATAATATACATATAAATTCAACAGAATGCCGCTAATAATGGTCACAGGCTATCCCTGTTCAGGGAAGAGTACTCGGGTCCAACAACTGGTCAAGGGCCTTGAAGAAAAGATCAAGGCGAGTGGGACTGATTATAAAATTACGGTAGTTGATGATGAGAAACTAGGAATTCCGAAAGAGAATTATAGGTCTGCTCAAACAGAAAAGGCATTAAGAGGCGCACAACTCTCTGCTGTGAAAAGAAGTATCAGCAAGTCCGAAATTGTTATTTTAGACGGTCTTACATATATAAAAGGGTTTCGATATCAACTGTTCTGCGAGGCCAAAGCCGTTTCAACCACTTCTTGTGTAGCATATGTGGGAGCTCCAGAAGACCTCTGTAAAGAATGGAACTCCAAACGGCCTGAATCTGAGCAATGGCCGGCAGATTTGATGGATGCTCTGATTTTCAGATACGAGGAGCCTAATGGTGCCTCCCGTTGGGATTCTCCGTTGTTCACATTGCCTTATCTTGATGAAGAAGTTCCTATCGATGATATCTGGGGTGCTATTATCAAGAAGGCCAAACCCCCAAACCAGGCAACAGTATTGAAAGCTGCCACCCCAACCAATTATCTAACAGAGTTGGACAGAGTTACAATGGATGTTGTAAACACTACCATGAACCTGTATAATGAAAATCCGGGTGGAACTGTGACGATTTTGTCTTACCCAGAGTCAGTTGTTCTTCCAATGCGACTTACATTGGCTCAAATGCATAGAGTTCGAAGAAACTTCATTTCCCTCAACAAGATGAAACCGATGGATATCGATAGAATCCAAAATATGTTCATTGAGCATATGATCAAGTACTGGGACATGTAATCTGGAAAGGGTGTGCGCTTTGGATATATCGATATAAAGCAACTTTTCCTTGTTTCCTCTAATATTGAATATATTTGAGGCCAGTGAATTTGCTCAATAACAGGAACGATGGAATCGTGTAATTTTAATGATCCCGACATGAAAATAGAAACAAAAAATAGAATTAGCTTTAGTTGCATTCCTTTGGTTCAAAAATAAAGGGTACTTAAAACAAATATAATGTTCAATACAAGATTACAAACGTATAAAGCAAATTAATTATTGAATAACAATCTCAGATTGAAGTTCCAAATTTCTACTACTGGAACCAACATAAACTTTATAAGTACCTCTTGGTACAACCCAAGAACCAGTTTCTGGATCCCAAACTGACAAGTCCTTATTTCTAACTTCAAACTCCACAGTACCACATTCTCCCTTCTCCAAATCAACTTTCTCAAATCCTCTCAATTGCTTAGGAGGGGTTGGGAATTTTCCACATTGTGGATGACCGATGTACAATTGAGCGACATGTTTACCAGCTCGTTCACCAGTGTTGGTGACCTTAGCTTGGACCTTGTAAGCGGTTTCAAAGAGGTAAGGGTTACCACCCGAGGAGCCACCGGCCAAGGATGGAGCAGACTTCTGTTCACTAGAGTAGCCTTCTGGATAGACATATGGATCGTTTTGCTTCTTGGCTTCTTCAGTAGAGTTGATATATGGATACAGATAGGTTGGGATTCTTTGAATCTTATCTTCTGGGAATACACATTCTTCTGCACTGAACTTGCTGTCGTAGGAATAAGATGGTTTGTATTCAGGAGGTGGAGGCAATTGTTCATTTGGTTGTGCAACTGTATCAATCTTCAGATCGCTGAAGGAGAACTTGGTGTATGATAAACCGAAACCAAACTCAAATCTTGGTGTGATATTCTTTTCATCAAAATATCTGTAATCAACCAAAAGTGCAGACTTCAATGGCTCTTCATCAATAATTTCACCAAAGAGGGTTGGATTTGGGTGAGAGACATTAGTGATAGGAATTTGATCCTTTTCGTTTTTGGGGAAGGTAAAAGGAAGTCTTCCAGAAATATCGTGATCACCATAAAGCACGTCAACAATAGCCTTACCTGCAACTTCACCCAAATAGGATGTGAAGACAACTGCAGTGACGTTTTCATTGTCAATCCACTTTTCCATATTGACAGTTCCTGGAGCAGTAATAACAACAACATTGTTCTTGTTGACCTTGCAAGCTGCTTCGATCATACTATCAGCATCATACCAGAGGGTATCGTTTTCACGGTCAATCTGTTCTCCAATATGGCTTTGAGCAAAGATCAAGTTAACATCACTGGTTGCGGCAGCATTCAAGAAAATTGGATGGGACATATTGGTGCCAGCGTAGGACTCGACCAATTGTTTTTCCTTTCGTGCTCTGTCGTTAACAGCTTCATATGGGCTGATGAAATCGGAAGCTCTAGCGGTACCTGAACCATAACCCATAGTAACGGCTCCGTCTTGCATGGTGATATCACATCCCATATCACCTTTGCAATTGGCACCGAATGTATTTGGGAAGGCAGCCTTGCCTAAGACGGAAAGCTTGGTAAGCTTCTTGTTAGCATTCAATGGCAATGCATTATCCTTATTCTTCAAAAGAACAAGGGCCTCAACAGCAGAATTGTAGGCAGAATCTTGTGAATATTGAGTTCTAACGTCCACATGTTCGTTTAAAGTTACAATTGGCCCCTGACCAACTGGGAGGTACAAATGACCCTTATCCTCGTCAGTGAATTGACTGTAGTTTGGTGGGCCCCTTTGTGGTCTGGTTTCATCCAACTTGACTTTGTAATAAGCAGCCATAATTCTAGTAGCCATATCATCAACTCTTTCAATTGGAATAGATCCGTTAAGCACACTAATGGTGAGATTAGCCCCAAAGTGAGATCTATCTTGATAAACTGGAAGATCAAGTGCAGATTTGGCTGCGGAGAGATTAAGGATATTACCTGGCATGTCCATATCGAGACCAGAAAGAACCGATTGAGTGGAATGGGTTCCCCACCAATCGGACATTGTGAAACCCTGGAATCCCAGATCATCTTTCAAAATACGATTAAGAGTGTATCCGTTTTCGGAGCCATATGAACCATTGATGAGGTTATAAGATGGCATGATAGAAGCAGCCCCGGCACGAATCAATTCAGCAAATGGCCAAGCATACAATTCATGAAGTGCCCTTTCGTCCACTCGTTCATCTACCTGCATTCTCTTGGTTTCTTGTTCATTTACAATGAAGTGCTTAGCAACAGCAATCACACCTGCATCTTGAATACCCTTGATAGTTTCGGCACCTGCAACTCCTTGCAGATATGGGTCACTTCCAAAGGCTTCCCAGTTTCTGCCACCCAATTTCTTGCTTCCTAATGGACCAACTGCTGGGCCGAGGAACGCATCCACACCTTTGCCGCGGAATTCTAGACCCATTGCCTTTGCACGATCATAGATAACCTGTTTGTTAAACGTTGCACCAGCGGATAATGCAGCAGGGTAAAGTGTGTTAAAGTCAGTAGCTCTGACACCAGTAGGTCCATCTTGCATACACAGTCCGTAGAAGTCCTTTGAAGGGATATCACGGGTGTTACCAGTGCATCTTCCCATACCAGTTAAGCCAATACCGGAGGTCAGATTGAGCTTTTCAATAAGAGTCAGGTCAGAAACAAAGGCTCTAGCCTTTTCATAGGCGGCATTCCATTCGTCATCTACTGGACTTGAGCTTCGACCACCCTGCGGAGAAGGATATTCTGGAGTTCCTGCACTCAGTACTCCAATTGCTGTCAATGACAGTATCAAATAGGATAGAACAATCATCTTTGGAGTTCTTAATTGTAAGAAAGTTCTTCTAGCTTATATACTTTTTTTAAAAAAACGTTTGCTTGACAGTGTGGGGTGACACTTTGGGTAATGATCATCTGCGGGGCTGCGGGGCTGCGGAATTCGGTTAACATTCCCGCAAAAATGTCAATGCGGAGGCTAAACCCGAAAAGGCACCAAAAAGAAAGTTATGTCAGCCTGACTAAGCCAAAAGCTTGTTTGTTTCATAGAAACCCCAGAAACGGTTTTGTTGTGTGATCTTGGAACTCAAGATCCATATGCCATAATATGGGGGCATTTTTGGGATCAACGGTAATATATTATAATATTGTTTATTCGAAGTGTGTCGCTTCTGATTCAGCCGTATTGAATTGAGACTTAGTCCTCCACTTTAATTTTGAGACAGTATGACAATCCGCCCCCACCGGAGCCTACTTTACCGGAATAATTTATGTGGATCCACCTAAACTTTTCCGACGGATTCAGAATTCCAGGTTCGAGAGAAGTGAGATGTTTGAGTTTTTTCTCTTTTTGATGCTTAACAGTTGCTTATCTTTACGGGTTAGATTGTTTAAATATAAAACCTCTTAGCTTTGGTAAAGAGATTTCAGGCTTCACGAATTTCAACTAAAAAATATTAAGTTTCTACATTGAATGTGACCAGTTATGCAGAGATCCACACCTTATTGAATGTGGGTCCTCGGACTTTAGCTTCGGTACTATTGGTATTTAGTTAGCTTTATGCCGTTGAGAGCTTCCGGATTTTAGAATCGGACTTTAGTGGAATGTATGGTTTCTGTTGGGGTGCAGGGTGGTTGAGTTTCGTAAAGAATTGTTAATTTCAAACCAGGGTCAAGTGTCTCAAGCTTAACATTGTAAAATGTTATTCGGATAGATAGATGTGATGCTAGATATACCTGCAGTAAAATAAATATGAAGACAAGGACCTCGGGCCATCCGGATTATAGACGGAAAGAAATGCATCCTAGTGTTTCCGGATCTTCTTTGCATCTTTGCTTACTATTGTAATTTGAATTGATGCGTCAACAAAAAGATCCTCATGCACCCCTCATAGACCTACTTCGATTACGTTGCTGAATTTCCCATACAACGCCAAGTATGGCTGCAAAATATAGAGAGCTATGCAAAGGCGGGGTATTACTGTCTTTTTCATAAACCGTTAAGTATTTTGGATGGTCTACCGTTACTAACAGTATATAAAATAATTTGTTGGTTCAAATAAAAAGAATTCGTCTATTGGTAGACTTCGTATAAAAATGCCCGAGACATATATTCAATCGCAGAAGGATGAATTTTAGTGCTGTTTCCTGGAAGTGGACTACCTTTTTTAGCTTCGCTTCCGAGAGAACATCTTGTCTGGGACACCCATGGTCAATTCCACGGTAAATAAATAATTAATTAAACTATTATACACTACATTATTAATGCTGGGGGCTCTTGTCGGGCTGTACAAATGCAAGGTAGCCCTCTTCGCCTGCATGGAACCGCTTCCTGAGGATATCAAGAAGTTTAGGATTAAAGTCGTTATATCTCACATTAGTGTTTTTATTTTTAAAGCGTCTCTCTGGTATCGGCAGAATCCATTCCCAAGGGTAATTGCCCATTGCTGATTTCCAATTATTCCAAAAGCCATTGTTGTAAGGGCCGACTTGATTTAGATCCTCTCGTTTCAAACGAGTTACCACCCGAGTTCCGTCCTCCAGGGGGATATTATAAATAGGGAAGCTATGGCTACTAATGTTCATGTGCTCAATCGTAGTTAGGTTGATCGTGGTATAATGCAAATGGAAGCCGGTGAATACGCCCAACAGAATTAAAAGAAATCCAGAAACCCCATATAGCGAACCGACGACCCGGTTTATTTTGCCAGGAACATGTGCATATCCAATGAGTGTTAAAATGATGTATATACAAGTCAAGCAGACGTAACATAGAAATAGGAGAAATAATTTAAAGTTCCTCAATCCAATCACTGCAAACATCCACGCACAGTAATGATCCATCTTGAGAACACATTTTCCCTGTTGACCTGAATGATGAGCCCTATCAGGCTTGATCCTTTGACAGGTTGAACACCACTGTCGATACCCCTGGGGGTCACAGAGAAATATTTCGGGTGTGTCTTCCTCATCGGTAGTGCCATCTCCAACAGTACCTGGACCGATTACCAGAATTTCGATCCAACATATGACCGCAATTAGAACAAGAATCCCGTATCCAGCAATCAGTCCCCCGGATCTGCCATTTCCTTCTACAACCTTCCAGCAAAATTCGAAGCAATATGCATAAGTCACATAGCCTACCAATGCCAATATCAATAACGGGAATGTCCGCTCCAGATGTGGTATCACCTCCACCATTAGGTGTAATTAATTAATTTTTTTTGTTTATCTTGTCGTTGAGGACTTGTCCCTTATCAGAAGAATTGATTAAAATTAAATTAAACCTTTTCACACCCGAACTGTCAAAACAAAACAAGTAGTGCAGTGGGTAACATTTTTCGAGGTTTTCAAATGCGAATAGTAGAGGATGGAATAGTTTAAATGATAAAACTACAAAATAATGCGATGCAATTAACGTCCCAATATAACTATAATTTTTCCTATCTCTTCTAAGTAGTAGCAGTAGTTCAAACGATGCGGGATTGCAGTTTCTCAATATGCGGGTTTTCAGAGTTCAAATGTACGGGTATAAAAACCAACGTTTTCAGGGTTATTTAATCAGTTGCATGCAAATTGCGCAATTGATTTCGGCAAAAAAGAACATGGTAAACTATAAATTGGAAATATTCCAAAATCATTAGGGAAAAGTGAATTGACAGAGAATAAATCTGGGCTTATTTACTTGTAGCGGTAGGTGACTCGGAGGCGAAAACAAAGATGTTTCAAAATGACGGGCCGATATATTACTAACGATCAAATTCCCGACCTCCATTTCATCAGCTCTTGTACATAGATAGATCAACGATAATGAGTGGAGATGATAGTGATGTGTGTCCAATCTGCAAGTCTTCGAGATACTTGAATCCAGACATGAAGTTTCTGGTGAATCCGGAATGTTATCACAAGATGTGCGAATCGTGTGTTGACCGAATTTTTTCATTAGGGCCAGCGCCATGTCCATACCCTGGGTGTAATAAAACGCTGCGGAAAAACAAGTTCACAACCCAGGTTTTCGAGGATATTGGCGTTGAAAAGGAGGTTAACGTGAGGCACAGGGTCAGTAAGATTTTCAATAAACAGGAGCGGGATTTTGAAGGTCTTAAAGAATACAACGATTATTTAGAAGAATTAGAGATTATAGTATTCAACTTGGTCAACGGAATTGACGTCCAGGCGACAGAGGCAAAGTTGCAGGAATATGAGGCAGCAAACCGAAGTGCCATTTTAGCCAATTCTATTCGACAGCGTCAAGAAAACGAGCAATTCGAGGAGCTGCAACGATTGGAAAGTGAAAGAAAGAAATATGCATATGAGATGGCTGTTCAAGAGGCCCAGGAAGATGTGGATTTGAAGAAACAGACTGAGAAGGAAATCCAGCGTCAATTGGCCATGGGCACGGGCTCAGCTGACGAAATTGTTAAACGGGTTACAGCTCAAGCTAAGAAGGACTCGGAAGCTCGAATAAAGGCTATGAAAGACAAGTTCAGTATGCGTGCTGCCGCAGCTAGAGGGGCCGCGGGTCTTGGTAGCGGATTAAAGGAATCTACGCAACCCCTTTCACCATTCACGCCATTTAACGGAGATCGTCAAACTAATTATTTATTTTCTCTGCGGGAGGACTATTTCGATCCATTGCTCAGCGACATCCAAAACGATTCCAATTACAAGATTTCTGGGTTTTCCGTCAAGGAAGCGCAGAACCAGGCCCTGGTACAAGCCTTCTTTGGTATTGGCTGTGACATCCAAAAGGAGAAGGAGCAACAACAGCAGCAACAACAACAAAAAGAGCAGGCTGTACAGTAGAGGCTATTCTTTTTTAATCTTTTCACTAGTATCCGCGTAAAATGATAGCAGATATTATGGAGCTAGGGTCACTTAATTTATAATTCTTTTTTAGAACGTCGTCGTTTTTGTATTCCAATACCACGTCCTCGGAGATGTGGTCCACTTCGGTCCCCTTGACGATCTTCTTCAAGGCAGTATAATATTTATTCTCGTCTTCCTCGGACTCGTCCACGACCTTAACAGCATAAAACTTGTCCGAGTCGTCGGCTGTTCCAAATCGTTTTAGCCCATCCATAATATTGTTATTAGGCGAAAGACAAAATACGATTTCGGAATGCAAATTTCTAGTTCTAGGGGTACCTGATTCGTAATCATTGACGGCTCTGTAGATGGCAGTCAAGAGATGTTCCAAAGACGCAACCGTTGCCGGGTTGATAAAGGCATAATTAAATTCTGGGTTCCCCGACGCCAGGTTAGATCTAATCTCTGGCGTATTCTCTACATCTTTAAAGAGGCAGATTTGGATTTTCTTATTAGGAAACTGAGGAAAGGTTCGAATGATCATGGTTCGTTAGTTTTTCTGGAGGGTGAAAAATGATCTCCGAGCTGAGAAATCCCAACTCCCACTGCCGCTTCCGACCGTTTGAATCTCGACCTGTTGAATGCCTCCAGAGGGCAGCTCCTTTTTTCTCCGAAAAGAAACAAAAAAAGTAGCTCCACGAAGACTACAGTGCTTTTGGTTCTTTTCTAGAAAAGAACGCCGCCCGCAGGGCACTCTCGCCCAATTGATCTGGTGAGACCATTATACCAATATTATTTACATGTATCAGATATAATGAAATCCTAATCATTCATGCGGTACGAAAAGAAAAAATATATAAATACGGGAGATTTTCCCGCTTGACTTTCCATCAGATCCTAAGCGCGAGGAAACCTAGTTTGGTAAAAAGAAAAGAAAATACGTTATCAATATCTATTCGTTATAGTCCTGGCTCTGTTGAAAGCGTTAAACAATTTTTTTACAAAAGCATAAACATAATCATTAAGTGGAGTTGAGTACCTTTTAATTGTTTCGTCGGATGAGGTTTAGGAATTCATCCCGGGTCTTTTCAGATTCCCGGAAAGCCCCAAGCATGCAACTGGTAGTAGTGGAACTGGAAGGTTGTTGAACACCTCTCATGCACATACACATGTGTTTGGCTTCCATGACCACAGCCACACCATCTGGTTGCAGGATCTCCCACAAAGCCATTGCAACCTGCTTTGTCAATCGTTCTTGGACTTGTAACCGCTTGGCGAACATTTGGGCTATTCTGGCCAATTTGGACAAACCAACTACTTGAGATCGTGGCAGATATGCAATGTGCATTTTACCGTGGAATGGAACCAAATGATGTTCGCAGAGGGAGAAGAGTTCAATGTCCTTAACAATTACCATTTCGTCGTGATCTTCTTCAAACAGAGCATCGTTGACAACATCCTTTATGTTTTGTTGATAGCCCTGAGTGAAAAAGAGCATGGCTTTGGCATATCGTTCAGGTGTTTTGAGTACGCCCGCTCGATCTGGGTCTTCGCCCAATTCTGATAAAATGGTTCTAACTGCATCAGCAATTCTACCGACTCTAGCCTTCTCAGCTTCTGAATCTTCAGAAATACGTTCTCTAGCTCCAATGCTGGGGAAAGACAGGCCATCGAAGTCTACAGCATAATTGCCAGTCTTGAGGTCCACTGGCTTAGGATCAACTTGTCTTAAATGGTACTTGTATTTAGGATAATCGTATGGAATGTCCCCTACGGCACCCTCAGGCACCATGTGTCTTGATTCAGCTTCCGATTTATCAGTCATTGTTTGTTTGATAAATTATTGGGGATGGCTCATACTTCAATCATATCTCAGGTAGTACATTTCAGTCTGGATCAGTATGTTATGGTCTTTGGCCCCCGACCCGACCCCTACAACAAACCACTTCGCCAAAAGTTCCGGAGAAATCGGAGGATTCTATGATAAGATTTACTGACAGGCGATGAATCTTTTATGATGGAAGAGGATATAGACAATATTCTGCACACGGGAAATATCTGGGCAAATGAGGAATCAAGTCCGCCAATTGGAGACGCCATTGCATCCATTCCTGTTGACAATGTCGGCGAGATCAGCCCGGAAATTGGAGATAGCAAGAGCAAGAGTGGGTTTGATGAGATTATTGACAGTGGGTTCAATGGTAAGAATGATGATAATGGAATTACAAATAATGAAGCGACTGGTGTTTTGGACCCCCATAATGTGGCAATTAATAATGAAACCATCGACAATACCATGGAGGTGCAAGATGACGATGACGATACTAACGCTGAAATAAACGAACAAACTAATAAAAACGTTGACGGTGATAATAAGAGTAATGATGATGATGATGATGATCATGATAATGATTACGACGATTCTGTTGATTTTGATGCTAATGAAGGAAAAGAAGAAAACGATGATAAGGATGATGACGACGATTTTGCAGACTTTGAAGAGTTCCACGATGTCAAGGATACACCCGCAAATGAAAGCATAACCATAACATCTCTGGAACCACCGTCAGCGGCCCCGCTCATAAATGTGACGCAGATCTTAGCTAATGTGTGGCCAGAGAAGCTGGAAGTTGGGGGAAAAGAAGGAGGCATTCAGATGGGTTCTATTCTCGATGTGAGGGCAACGTCAAATACATACACCACGCCGAGAAAGTTGATCAATGAACTCACACGACCCATGCGTCAATTTGTCGCCGTAGAGTCCAAACCAGATCCAGTGGTCAGATGGCGTGCAAGTGCTGTGGAAGGAGAAGTTCTCAAGGTACTGCAACAATGGAGAGAGAAGGAAATCAAAAAATCTAGAACCAAGCTATTTGGTTGGGGCTCCTCGCATAAGCGAAGCT
The DNA here is from genome assembly GCA_003705695.2 of Blastobotrys serpentis. Classification (NCBI taxonomy): domain Eukaryota; kingdom Fungi; phylum Ascomycota; class Dipodascomycetes; order Dipodascales; family Trichomonascaceae; genus Blastobotrys; species Blastobotrys serpentis. The sequence continues at coordinate 134,536 of PPJG02000008.1, read as the reverse complement.
CGAGCATGGGGAAGAGTGCTGCCGAAACCAACAATCCAATTGCCAGAACCCAGAGAGCTCAGAATAACCCTCGGCCTTCAAGTGTAGTTTTTGAGCCCACTGCGTACTTGGCCTCCGCAGACAGCTCTGGTCGATCAAGTCCACTTTCCTCTGGGGTCGTAACGCCAGAAATGAATAATAATAATAATAGCAGTGAAAATGTTTCTGGCGACGTTTTGGACAATGTCTTTGCAAAGCCACAGATGATGCCACCAACAACCACGTTGACAAGGTCGGCGTCCATAAAATCTCAGAGGCAATCGGCAGACATCAATATCTCCTCTTCCTCCTCCTCCTCCTCCGCAACAAATGGGGCACGACAAGTTTCTGCCGAAACTTTGGATAGCGTGTTCACTGACCATCAATCGTCGTCTAAGAAACCTCCACCTCCATTGTTGAGCAGATCGTCTTCACTTAAGACCTCAATCCCAGCATCCATGTCAACCCAATTCACCAATAGAGCAGAAATGAAACCAGCACCAGTCGCGCTGGATAGATCTGCATCATTATCATCAAACCCACGACCTGGCGCCAAGTCATCGACAACAATCCCTCAGAATGTTCAATCCCACCCCTCTGCAAGTGCGCCGACTTCTCCAGCACTAACAAACACATTTCAACCCAATAATACACCAAAATCGCCATCAATCTCGGATTTCCAGCCGATAGTTCCACAACCATCCCCGCGAAAGCTTAGCCCGCCGTCGTCCAATTCTGTTCCAAAAAAGCACAACAATGACGACGACAATATCAATAGCAAGAATAACAATGACGGCAACGATGAGGATGATGACTTTGGCGACTTCCAATCACCGGCACAAACACCGTCTCCACCAGTAGGGGCCCCGGCCGTCTCTTTAGGGCCGACAAAGCCATCTGTTGAACAGGAAAAGCAAAATGAAGAAGAAAAGATTAACTCAATTGTAAATCAACTCCCAGACCTCTCTTTTCTTGTAGATGCATAATTGATAGATAGATATATATATAACCGGGCGGATAGCTCACCGATGCATGAATTAAGGTATATATATAATAAATATTTAAAATAAACGTCCGACGCCTCTGCAAGTAGGACAAGTGGTTTCGTCGAAGATAAATTCACTGACCAACCCACGTCCTCTGCAATGACCACATAACACTCCACCGATTGAAGGATCGCCAGGTTGAACAACTCTAGGCGGCATTCCGGACGGAGCGGCGGACACAGTTCGAGATCGAGGACCAAAAGGCGAATATGTTACATATTGAGGGGCCAATTGAACATTTCTTTGACGGGCAAATCGCGCATAACAATCCTGACAACTTAATCCGTTCTTTAACTTTACACCAGTGTTGTGACACTTGTAGCACCAAAATCCCGGTGGATACTGGAACGGCAAATTGTTGTTCGGCGGTGGCTGCTGACCTCCGTATGTGTGATGTCCATAGGCTCCAGGGTAGTTTCTACCAGGAGGCGGCCCAGAATTGTTTCGTTGTTGACGTTGTGGCGGTGCATGTGGCGGTGGCCCATATGAGCTGCTCCCAGATGACGACGATTGCTGTCTGTTGGGCAATGGCGGAGCTGACGATGCTGATGATGATGGGCCCGTCTTTTGCGGGTCTTCCGGAGTGTATGGAGGTGGCGGCTCATCAGGAACCGATTGTTCTGGTGGCAAGTTATGTCCATTTACTGTTTCGCCAGGTCTAGCTTTCATGGTAGTTGTACTACTTTATATATATTCGTGATCTCGCTTTACCGACGACGTCCCAAGACAAACGGATTGATACTGGACTTTAAAAGTCTTTGCACTATTGTTTTCCTGAATGAGTTGTAGCTGTGGTCCTAATTCTGATGAAGTCTGACGACAGGGTTACAAATCCAAAGTTTTGATAAAAATAATGCTAACTATGGAATAATTAAAATGATTATCAAGAGTTGTGCAATGAACAAAGTCTCTTTGGGAGAGATGATCCTGCGCACCACTTTTATATATCTGTGGCGGATCTTTGCCGGAAGATCTTGGCTGTGGCTGAGCTAGCCTCTGAAGAGTAGTTGTGTGATAGGGAACAGAATTTTTTAGTATTTGCCTGGGCTGACTGATGACGTAATTGAGAGTGGAATTATTACTTACAATGGCATATAAATAAATGAAATGATACTCGAGTATAGGTTCTGGTTCTTTTAAATAACTGCTTCTGTTTGCAAGAACTGCGTAGAACAAACGTTCTGTTTTGTGTAGTAGCTGGTTAAACAATTTGAAGAGATTATTTATGGAGATTTGTAGTCGGGAACGATAAGAAGTTGAATCTCATCGCTAGCCTGAATATTGTCTCGTCTACTTCCCTCTCTCCCAAGGAATTTTTTCAACTGATTTTTTTTTATAATATCATTGCTTGATATAATAACTATTTTTTGATGCTGATATATCTATAGATTCAATGCAACTGGCTGTAACGTCTCTCAGTGTCTCAATTCGCAGGCCCAGCCAATTACAAAATGATCCCCTCCCCCCGTGGGGCTGAAAAAAACTTTGGAGAGTACCCTTTAGGGAAGGTTTCGAACGGTTACCTGTGGCCCCCAATATCAATTCCCAAGTCAAAATATGTGCTGATATATATATATATGTGTATATGTATACAGCTCTTTACGGAGATTACCTTACTTGGTGTTGACGACAGCGTTCGCGCATTATTATCTGAACCTCAGACCACATAGTAATCTCTTAACGAGCCCAACCGCCCAATTTCATGACTTCGATTACAAATTTGCCCAATGAGTTATTGGATAAGGTAGTGAAAGATCTGCCATTTGCGACACTGGTTTCGCTGAGAAAAGTCAATAGGAAACTAAAAAATGTTGCTGAGAATAGCCCGAATTTCAAATGCTCTGTCACGATCGGTTCGCAGGAAGGTATCAATATCAGACTTGGGAAAAGATCGTTTGATTTTGACGACTTTCTGTTTAGTGGACGACATAGACAAGAAAGGCCAAAGGTCTACGAATTGAACTCGTACTGGTTAAAAGGCATGAATAAGAATGGCCTGAGGTTTTGGGTATCCCAGGTCCGAGATATCCTTGTTTCTGATGAAGATGATTTTGATGATGACATGGATATGTATGATGAACTCTACGGCGGCGGTTCTGAAGACGATAATGCAAACTGGATCGAGATGGTTAAAATGATCTTAGATGCATTGATCAAAGCTAAAGCAGTACACAGAATCGACCTGGCAATGGAGAAGTCTCTAAAATATGGAGAGAAACGATTTTTTGAATTAGTAAACCAGCTGAACGGCTGCAATTTAGATATTAAGGTGGAAGCCTCCATCTCTGGTTCATCGGTCCAATCTTCTGCAAAGAAGAAAAAGAAGAAAACTCTGTTGTCAAGCAAGTTTAAAAATGTCACATTTCTCGGCTCGGATGGTCAATTCACCCCTTGCGATTGGATTGAATTTGAAAAAGGCAGCGACCTGGACTTTGTGAGGATATGCGGGTCCGATTCTAACTCTTACAGCAGATTTGAATCTCTCCCAGAGTTAATCAAAGACTGTAGTGTTAAAACACTGAGTTTGATTCGAACTAATTTCACCTTAGACCAGAATACTCGACTCGAGTTATGGAACAGGTGTGATATTGAATCTCTGCAGACCGAAGCCTGTGCGTTTAGGATCACCAGAGGCGCAATCACAGATCCACGCGGTCAATGTTTGGCTGAGCGGGTGGATGTGTTTGCACAGCACCCAGCCTTGTTCCAAGTGTTGGAGTTCCCAAGACTTGAGGAATTGGAATTTGCAGAGCATAAGCACATTGAAGGAAATTTCTACAGATATAATTCGACGAAAAAAGATTTATCTCCGCTAGTCGGCCAGTTGAAAAAGTTCCACTTCTTTTTGAAGGGAAATGGCCCCTCAAAGTCCGATGTGTTATACACGGACGAATTTAAGAATAGTCCAATCGAGGAATTGAATTTTCTCACCGAGGCGGATGGGGTTTCACTTGCAGATCTCTTGAACTCCTTCAGACACCTGAAGCATCTGAAAACTCTGGAAGTCACCATGGCATCCCCTGGTGACATTTCTCAAGGGGAAGCGTTAGTCGGGCAGTTTGTGGCAATTCTGATTACCTCATGTCCCTATTTGAAGCAGGTTAATCTCCAGTTCTTCGCCCATCAAAACTTATCATGTTCATTGACAGAGCGACAAATTCAACAGATCAGAGATCGAAATCGGCGCGCATAGCTCTGCAAAGTCTTCGGCAGGTGATATTGAATTAAAAATCCTAGAATCCTAGTGAATTATGAATAAACTAATTTTATTTTCAGGGATCAACAACTAGGATCTATATAGCGTATCACTAATTGAATGAGAACTATTTATTTAATAGGAAGTATTCTGGGACAGAGGTCATTTTGTGTGGTTAACAATTGGATTGACAAAAATCTTTTTGAAGACTCTGAGTAGTTCAGGCTATAACTATTTGTTCTTCGTTGATCAGTTCATTAGTGGAATTGGGACTGTTAAATTGTAGTATTCATACTGTTGCTTCATTCTTAGAGCGGTAAACTCGCTCCTTATTATACAGAAGCCTGTAGATTCATATATCATTCTTGTTACTTTAATTTTTATTAGATTAGGTGCCCCCAATGTCATTCCGGTGCGCAATAAATTATTTATGAAGGTCTTTTAGAGAACCAGAAAGTGATTCAAATGAAACTCTACCTTGAGTTCCAATTTTCTGTGCCAATTGAGCTAAGTGTTCATCCTCAAAACGAACAAGCCACATACCATCCTGCACGATATAGCCTTTCTCTAGAGATTTAGCAATAGCCACCTCCTGGTCATTGTTTAATCGGCTCTTTCCATTCTTGTCCAGATCACCGAGAATGCGAGTTTTTATATCTTGCTTCATTGTCCTCTCTTCAATCTGTTTTTGCTTTTCCCTTTCCTTACGGGATTTGATTTTAGCTTCTGCCTCTGCATGCTTTTGTTCACGTTCTTCCCGGTCACGCTGAATTTGCTCCTTGTGCTGTTCTTCAAATAGCCTCTGCGCTTCCTTCTCTTCCTCCGCACGTTGTCTGACAAATTCATTATAAGCTCTTACCTGATCTCTTCGAGCCAACGATTTGCTCTTCTTAGTACCTACAACCCGTTGCCTTCGTCTGGACGGACCGGCGGCATTAACTTGTTCTTGAGCCGCTCCCAATTCTGGAATCTCTTCCAATTGTTCCTCTACGGGTCCTTCTTCAAATTCAAAGTCCTCTTCAAATTCGGCTTCGTAGTCATCTTCCTCTTCCTCTTCCTCTTCCTGCCAATTCGGCTGCTCATAACCAATATTCTCCGTATGCCTATCTTGCACAGCTTGTCGGTTGCCTCCCCCAAAATAATACAACAAGCCAAAGCCAATAAATAATAGTGGCGAACAAACCACCAAGTCGTTTATTAAACCCATTCTGGCTATAATTTGCGGAAGATGCCGAAAGGTGAATTACTGATTATATATGTGTGTCCACCTGGATTCGAACTCCCAGATAATATATACGTCCGGGTAATATTGCGTATTTTTTTGATTTTTCATTCCCTTCCCAAAATTCGGTCTTGAAAAATTCGAATCAACGATAAAACCCATATAATGTTTGGATTAAAACACACCGTTCAAAAGATACAAGAGCCTATCAAGGCTATTCCATTATGCACCCGTATCTTCACCCGAGGAAAAAGAACCACCAGAAAGGGTCTCCAACCTGGTGCCCAAAGACTGATTAATATGTTGAGTGTGTTCAGTGCAAGAAAGAAACAACCAAGAAGACTGAAACTATCCTTGGAAGACTCCATTCGTCATCAAACCGTGACTGCTGCTTGGTCTATCTTTTTACGAGACAAGAAACAAGCTAGAACTAACCAATTGCAACAACAATACTATAAAATGAAGGAGGCATGCGACGAATTAGAGCAAACTAACAAGTACTTGGCATTCCACGCTACCAAAAGAGAAAAGGGCAAAAGATTTGCTCCCGAACTGAGGGTTCCTACAGAAACCCCTCCAAACAAGCCTTGGAATTTTGATTGGGTCCCAGAGGACGATCTCTCAAAAGCCAAGAAGAGCAAATAATGAATTATTGTAAATTATTGTAAATAGAACAATCGTCAGAAAACAAGTTTAACTGTCTAGTTAAAACCGTGGTCCAAGTTGGCAACCAATCGATAGTCATATCAGGCTCTAGGAACGCCGCCCTCCTAGTGTGCGAACTCTTAGCTCTTCTTTTCGGAGAAAGAAGGAAGCCGTTGAAGGCACACTTGGTGGCCATAACGAGAGTGTCCTTCGGGCAGCAGTCTCTCTAAATGGAAACCCAACAAGAATCAAAATAAGCATAGGCACTGCAATTCTCCATTTTGCCTTTTTCAATTGTGTCTAATGCTCGGGATCCGACCGCCGAAAGCTGTTACCAGTGGGGGTTCTGCACTCCTAGTGACATAGTGACAGAGTTTTAATATTCCGTTTTAGTAGGCAAAGCTGTGATAATTACGAGGCTGGAAATTCCCCGTTATTACGGCAATTCTCCGAGATTAATTGTCAGGAAACCGAAGGAGTCCGTCGGGTTCAACGTTGATCTGCAATACAGATTACCGACTAGAAAACGGCGTGTGGGGAAACACAGCGTATATCATTTTGGAGCACAAGATTGGCATCGCTGTCTCTGAAAATCATGGGCCTTGGCTACTGTTAAAACAAGGCCTCGACATTAATATGTGGTGAAAGTTTTAATCCTCGGCGCACAGGAACTTAAATTTCGGTGCCATTCATCAATGCTCAAATTTGGACTTCTTGAATGCGGGGCATAGATAGAATACCCTTTCCAGTAATAATATTAATATGCAGGCGATTGTTCGGCTCTACTTTCCGAACCTTTCCTCCGCAAATCAGGTTTCCGCTTGCTGCTGCTTCTCCGCACTGGATTTGATTATATAAAGTAGATAGTAGGAGCCTTACTGCTAAGTTCTCAATCAAGTTCAATGGTTAAATTAAATCAATTTGCGTTATCCGTTTTGGCTGGTGGAGTTGCGGTGGCCAGCAATGAAGTTCCAAATTTCCAACATTTGGGTGGACTGGGTCCATATATATCCCATGACGGCATGGGAGTGGACCCTAATACTCCCATGGGCTGCAAAGTTGATCAGGTTGTTATGATGTGCCGACATGGTGAGCGTTATCCTCAAGAATCTGAGTATGAGAACATTTCTAAAACCGTTCAAAAGATTCAGAAGTCGGGAAAAATGACTGGGCCCCTATCATTTCTAGAAAATTACTCATTATTCATGAATAAGAATGATTCAGAATTAGAGACTAGTACGGGGCCCTACAATGGACATTACGAAGCAATCCAACTGGGCAAACAATTTCATACAAAGTATGGTCATCTGTGGAATGCCGATGGTCAGAAGTTCAACATCTTCACTACTGATCAGGATAGAGTCCATGATACAGCCAACCACTTCATGCAAGGGTTCTTCGGAACTCCCTGGGAACAGAAAACCAATGTTGTCTTGCTTCCTGAAAATAGTGATGATCCTGTGGATTCTCTTACGCCTGAGAATACCTGTAAAGAAAAATTCCCTGGAATTGATGGAGATCACCCCAAACAGTTTCATGAATTTCTAAGCACTACATTCCCCGAGATTGCTGAAAGATTGAAGCAATACACCAACGCAGACCTAAACGTCACCGATGTCTACAACTTGATGACGGTCTGTCCATATGAAATCAACGTTTCTGGTAAATCGAAATTCTGTGCAATCTTCACTGAGGATGAACTAAAGACATTCGATTACGCCAGCGGCCTTAACATGTATTATAAATGGGGGGCTGGATTGGGCAAGTATGGCTCTGCTGTGGGCTCTGTCTATACAAATTCCACCATGGAAATAATGAAAGAAGGTCCGAGCCAGATGGGTCCTCTCTACTTTAGTTTTGCACACGACACTGACATCACAGAAGTTCTTGCTGCCCTTGACCTCTTTGTCCCAGAAAATGGTATGCCAACTGATAAGAGGGACGATGGCAATGTTTTCCAAGTATCCCAAATCATTCCTATGCTCTCTCATATAACAATGGAAAGAATCTCCTGTGATGGCAGTGCCTATGTCAGAGTTAATTTAAATGACGCCTATGTTCCAATTAATGGATGTGACTCCGGTCCTGGAAGAAGCTGCCCATTAGGAGACTATGAAAACTACGTTCATGATCATTATGCCAGCTATGAAGAAATTTGCGGTTTAAAACCCGATCAGTCCAAGTATCTAAAGTTTTTCTGGGAACATAAGAACAATGCTTAGTAGTACTTGAACGATTCCAGATATATATGATGTTAATGAAATCAATTTCTTAGATTTTTAGGTTCAGATTTTCATAATAACACGCCATTGCCAGATGTTTTTTATTGTTAAACGAAACCAATGTGCGAACTTTCAAGTAACCTTCAATGCCATACTCAATCAAGCAGGGCTCATTTGGTCCGTCGGTTCGATTCTGTGCGGTGCTATCGGCGGGCTCCCCGATATTTTTTCAAAAAAAAAAAAAAAAAAAGTTTCACTATCACAGATTTACCAAACACCGATAAAATGTCCAAAAAGGAAAATCTGGTTCGACAGATTGACCTGCTTGAGGCTCAAGTAAAGCAAAATGATCCTAGACTGTTCCATACAAAATTTACATTGGAGAAGAGAAAGAAATCATCCTCTGGTGAACCGGATAAAGAACAACTGCAACAAAAAATCATAGAACTTCGTCAAAAGATGGTTGATCGAAAGATCTACCACGGACTAAAAGTGCTGAGGAAACAATTAAAGCAGGCTATTAAAGTTGAAGCATTAAAGATCCAGAAAAGGAAGAAAAAGAACCCTGAGAAGGCGAAGAAAATTGATCTAGAAAGCGAGGAGCTTAAAAAGTTCGATCCTGAAATTCTTGCTCAATTGCTAGTACTGAAAACTATAAAAAAGAATTATTTATCCACCAAGAATAATAGAGAGAATCCGCCGGAATTCTTATCTCCAAAACTGGTCAAGCAGGTTTTGGAATTGAAGGACGGATTTAACGACATTCAACGCGATATTTTCGGTCGACTTGTCAAGTCCGCGTCAGTTCAAAGTGCATCGGAGGAACTAAAAAGTTCCATTCTAACTGCAATCAATGCTAATGTCAAGGACGAGAAAGATTTGCCTATGCAACAAAACACTCAAAAAGTCACTGGCAACAAGGATGAACAGCTGCCCAAGGGTGGAGCTGAAAGTGAGGACGATAACAACGACGTCGAAGAGAGTGATAATCAAGATGAAGAATCTGATGAAGAAGGAGCTCCGTCAGGTATGATCCCAAGTTCTGCTTACATGGACATCAGCGGAAGTGAAGATGAAGGTGATGACTTTTTTGAATCATCCAATAATATGCCAGGTCTTCCAGCCGGTTACATTTCAGGTTCCGATGATGATGATCCAGATGACGATAAAGTAGTTAAGGATCTGACTAGTCAACGTAAGAATCGTCGTGGCCAAAGAGCGAGAAGAAAGATTTGGGAACAAAAGTATGGTAGTAAGGCCAAGCATTTGGTCAAAGAACGTAAGGAGCACTGGGAGAAGGAACAGAAGAAATTGGAAAAGCGCCAGCGACGAGAAGAATTTGCTGCCAAAGCGAAGGCTGACCGAGAAATGCGCAAAGAACAAAAAGCAGAGGTTTCTCAAAAGCCATTACATCCTTCTTGGGAGGCTAAAAAGCAGTCGATTGCCCCCGTTAAATTCCAAGGTAAAAAGAAGACATTTTAATTGACGTATATTTGTAAGATAACTGTAATGACCATAAAATACATGCGAAACTCTTCATGCATTTTCATTTTTTTGAAAGCCAATGAACAAGGTGAACAAACTTTTTATTTCCTTTCTAAATGAAAGAAGTGTAGAAACATATCAAACTAAACAAAACCCTTCACATATAGACCAATGAAACTACCAGAAAACCGTAGTTGTAATTTCTGTCCTTCAATTAATTCATTCTAAACTATTATTAGCCGCAATGATTGCGGCTCATTATTACTCTATTCGTGTCGAACTTCACATCTAGAAATTGCAAAGAATTGCTGATTCCTCAAAGACATAAACCTGTTTTACGTTTTCGTACCACTTACCACTGGCATATCAGTGGTATGATACTTTAACTGCGCTCTGCTAATTGCGTTGAGGTAGATACGGCTGAGCAATTACGCAAATCCACGTTATGGCCAGCCACCTCCATTTATTAATAATGCCTATAGTTTGCCGCACCCCTTAGTTTTTCCCATACAGTAGTAACTTTGCCGTCAAATCACGACTGCACTATAGTAATGTCATTAAGGATAAAGTATCCCCCGGGCTTAGCCCAGGAAGACGAGGAGTCCAGTGTTATTGCAAGTCAACATTGGGCTCTGAGCCACGGGTTGTGTATGTTGGACGATGGTAAAAAGATCAGCTCCACGAGTCACGCCCCATTTACCTTATTCCCTACTCCATTTGCCAAATCTGGATTTGATGATGCCTTAAAGGTTCAAAAGGCTTTCAATGAGCTCTACGCCCATGTTTCCAAGAACTCCGAATGGCTTGAAAGTGTTATTACAGAGTTGGCGGAGTTTGATCCTGATTTCACCGGGAAATTGTTTGAAATCCATACAAAAGTGAAAAAATCAGCAGGTCCACACCAACCGTTGACAGCAGGAGTGTTCCGTTCTGATTACATCACCTCAGACAAAGATGAGATCAAGCAAGTGGAATTTAACACTGTTTCAGTGTCCTTTGGTGCTTTGTCTTCTAAGGTTTCCGAGTTGCACAATTACCTCATTTCCAATGGAATCTATGGGGTTGAGTATGATTTGAAGACGGTGCCTGTATCGCCTGCACTGAAGGAGATTGCTGCATCCTTGGCCCAGATTCATCGAGCCTATTCCGTATCCGATGAAGAATCTGTTGCCTCTATATTGATGATTGTTCAGCCTGGAGAGCGAAACATCTTTGATCAAAAGCTAATAGAATATGAACTTTCTGAAACACACGGAATTTTCACCCATAGAGTCACGCTTTCAGAAGTACAAGAGAAGACCTGCTTGATCGATGAGAACAGACTCATTCATCAACAATCCGGTGACGAAATCTCGGTAGTGTATTATCGATCTGGATATTCTCCTGGTGATTACATGTCTTCAAAGGAATGGGAAAATAGACTGTTCCTCGAATGTTCGTACGCAATCAAATGTCCGTCTGTCACAACTCAGTTGGCCGGTACTAAAAAGGTTCAACAACTGTTGGCTGAAAAGGCGGTAATCAAAAAAGTTGCCCCATCTCTGTCACCAGAGCAGGTTGAATCTCTTTTGAAAACGTTTGTAGCAATTCACCCATTAGATGACCAGACCCCAGAAGGACGACACGCTAGATCTTTGGCTTTCGACCACCCCCAACATTATGTTCTTAAGCCACAACGTGAAGGAGGAGGAAATAATATTTATAAGGAGAATATCCCTGGTTTCCTAACATCCACTCCAAATGCCAATTGGGCGGCATACATACTGATGGAAATGATCAACCCACCAGAGATGAAAAACAAAATTCTTCGCAACGGCGAACTACATGAAGGTGATATTGTCTCTGAGCTCGGAGTGTTTGGTTCAGTATTGTGGGATAACAACACTGGAGAAATAAAGTTGAATAAGGAAGATGGCTGGTTGTTACGGTCCAAATTACAATCCAGTGATGAAGGTGGGGTGGCCGCCGGTTTTGGATGCATTGACGCAGTATATTTAGTTTAATACATATTTAATTTTTTGAGATTACATAGCAAGTATCTTCTTAGTTTTTTTACCCCACCACTGCGTCTCCAATTCGCTGTAAAAGCCTGCGTTTCGACTTTTGAGCAGTTTGCTGCATTCTCCTTTCTACTGTAATTGCCCACAAAGCGCCTGCAACTGTGTTTGTAAATGAAAACACTAGTCCCACAAATGGAACACTTTCAAGGGCTCCGGCCACAATGCCAAACCCCATATACTGGGCTCGACGGTCAGAAACCCAGGACTTGATAGCCTTTTCGTCCATCCCCTTCAATTCAAAGTATCGTTTATGAGCCTTTTTGCCGTGCTTTGGTCCGTCTATCAAAATTAGGATGATTGGGCCAACCAACGGGATGAAATGTAGACAAATACGTACAATACATTGCACAAACCACACGGGGAAAATAATGCTCTTTGGAGATTGTTTAAGTGATTTCTTCACTTTTTGAAGTGGTGTTAGATTCACTGTACGCCTAAGTTTACCCTTCAGCACCAATTCATCAAACCCTTCTCTGCTCATAACTGCGTCAAACAGCAATTTCAATGGAGTTGGTAGAAGGAACATATTCGAAACCAGGTGTGCCGCAACCGCACTTTCGTGCAGCAAGGCAATAGCTGCTGTTATCATTCCCGAAGGTCCATTGAAGAAAATGGCCATTGTTGCCTGCGGGGGATACAGGAAAATGTAAAACAAAGTGTATACCACGGCTGTTAATACAATTTCAGGAACTAGAATAGTAAACAAATACGCCCAGAGTATGGGTCGTGTGCAAAAGTATTGGATTCCTTGCAATGGATACATATAAGTTGCAGACCTTCCAATCATAAATGGAATCAGCACTGGATCCGCTGCTTTTCGCACATATCTTCGGACTTGCATGATGTCTAGTTTGAAGTGATAAACAGGATGGATATAACTTAAACTTAAGATATCATCCCAGTGAGCTTAAATTGACCCTTCCGCGGTTGCTAGAACGTTATCAGTTTAGATAGTTGAGATATAGCCATTAGATGTATATCTGTATTTAACATAATTGAACTCTCTGATCATGAAAGCAGAGTCTTACCGGCGTTCAATTGACCAAATATTGGATATAAAAGATACAATTTGGATTCTGGAATCAAAGTATCAGAGGGAACAATTGGTTTATTCGGATCCGTCTTAAAACTTGATCCCATCCAAGCATTCGTAGTTTAAACAACTAAACTCTTCAGGTAGATTTCTAAAGATGACTAATTCCAAGTAACGGTTATGATGATAAATTTGGGCAAGGTCATCATGGGAACTAATCCGTGTGCCGTCACCACGAAAACCTGCATACCTAATTATCTCATTGCAGTAGATATATTTAAAACTTAGGACAGAACGGTTATTCCCCTACTGAAACGCTCTTAAATAATCGGGTGCAAATATGTGAAATTCGTATACATTGTGTATGGAGGACTAAAAAAAAAAAAAATTCGGCGAGCTGATTTACAGTGATGACATGTTGGGTGATTGAATATCATGCTAGAAGGAAAAACTTGTTTGATAACAGGCGGGTCTAAAGGTATTGGCCTGGCCATCGCGAGAAAATTTGCACAAAATAAAGCTTCCATTGTTCTCTTAGCACGTAATGAACAAAAATTAGCGGGCGCTGTGGAGAGTTTGCCCAAAGTTTCGTCATCACAGGCTCACAGGTTCGTTCAACACGATGTGTCTTCGGACTCACCAGTCAAATTAGGTGACGACCTCGCCAATGTTAGTATTGTTGTGAATTCAGCTGGTGTCACCCAGACCAGACTATTGCATGCTACGAAGCGGGATGAAATCCGGTCATTACTCGATATTAACTTGCTTGGTACTATATACATGACGCAGAACTTCCTTAAGCCGATGATTAAGAGAAAAGACGGTTGTTTCATCAATTTGAGCTCAGTACTAGCGTCAAAGGGTCTGAAAGGCAGCTCAGTTTATGCTGCTACCAAAGGAGGTGTGGAAAGTTTCACTCGGGGAATGGCGACAGAACTCGGCTCAAGGGGTATTCGGAGTAACTGCTTAAGTTTGGGATTGATAGGTAGTACAGAAATGGGGGCTAGCGTTAGCGAAGAGATGAAGGAGGAGTTTGTGAAAAACACTCCGTCTAAGACTGGGCTGGCCACGGAGGAAGATGTCGCAGATGCAGCACTTATGTTAGCTCTAAATAAATCTATCAATGGATCTGTAGTTAAAATAGATAGTGGATTTTTGTGAGTGATTTATGCAATAATTAAGGATATGTCGTCGTCCTCTTCATCTTGGTGTAGGAATTTTAAATAAGTCGAAGACACTCTTCTCAATTTTCTGGAACCCGTGACATTCTTGCCTGAATGTCGCCTTTTAGGTAAAATGCTAGTTTTCCTTTTAATAATGGACAGTTCGTCGTCGTCGTCATCTTCCACTTGTTGTAGATAAACAATTTGCTTTTCATCGGGAGGGCCTGAAAGCTCTATCGAATTGTCCGTTTCTGGCTCACTACCGTCTTCTGTCAAATCGTCGGACTCTCCATCTGTCCAGGAGTCAAGTGGTGCTTCCTTGAGATTATCCTGGTGCATCAGGTTGCTTTCAAGCCTATCCTGCCACAGGACGAGGTCCAAACCAACCCTGCCTCGGGACACGAATTGCGACGAAAGGTAAATGGCAAATGTGGGATAACTGGGCAAAAGATATTCTACCAGTCCAACAAATATCTGCGGAGCTTTAAACAGCACAACCATGCTGCGTTCTAGTTGTTCGTTATGGGTATCTTCTTCATTTAAGCAAAGCCATTTGGAATTTTGCTTGTAGTTAATGTACACTTGTAATGCTCGTCGTAATCCGGTAAATCCTCCATTTGTTCTTAGTGGAATCTTTTTAAGTATTTTAGAAACGGTCTTCTCATTGGGTAAAACAGCTCTGTCGAAATAGAGTTCCAATAACTTTACACAAAAGTAAAAGTCCTTTTGACCACGTAAAGTGGTCAATATGTAGGTTTCAAGATCGTCCAAACTGTAATTTTCTTGGTATTTTCTGAAAATCGACAAAACCTCGGCCTCATGCCCTTCAACGTCCATATTCTGTAACCGTGTAATCAATACACTCATCGAATCTTCACAACTCTCTATTAGTCGTAATGTTATGTTTAGTCGGTCCCAAAATTCTTCGACTGGAAGAACTTCAATCATAGCTCGCAGTATGATTCTACCAATTGTGACTGCTCCAAAATTAACACAATCCATCACCAATGTCGGTAGTATATGTCTGTAAACAAAGCTATGCTTGATAACTGATCCAATTCCTGTTCCTAATGCGACCCACCGACGATACCGATCTCCAAATATGTCCATGCTTTCATGCCATTCAATTTCTTCATATTCACCTTCAGAATAAACTATGCACCTCCCCAATTCAAACGCACTTCTCGAAGTAAGCTTTGCCTCATCATCTGCTGGATAAGTTTGGTCCATAAACTGTCGAAATGCCAGTAAAACTAATTGATAATTACGATAAACCTCCTCACTGAACTGTTCCTTGCAACTGTCCAATATATCGTCCCATTTAGTGTCCTCTGGTTCAATTTTACAGCGCCTTTTATGTCCATATCGAATTTTCATTCCTCGAGGTCTTTTCCGGTTTAAATAAATTATTTGCTCGTGTTCATTTTCGTATTCCCGGTATTTCAAAACTTGGAGCCGTAGAGGTCGCAATGCTCGTAAACATTTTTGGACAGTCCAACTCATGGTAATGTCTGGACTATTTGCATGAAGTTGCAATAGTTCGTGGTCAAAATACAAAATAGTTAATTCCGCTTGGGTTGATCGGATTTGATATACATAAACATTGTCCCAATTTAGAAATACCAAAACATTCAACTTTGTACCGTTGAAGTTTGATGATAGGTAACCACGAGTTATGTTAAAAGTAATGTATACTAAGTTGTTCAAAACCGTTAATGTGGTCTAAAAATACAGTACTAAACAAGTCAAAGCGGTAACAATAGCTCCATTTCTGGTACGACATCCACTTGCCATATAAAGTAAACCGAATATTTCTTCGGAAAATAAAAATGTTGTAGTTTCAGTTGCAAATTTCTATCAAATTATTCACATTATTATTAATTAATTTAAATACAATTATCAGATCTATTATTTATTCTTTTTTCTCTTTCTTGCCGATAGGCTTCTTAGGAACTCTAGAAAGCCAATAGAAGAACAATGCAGCGAAAATATTAAACACAATAAATGCCCAGAAGATACCAAAATTTCTCCAGTGGGTGTCAGGTTCAATTTCAAGTGCTTCAAGGAAAGTGTTAGTGCTAGACATGGCACAGTATTCACAGGTATCAGTGGCATTCTTGTCAACAAGGTAACCAGCGCCAGGAGCTTGCAACAATGGACCCAAATAGTCAGCACAAGTTTTGCCCGAAGGAGGAGAAAATCTCATTAATTCCTTTGCAGAGCAAACCAATGGAGCATCCTGGACACCAGATGTAAGCATAGAAGCAATTAGATATGTGAATGGCGAGACTCTGTACATGAAAATCCAGAATCCAGGCAACGCTTTTGGAGTTGCTAAAACACCACACATCAAAAGACACATGGTAAACAACAAGTTACCAATGTTACCACCAGTTTCAGCAGTTTCAATACCAGCAATAACCATATGAGCGAAGGTAGAGGTGAACAAGTAGAATTGCCAAATCAGTAGGAAAAACAAAGCACCACGTTCATTAACGGTGTCAGTAAATGTGGCATTTCGATACAACCCAATAGGATAGTAGAACACAAAGTAGGTGAGAACTGCTGCAATTGTTTGATATGGGAATTCAGAAACCAAATTCGAGATCATAAATGCTGGCCAGGAGTAAGTCTTGGAAGGTCTTTCTCTGACTTCATAAAGAGATCTTTGAGTGACAAAATGAGGCATAATCTGTTGAGTCAAGTTACCAAACATTGTCATTAACATGAAAAATGCAAACATTTGATTTTGCAATCCTTGGTTGTCATTTGGTGCCATGTAGAAAGAAAATCCAATGAACAATGGAGAAATGGTAGTCAAGGCAAGCTTGGCCCAAATATATTCTGGGGTTCTCCAATATTGCTGACCAACTCTTCTTGTAACTTGTGTCAATTGTGTCCAGAAAGAAGCAGCAAATGCTTGTTGGAAATGAGCATCTTCTTCCTTTCCAGCATTCTGGGCTCTCAAATCTTCAGCAAGAGACTGTAACTCCTCTCTCAATTGTTGTCTTTCTGGGGATTCACACCACGCTTCATGATAATCTCTGTTTGCAGTTGAACCTGGAGCAGCACCAATTACTTCCAACATCCATTCAGCTGGATTTGCATCCTTTGGACAAGGATGTGCACCTTGACGTTCGAAATAATCAATCATAGTTCTAGAGTTCTTACCGATATCACCAAAATAGACAGTTCTACCACCCTTGGCAAGGAACAGAAGTCTGTCAAATTCTTGGAATAAGATGGCTGAAGGTTGATGAATGGTACACAAAATGGCTTGACCGTTGTTAGCCAACTTTCTCATCAATGAACAAATGGACCAAGCGGTTTGAGAGTCAAGACCAGAAGTAGGTTCATCAAGGAATAACAAAAGCTCTGGCTTAGCAGCAAGTTCAACACCGATTGTTAATCTCTTTCTTTGTTCGACATTCAAACCTTCACCGGGAACACCTACTACCGCATCAGAATAGTTTTCCATTTCCAGAATCTTGATGACCTCATCAACATAGGCAAGTTTTTCTTCCTTTGGAACACTAGCTGGTTGACGGAGAATAGCAGAAAACTCCAATGCTTCTCTCACAGTAGATGTTTGCAAATGCAAATCTTGCTGTTGAACATACCCAGTCTTTCTTTGGAAGGAATTGTTTCGTTGCTGACCATTAACTAACATATCACCTGTAACAACACCCATTGTAACACGGCTAGCCAAAACATCCAAAAGAGTAGTCTTACCTGCGCCAGATGCACCCATAAGAGCAGTCAAAGTACCTGGTTTGACCCAACCATCAACATGAGTTAGAATACGTCTAGTTTTTTCAGGGCCCTTAACTGGAATATCATAACAAACATCCATCCATTGGAAGATACCATTCTGCTTTTGAAGATTTACTGCACCGTCGCTTTCAGAAGAAGATTCAGAGGAGGATTGTGCACCTGCTTGATTGACACCTTCTTCATCATCCTTATTTCTCTTTGGAACGTGACCCTTTTTGAACACCAAAATTTCACCCTTAGATTTAGCAGCTTGGATGGTTTCAGTAGCAAAAAGATAAGTAAAGCAGAAGAAGATAAGGAATGCAAACAAAATACCAAGATTTCTCCACAAGTGGCTGGCTCTGTATCTGTAGGTCTTGTCAATAAAGTCAGAACCACTGATCATGGTTTCGCCAGCTGGTGCACTGTAACCCTGAATAATACAAGTTTTCTCAGAAGGAGCTACATCCTCATAACCTGGACCCGCTGGGAAAAAGCCAGAACACTTGAAATATCTGTCTCTAAATTCATTTGCCATCAAAGACTCAAATGCATAACCAATTGGGTTCAAATAATTGATCCATCTAGCCCATCCATGCATGTAACTGATAGGAAGAGTAAAACCAGTGTAAATGACGAGAGCAAGCATTAAGATAGAGGCTGGGGTCATAGCTTCAGAAATCGTTCTAGAACAGGAGGCAATAGTTCTGAAAAGCATAGACATGACCAACATTGTAATGAACGAGAAAAGGAAGAAGATGAAAAATGGCCCAGGTTCACGACGCAAATTGGTCATAAAATAAAGCACAAGGTTGAACAACAGGGAGGTAATAATCTTCGTGGGCATATCGACAAGCATACTTGCGCATGCTTCAGCAGATGGATGGTACAAAGCATAACGAGTATGCTTCTCGACGATTGGACGTTGGGCATAAAGGGCCATAATTTCAAGAGCCGAAGAAAACGCATTCATAAGAATGGCAAAGAATAGCAATGCACCTCTAGAAAAGAAAGAGTTGGTATCCGGTTGCATGTTGTAGAAAATACTGGAAATGATCAAGGCACTGGCTGTTTGACCAAAAATTGTAGTCAAATTCATACTCATATCTCCTTTGACTCTATCAAAACCTCGAGCAATACAAAGCTTGACTTGCATGCCATAGTTGATAGCATAAGGGGACTTCTTTCCAACTCTCTTGGCCTTTGCAGCGTTCTTTGCATTGTGGAATGCTTCGAAACCTTCTCCTCGAAGTGGATATTGTTGATTGTATTCTTCAATTTCTGCCAGTAACCTTTGGAATTGTTGAGATTGGAGCCATCTTTGCTCAAAGTCATCTGCCGTTCTTGGAACTTGATGTTCAAAACCTTTTGCAATCACTCTTTCGGATGGGTTAGTCAGAGAAGTCAAAAAGTCACCAGTAGTTTGACGGTCTGGACAAATGAAGCCCATGTCGGTGAAGAATTGCTTGGCTTCGCTGGTTGGACCGAAATAGATTTGACGACCTTCGTAAAGAACAGTAACTTTGTCAAAGAGATCATAAGAAGCTTGAGAAGCTTGATAAAGAGAGACGAAACTAGTAACACCAGCCAATTGAGAGGAGTTTTTCAACGTTTTGATGAACTCCAAGGCGGTGGCAGAATCAAGACCTCTTGTGGAGTTATCCCAACATTGCAGGGCTGAACCGTTCAAGCAGGCTTCAGCAAGTGAGACTCTCTTCCTTTCACCACCGGAGACACCACGAATGAAATCGTCACCGACCTTTGTGTTCAAAGTGTGAGAAAGACCGAAAGTGGCCATGATGACATCTCTGGTGTGCGTGGCATACTCCTCTCTAGAAACTCCAAAGATACGGTTGCTTGGGGTTCTGGCGAGAGCTGCGAAACGCAGGGTCTGACCGACAGTCAAATGGGGGAAATGGGTATCAGTCTCCGCGTTATAGATGAATTCTCCTCTATAATGTTTCGAAATATCCTCCATAGGGACACCCTGATAGTTGAGTTTAGATTCTTCATTGATATAGAACCCATGGGTATCGCATGCAATTGTCTTTAACAAGGTAGTACAGCCACTAGAGAAAAAAGGGGTTATGTTAGTATCATCCAAAAAATAAAAATAAAATAACAAGTGCTGCTGCGCAAACTTACCTTCCTGGTCGACCCAAAACCATACAGGTTTCACCACACTTTACAAGACCATTGAAATTTCGCAAGATTTGAATTTTAGTCTTCTTTTCTAATCCAGTCACTTTCTTGGCTAAAGTGAACAATTCTAGCGGAACATTAGCCACTGTCTTTTGATAATCGGCAGAACTGCCATATCCAAAAGCGCCCAAATCCTTGAAAGCGACACCTGCTGTTAGGGCAGGGTATCTTTCAGGGTCTCGTTTGGCAATGTTGATGACATGGCGCATCCAAGCCTTGGAGCTGAACTTATCAGAATTTGGATTCAGCACTGGGTCAGTCGAGTCGACAAAAGGGTTAGTATCATCCCGGTGACCGCCATGACTTTGTAACGATTGATTTGTGATTTGACGAGCTAATTCATGAACTTTTTGATATTCTTCACCATTCTCACTGGAAGTAGGTGAGTTGTTGTAGTATGCTTCAGGGGCCTCAATGACCTCCTTCTCACCTTCACCATTCATGATGCTTATTGATGGAACAAAAAAGTGAAAAAAAAAAAACTTATTATTTATTTCAAGGAGACATGCAGATTCTGTTTACTTATATACAAATAATTATAACGTTAACCGTTGTGAAATTTTAAGCTGATTAACGGACCAAGGAGTTAAAAAAGGTCCCGATCTTCCGGGATCTTCGGAGTTGTATTATTTCCGAACCGAAACAAAGTGATTCCGAATGAGTGAGTATGACGGTTGAATTTTTCAGGGACATAATAATCCTTCCGAAAATAAGCCACAGTTTTACCTTGTTGTTATTGACAAAATAGGGGAAATACATTAACGCATTCGTGGTTACATTCTAACCATACAAGCGCACTAGTCTATATAGAAATTCTTGTAGCTAAAATATATGTCAACTTGCCTTTAATTTTTACGGCCCACATCTTCAAACAATACCCTGACGATCTTCACTAAATTCAATCTCAGATTCTTCTTTGACTGTTTCAGTTTGGTGTCCAAAAGCGCTAATCATTAGCCTTACAGGGCTAAGCACAAAGCCGCCACCACGCACATATTCTCCAGTTTCGATTGTCTGCAGGTGTGGTGGCGTTTACTCTGACCAGAAGCCCCTGTTACTTAATCGTTCCGAAAATGACTTTCCATCTTCCAGCCACCGTTTACAAAATAATCCTTTTCGAGTTACTGCAGGGGGCAAAATAAAACGGCCCTGACCGTTGTTGCACCTGACACCTTAACTACTTACCCTCTACGGAAGGAAATATAAAAATTCAACTCTTGCGTAGTTTCACTACAGATCGTATATATCTCGTCTAGCCGCTTGATAATTGTGTGCGGGATGTTTGTTTTCCTCATAAAAATGTTATTGGCAATTTGTCAGCCGGATCAGTAAACTTCCTATATCTCCGAACCGTAACGAAACCAGAAGCAGAAAAAAAAAAAAAAAAAAAAAAAAAAAAAAAAAAAA
>PPJG02000008.1:56389-112984 GCA_003705695.2 Blastobotrys serpentis | reverse complement strand
CATTAACCCCGTCGTTCAACTGGCAACCGTGATTTGTGATTTCAATAAACATATGTATAAGGAATTTTGTAGAGATGTAACTAAACTCTAAAGCTTCGCCCCAGCAGCAAAAGGAAAGTATTCTTAATCCATAAATTATTTTAAAGTGTTACCAAAAAAGACAACTGCACGATGAGCCATGTGTATAATAATGGGCTAGTTGAAATTTGAAATGCAATTGTTCTTTTGGAATTCTTATTTGTTAGTTCGTTTTGGCAAATAGTGCCTATTAAGATGCAGTAAATTAGCCATTTCCTAAATTCAACCAATTCTTGTCTTCCTTTTCAGATACTCTGAACGAACATTGCATTATAATTCAACGATAGACCTTGCACACAGTTCTCTGTTTTCATTGTTGTAGCTCTTTGTGGCTGTCGGATAAAGTCAGCCCTATATACTATACTACTTGGTAATGTGTTCATTACAACCCTGCTTTATTGAATCATTAGGTAATATGAATCAATCACAACCCTGTGATTACAATACATCTATGGATATATTCATATGTATGTATCTCTGGATATTATTAATTAAATCTCATCTTCAGCCGTGTGTTGTTACCCACTACATAACATTCCCGACGAACCTAACAAAGTAGCAAGAGATAAAGCGGGGATTATTAGCTGGGACGAATAAGCGGACAAATATATATGCTTAGGGCCGTTAGCGTTGGAGGTAACTTAGTGAGACTATTTCCCACACGTACTGTGCAAACAAGAAAGATGCATATTGAATCAATTCCTATGAGATGGGGGCGAGGAGATAACTACTGTTATCATGTTACTGACGATGTCAGTGGAAAATCTGTTATCATTGATCCAGCCGAACCGGAAGAAGTGATTCCAGTTCTTAAGAAAAAGGCCAATTTAAACTTGACGGCAATCGTAAACACCCATCACCATTACGATCATGCTGGAGGCAATGAAGGCATGTTGAAGGCTTTCCCAGGTTTGCCTGTCGTCGGTGGTGCCAATTGTGCCCATGTTACAAAGACTCCAGATGACGAAGAACTGTGGAAATTGGGTGAGAATATCAACATTCAATCGCTCCACACGCCATGCCACACTCAGGACTCCATTTGCTATGCATTCACAGATCATAAGACCGGTGAGAGAGCAGTTTTCTCTGGAGACACCTTATTCATTGCAGGTTGTGGCCGATTTTTTGAAGGATCCGCAGAAGAGATGATCGCGGCAATGGATAAGCTTTCCAGACTTCCTGACGACTTTCATGTGTATCCGGGTCATGAGTACACTAGAAGCAATGTAAAATTCGCCAAATTGGTCTTGAACAACGATGCATTGGCCAAGTTGGATCAATTCGCCTCGGAGAACGAACACACGACTGGTAAATTTACCATTGCTGACGAAAGAGAGCACAATCCGTTCATGCGATCGCACAAGGAGGACATTCAAAAGACAATTGGTGAGTCTGATCGGGTTCTCGTCATGGCCAAATTGCGAGAGATGAAAAATTCTATGTAAGGTTCGTTAGCGTATACATGCCATTGTGTCTTGTATGAATTCATTTTACAATTGCAACTAGTATTATATACATATAGTTAAATTGGGTCAAACACATGGGCTGCATCACAATCCTATTTGAAGTTACCCATTATAAGTTAGATCATTCGGCCTGGTTAGTGTTATTGTTTGGCAAAAAGTAATTGGATAAATCACACTATGGTGCGAGGCATCTTTACCAGGCGAATCGCCCAATTCAGAGACTGCAGGGCCAGCCAACCATAGATCAAAATGTCTTAATCAATCTCGAGGAATAAATTCTTCCGAACTATCACAGTCTGCAGCCTCTTTTTTATTGTTATCATGTTGATAAATTACAAACTACATGTTACAATCGTTATCTTACAAGAATAGTATATTTCTTATGGAAAAATGTCACTTCTCCGTTTAGAATGTATTCCACAGTGTGATCTGATCCTTTATAATTGGAAAGGGCAGATTCAGTGTACCCTGGAACTTTCTTCTGCCTCCGCTGTCCACACTACAATTTCAACGGGAGAGATGTGAAATTGAGTTCTAGCATAATTCAGAGGCAAATTTTCTACTAAAGAAGAAGAAGAAAAGATTTTGTGAATTTTTTCAGTTTAAATATGTCTAATGCGCGTCGAACCGCGCAATTCCGGGTAATTTATCTTAGCGTACGAGCCATTAGAAAGATGTATATCAAAACTAGCGAATTCAATTGAACTATCTGGAAGGACATGTGTTACATCTCCAATACTGTGTCTAATTGCATTTGAGTGTCAATCAACAATTGGGGTACAGTTGTTGTAGTTTGTCTAACACGAGAAAAAGTGATTTTACTAATTGGTGTTTCAGAACGACCTAAATTAATAAACGCCATCCTTGTACCTTTTCATGTGATTGTGTAGTTCGATACGCCTCCGGCAGCTTCTTTTTTCTCCGAAAAGAAGCAAAAAGGTAGCTCCACTTCGTGGAGAAAAGTGTGTCGCTTCTTGTGGCTTGTGGTGTGGCTGAGTCAATGTGGCTTGATAAAGCCGGGTAATTACAAGGTTATGATCAGGGGAAAGAATTACTTTGGAATTGGAGATGTGAGGGCATACCAAACCAAATTTACACCATTTTTTATTGCCTGGACAGGGTACGAAACAAGTTTTCTGTGAAACGAATAACCCTCTGTGGTCGATTTGAAGCCTCCTTTGCAATGACAGTGACATGTCGAAAAAGCGTGGCTTTGATGTATTGCGCCTCATGTTGAAATCGGGCCGATATGATATAAATAGGGAGCTGGGGAATTTTGGGGCTGTTTATTTCGCTTGATATATATTTATATAACATAGTCACACTGAACCCATAAGAATAATGGCTGAAGAATTGACCGCTAAAGATCCAGTGCCAGAGCCTGAACTTGAACCTGAAACTGAAGGATCCAAGGTAGATCGTGTTGAGGAGTTGGAAGCTCAACAGGCCAAAGAAGCTCAAGAAGCTGAAAAGGACAAGTCGGAGGAAAGTACTACTAAACAAGATAAGGAGACACCTCCTCCAATGCCGGCTAGACCTCAATCACCCTTCACAAAAGCCACATCGCAATTGCAAGAAGCTTTCCCAGCTGTGGATGTTGGAGTTATTCGAGCCGTTTTGGTCGCATCAGGAGGAAGATTAGATCCTGCTTTTAACGGGTTGCTCTCAATGTCGGATCCAGATTTCAAATTTGACGAGGTCATTCCAGCTCAACAAACTGCGCCTCCAACTGCTCCAAGTCAAATTGAGGAGGACGAGGCTTTGGCCCGACGATTAGCAGCACAAGAAGATCGTCATCGAGCTCGCGGTAGCACTGGCTTCCCTCCACCTCCACCAAACCCACGATATAGCTCAAGTCGGGTTCGTCAAGGAAGTGGCTATTCAGGAAGATATGATGATGAACGTCGAGACGACACTGTTCCGGGAACTCGACCAGAACGATCTTTCATGGATGACGATTTGCCAGAAATCCGGGAGAATCTTCAAAAGGGATTCAATGAGACTAAGGACAAATTCAACAACTGGATGTCAACACTTCGAAAGAAGATTGACGGAGAGGAATCGGACGGGTCATCCAACTCTGGATTGTTTGGTGCCTTAGGCGGCAGCGGACGCAACAGTGGCGAACAGGGACGAGGTGGCCAGAACTTTTCAGGTTATGGATACAATTCACGAAATCAGCGATATTACGATCGGGATCCTGATGAGATTTCCTCGGATTTCCAGGGCATTTCTCTTCGTGACGAGGAAAACAAGCCTCCTCCACCTAAGCCATCTCGCCCACAAAACCAGGTGAATCAAGTCAGTGCGTTGGGCGAGACCACTGACTCTAAATGGGAACCACTGAAATCTTCCGACAAGAAGGAAGAAGAAAAGGACCCATTCTTTATTGGGGAAAGTGACGACGAGGAAGAACCATCGACAACTAAGAAATAGTGTGTATTTATAATTCGATTATTTGGTGAATCGCACCGAGCCTCGCAGAGCTACCTTTTTTGCTTCTTTTCGGAGAAAAAAGAAGCCGCCGGAGGCACTCTTCATAAAAGTACTGGCATAAAAAAAACAAGTTCAGATATTCAAGCTTCGTATATTCGTAATTTTTGTACATAAAAACGGCCAGCGTTTTTTCTACCATGGTATTTGTTTTATATATATATGAAAAAAAAAATTGAATGTGCCTAGATTTTCAAAACCTTTAGAGCCATTCCCAGCTGATTTGGACACGTCCTTCAGCTTCATCAGCAATCTTGTTGAAAGCGGCAGGAGAAAGATCCAAATCACCCTTCTTACAACCTGGACAAGAATCCTCAACAGTAACGTCGATTGGTTCTCTGCCTTCACGGGAGATTCTGATCTTCTTACCGCAGTTGGAGTTGCCGTTAGAGACACCAGCGTCGCTGCCAGAGTAAAATTGGTCCTTGTTAAGGGCGACAATCATATCACTGTCAGTGTTGGTCTTACCACAGGCACCCAAACCGACGGCGTAGTAAGTGGCTTGACCAGTTTCGGAGCCAGAGCCGCCAGAGGAACCAGCGGAGCCAGAGTTAGAGCCGCCGGAAGAAGAGGAAGATGGGGCTGGGGCGGAAGAAGATGGAGAGGCAGAGGAGGATGGAGCGGAAGAGGAGGTTGGGGCTGGCGGAGAGGAGGTCTCAACAGCAGAGCTGGATGGCTGTTGTTGTTGAGGTTGGGATTGGGATGGTTGAGCTTGTTGTTGGCCCTTTTGTGGTTGTTGTTGGGCGGAGGAAGATGGGGCTGTAGCAGCAGCAGAGGAAGAGGATGGAGCTGGAGCTGGGGAAGAGGCTTGAGCTTGGGAAGCAGCAGCGCTGGATTGTGGTTGTTGTTGGACCTTGACAGTGGTGGAAGCTGGCTCTAAAGCGGTGGTGTATGGAGAACCGTTTTGGTCGACATAGACAATTTCGTTTTGGTACAAGACCTTGGTAGCTTGAACAACGTTGGTGACAACATCACGCTTGTCGGCGTGAAGGTGGTGAACTGGTTGAGCAAGAACGCCGGCGGCAAAAAGAATAGAAGCGATAGAAGTAGCTCTCATAATGAATGAATGTGTATAATAAAAAAAGAAGGAGTGACTAAAGTATTTGCGATCAACACAAAAAAATAATAGAAATGAATGTAAAGATAAGTTGGTAAACTAGTCGTGATTAAAAAAAATCTGCAAGACGAAGAAAGGCGATCCTTTTATATTCCTCGTTTACCCCTTGGTCGCTTCTACGCCCCTAACAAATCCCATTCGGGAAGTATTAATTGCACATCATAATATCTAAGACAGTCTCAGTTCCTAGTTGGGAAGGACATGCGTCGGTTACTTAATTAGTGAGTATCCTGCATCTATTAGGAAATCGCCCCTAACACACTGTCTCGTCTGAGCCGGCGAGACTAATTGAAGCGTTAAAGTTGGGCAGAAAGGGTGGATTTTCCGAGTTATAGTTTGTGGGATCAACTCAATCCTAAATATCCCTCATTATCCCTTGTATCTATGCTGGGATTTTCGCTGCAAAGTCGCCCAGGTGCGTACGTCCAAGGAACGCAACGCACATGTGAGTGTAAAAAATATTACACCTGTCTCCTTCGGACTGAGGTTTACTGCCGCACGCGTTTGTCCGAGACTTTGGTTTTGAATCAACATGAAAAATTTTTATGCTTGTCCGTTTAGGGCAGGGAAATCCAGTGCTAGTTTTAGTCTATGACTTAGACTCATCTTAGACTTTGCCGTATCCCACTCTTGGGTTACCAAGGTTGGCAAATTCTGTCGGAACGAAAAATTTTCTTCGCCTTTCCACCGTTGTATCAGCGCTGCACAGTTCACATTGGATCGGCGTCGCATTGCAGATGATTGTGACTTTGAGCGTTTCATCGAGGGGCCCACTGCTACTCCTTCCTTGTCCTATTGTCTCTGTCTAGCGAAAGAGAAAAAACTTCTCAAAACATACTTTAACGCGAGACACCAGCGAGGTGTGCTGAGCCTCTGTTGTGCTCTTCGGACAATTGTTCTAGGAGCTCTGAGCTCTGGTGGTTCCGAGCCAGTTCCGTTGGTTTTCTATGTAATGGATGTAGTATTATTATCTTACTTTGGTAATTTTGATGCGACAGGGCTGAAATTAATTGAAAGCTGCCAGCGCTGCGCATGCGTTAATAGAACTACTAACGGTCTTTCACTTTTGGGACAACGCCACTTGTGGAAGAATGGAATGTGGAGCAACCAACATTTTTTTCCCTCGCCCCGTCGGCAGGAGGCTGTAATTACTGTCTCGCGGTGGAATCTTTTCGTTTTCGGTGTTGGCCTTATATGCATTCCGTGTCTGATATGTAGTTTTACTTAGTTTGATTGCTATCTGGTTGGTAACAAGGAGTAATCAAGTGTCTAGTAGTGTTTACCCGATCAATTGCAAATAGCAAGTTATGATTGGTTCTACAGGCGATTCTTTGGTAGGTTGCTGACTTATTCGGGTCCTTTCAATCTACATGGGTTTTCCTGCACACGTAAGACCCTTTGTTCTGTTGGAGTCGGTCAATTTGTTAGTTGCTAACAGAACGTGTATATAGATATACGGGCATAATTTCTATTGTATATATACATATTTAGGGAATTTGAACGAGTCAGTTCCTCCCACAATTTTAACGTGATTGTAAAAGTATACACAGGTTATCAACATAGCACGAGTCAATCGATCCAAATAGATGTCTCAAGTCCGGAACCTTTCTATGAGGAGTCCCTCCTGTAACTTTGCCAATACAATCAGAAAGATAGGATGCTTTCAGTCAAATGTTGCGTAGTAAGAAACAAGGTGCTCTGTGGTATTATCCTAACTACTTGCAATATCCAGTATGGCAGGGATTCAAACATATCTGAAAGGAATTGAATCTATTGTTGTGGGTAACTGTGGAATAATACATAGAGATTAGTAGTATGGCTCGAACCATATTCTTCCCTGATAACACTTATCACACAACTCCAGAGACATTTTTAATTTCCACGGTTTGGTCTATATCTACACTCTTTTCAGTAATTTTAATGTGTCCAACTAGCAACAAATAATCCCAAATAACACAGACACAACTTCTCTTTATGGGGTATTTTTTCACTTATTGTGAATATATCGCATTCCAGTGCCTGGAGAGTTCGATTTTACAAAGATTTGGGACCTCCTACCGGCGACCAAGCTGGAGGAATTATGAATTTAATTACTCAGTGAGTTAGTCGAGCAGGACCAAAGGCTACACCTTCACACTGACAACGGAGTGCTTTTGCTTCTTTTCTAGAAAAGAAGGCCGTCCGCAGGGCACTCTTGAACTCTAGATGCACATACTCGAGCACATTTTCATCAATTAGGGTGATATAGAAAGATTCAATTGCTTTCAGGACAATCATATTTTTCAGTATAAACATCAAAGCCGTCGTGGAATTGACAATTTGTAGTGCAATATCTCCAGCTATCACCAAAGCCATCAATCACTCGGAACGATGCCGCTAACTGTGTGATGACGCACTATATCGGATCAGAGGCCCGAGCACCATTATTTTTTGTTTTCAGGTAACCGGTATCAACTAAGGAAGAACCACTTTTAATCATATGCCCAGGAGCACTACAACTGCTTGCCTATTTGTCCTTGGCAGTGCTAGTGCCGCAGGATGTCGTTGAAGCGTACAATCTCTTTCGTCGCATTGGGATTCCGTGGTTTTTTGTCCTTTTTATATGTTTAATTGCACTACGCCGAAACACTAAAATTACTGAGCATAATAGTCTTTTGACAGCTATTCTACTGTTTATTGCATCTTGTGGTGCTTTGGATAACTTTGGGGATGCCGGCTATGATCGTCAGACCGGTGATCTCAAAGCTTCTGCCTACTGTTATTCTGTCTCTGGAGCAGATACCATATGTTGGATCAGTATTACAACAATGGTTATGCAATCCTGGCTAAATAGTTGAACCTTATATTAATGAGCCTTTGAATCGAAATGATGGCCAAGTAAATCCTAAAGAGCATTCATATCACAAGAGATTCCGACCCAAGCTCGGGTTGGGAGTCATAACTGTGCATTAGAGATAATACATCAATATTCCATATATATACTTAATATACAAACAGTCAATTAATATAAAAAATTAAGTTGGTATACCGGTAAATTAGCATATGTATATATATATATACAAAGCGATGCACGGCTGAACACGCGCACGCGCTTTTGGAATCAAATTTCAAAAAAAATGCCTCGAGCCGGATTCGAACCGACGATCTTATCATTACTAGTGATACGCCTTACCAACTTGGCCATCAAGGCTTTACACGTGACGAAAATTTCGATATTACGTAATCAAACATCCTCAGTGAGGATCACAAAAGTTATACGGTGGGTGACCAGTTGCATAAAAAATATTAATTGAATTCGAAGAATGGGAAGGATGTCGCTGATGCAAAAATTACTGCCTCGAGCCGGATTCGAACCGACGATCTTATCATTACTAGTGATACGCCTTACCAACTTGGCCATCAAGGCTCAGCACGTGACACTTGTGACGATCATGCCAAATACGGACATCACGTGATTAGTAATTTAGACCAAAATTTGAACCAAGCGGTTGTTCAGTATCATCAGAAGAAACTAGGATTTCCCAATAACGGGAATACTGATGATTTTTAAGTAGAAAAGCGGACAATATGCTGAATTCAGGGTGCTAGTCAGAGCCACTTCAAGAGTATGGAGGTAGGGGACCAAGTACTTCCTGTTGAGATTCACGTATCAAGACGGCTACACTCTTTCAAGTCCAAGAATTGGTTGCGTATGTTTCTCCAGTAATCATCAGGGATTATTCTTAGATTTTAAGGCAAAATGGGTTTCATAAACGCTCAATTAGAGTAACTCCAAATGCTCCCGTCGACATTAGTGCTTCGGCTTCTGTCTGGACTCAACTTGCTTTTATTCTCAAAACTAATATTGAAGCATCATCTGAGGTTACACTAATTCCGATACAGCAGTTAAACATGGCGATAATCAAAAAAAAAAGAAAAAAGGAACTATAAAGCTATATTATTTTTCATCACACGTGACATCAGGTTATGGGATCATCGTAGAGATCTAGATCTACCCCTTGACGTATGAAAATTTATTGCAGGCATATTCCTTTGCATAAACCAGAAACTTTGTATTTTTGCATTCACTGGACTATACGTGTCCATACAGAACCAAACAGGCACTTACAATTCCGCGAAGCGGAACTACCTTTTTTGCTTCTTTTTGGAGAAAAAAGAAGCCGCCGGAGGCACGAGAGTTCCAAAACACCAAATTGGAAAGCTGTACGTATTATCGTCTTGCAGCGTGTGTGACAGCCCCACAGGCGAGATGGATATACCCGATATAGCCGTAGGCATAAAATTGGTGGGAAAAAGTTATATGGTCGGTGACCGAACTTCCTCCGGGACATTAGAGGAACTTGCAGGAATTTCTCCAAGTTCTCATCATGATTCAATTGAAAATATATGGAAACAAAAACTATACTTCAGAGCATCACCAGTATCGCTGATATTTCGCATATTTATACATATATTCCTAATAATTAATGAAAAAGGAATGGAAACATCTGCATGGGTTAGGGTACCGGCAATAACTGCGGCTCAATTATAATCAATCATTTTGTAGTGATCAGCCAGATGAATTAGTCAACAAATCTACTATATTTAAGAGAATCTAGAATCAGTGCCGGGGACTTGATTATTTTGTTTCCAAATAACATACACAGGATGGATCCAACGCTAGCACCTGATTTTGTACCACCATCGAAACAAGAGAACAAGGGGCAACAAGATATTGCCCACGAGTCGTTAATACCCAACAAAAAGCCTATTCAGTCACGGACAACGTTCAGCCTTGGAGAAATGGAGGAAGTTCCCAACCGCATTCCCAGGGTCAACACGGAGATGAGTGCTTCACCGCCCAGTGACAACAGTCCTTTCGACGCCTCTCCGTACTTATATGAACCATCTGGGCCTCGGCCAGTGGTCCGAAGCGCAGACCTAGAGGAGGTGCCCAGTGGAGTGGTACGACAGGCCCTCACTCTGGAAGATTACAAATTCCCAGACCATCGTCTGAATAAGACAATGATGGATGAAACCAAGAGTCCATTGATCATTGTAGCCTGTGGATCCTTCTCGCCCATTACTTACCTCCATTTGCGCATGTTTGAGATGGCAATGGACTCCATTCGCGAACACACTAAGTTCGAGGTCATTGGAGGATACTATTCTCCCGTCTCAGACAACTACAACAAACCTGGTCTGGCCAAATCACACCATAGAGTTCGCATGTGCGAGTTGGCTTGCGAGCGGACGTCGTCTTGGCTCATGGTGGATGCTTGGGAGTCCCTCCAGCCTACATACACTCGAACCGCCTTAGTTTTGGACCATTTCAACGAGGAAATCAACATCAAGAAGGGAGGAGTATTGACCCAGTCGGGAAAGCGCAAGGGAGTCAAGATCATGCTTCTGGCCGGTGGAGATTTGATCGAATCGATGGGTGAGCCTAACGTTTGGGCTGAAGATGACCTTCATCATATCCTCGGCCGTTATGGATGTTTGATTGTTGAACGAGCCGGATCAGATGTGCGGTCGTTCCTTCTTTCACACGATATCATGTATGAACATCGCCGCAACGTGCTCGTGATCAAACAATTAATCTACAACGATATCTCTTCGACCAAGGTCCGGCTGTTTATCAGAAGAGGCATGTCCGTTCAGTATCTCCTGCCAAACTCTGTCATTCGTTATATCATGGACCATGGACTTTACAAGGAGTCCGAACCTGTCAAGCAAGTCATGAACGAGAAAGGTGATTAATAATAGGTACGCATTGCCACCGCCAATATCCTAATCCACTGAACATTTTTCAGACTCTGATTCTGTAGATCTAGATGCCACCAAATCTAGTCGCAACTAACACACCTGTCAAACGACACTCTCTATTATGAGTAATTTCTATAGAATAAACCTTCTTCGCAATTCGTAAAAAAATTGACATTACCTCCGAACGGACGGACTTGTATCAACAAATCAATTCTCAATGTTTGTTAAACTTGATCGCCGTATGCCAAGATTCAGTCGACAGCGTCCCTATTGTAAATAGCTTGTTCCCAATCTTTTTTCAATCAAACTACTGCTCCTCGACCTAAATCTTAAGATTGAGCCAAAATTCCATGTTTCATGCGGTCACCTACCATTAAAAATTCGTTGAGGCTAAGTGTGTGGGGAATAAGACCCTTAGCCGCTTAAAACCAAAAACAAGCAATAAAAACCGTTGCGAGGCTGAGCAACAATGCATTTGAGATCTATTGGATCAGAAGAAACACATAGTATATATAAAAAAGCTCCAGGTTAATGGAGACTTTTTATGAATTCACACTCTAAAACGGTTAATAATGAGTGACCACATTCCAGTCAACTTAAACTTTGATCGTGATTTTTTCCGTTTCAAGCGAACTCGCACCAACTCATCCAGTTCGGACAATACCTGCAATGAGGATGATGAAACGCTTGTAGAGAAGGGTCTTGAGTTTATAAATGAGATGGAATGCCCACCCTCAAAATGCGGTGGGGAGCTAAACAAGCCGATCTTGATCCCACAGGTCGCTGCCAAGTTTGCTACCCCCTTTAGTCGGGCATATCCACCAGTGCTGATGGACCAAGGCATTGACGAAGATGCGTTTCTTGAGTTTATAGATGGACTCAATGTTGTCTCTACGCCAAACGTAGTGTTATTGCTGATGTTTTTAGTAGGAGATATCCTCGGAAACACGAATGTTGACATGGTCGAGGTTGCAGGTGCAGCAATTACGTTGGTGGCCTTCGTCAGCACAATTATCGTGTGTAAGAAACGGGCCAAGCTCTTTATTAATCGAGCCAATAAGCGATTATTCCACCCACGTGGACTACATCTGAGTATAGTTTCCTCGCGCCATCTATTGGAGAAGTTGAATATTAAGTCCACAAACGAAATACTAGCACCCTTTGACCGATCTCAAATGGACCTCTCTATTCATGAAAGGAGATTGTACGGTTTGAAAGACAGTGTATATCCATTGACGTTTGACGTTAGACCACCATCTAAAGCAACCGGTTTATTGGCCCGAGTAGCTGCCTACCAGGTGAGGCGACAGTACAGAAACGAGGAAAAACATCTTCTTAAAGGTAGAGAAAAGTCGATTAAACAGTTGGAACGTCGGGACTCACTCGCCAGCACCATTGATGGCAGTGACAATGAAAGTAATAATAATCCACTTTTTGGGAAATATGCCTCAAGACTCGAAAAATGTACTCAAAAGTTGGACGCCAAATGGACGAGATTTAATGAGAAGTATGACGATGAGCTGAAAAGTTGCAATGCTAATGTCTCTCGCATTGAATCACGGCGCGAAGAGGAGCTATCTAGGCTCTCAAAGAAATATGCTGAGGCGACCGCCGAATATGAGAATAAGTGCAACAAGTTTCAGGCGCGACAAGAAGCCATGCTCACAGCTTGCGAGAAAAGGCTCACCTCGAAGGATCGAGAGAAGAAATCAGTCAAGCGTCTAAACTGGATCCTCATAGAACCGCTCGTGGAACCCGAGTGAGGTTACCGACAGTTCATCAGCCTCGCAGAGCCACCTTTTTTGCTTCTTTTCGGAGAAAAAAGAAGCCGCCGGAGGCACTCTTCTGCATTACTTCCTAACCAAGGGCACCATCCACTACAAAGTGCCAGAATATAATACAGGATCTCTGCCTCATGGCCAGATTTGAGCGACATCCGAATTAATATTGGTTGAGTGATCATC
The DNA here is from genome assembly GCA_003705695.2 of Blastobotrys serpentis. NCBI lineage: Eukaryota > Fungi > Ascomycota > Dipodascomycetes > Dipodascales > Trichomonascaceae > Blastobotrys > Blastobotrys serpentis. Next base: position 100,121 of record PPJG02000008.1, on the reverse strand, counting down.
CCGGGTCCACATTTGAACATTTCCTATTTAGGCAAATAGATGAATTAAACATTTTCACATAGGTTTGTAAAAGCAGGAAAGAAACAACAAGAAACCAACATACCAGTATTTCTTGGACCGATGACCGTGATAACCGCAATCCCCCATTACCTCCACAATGCAATTGCCCAAATTCATCCACGGGCTTTCGGAAAATCACTGAAAATTGGCCGGCACCCTAGCAAATTTCAAAACACCAGAACGTTCTATATTAGCCAGCCGCAGATATTCTCCATTCTCCCCTCCAAAGACGGATTTGTCTTTCTTCTCCGCTCGCGAATATTATTTTTCTACCCCTCCCTCCCTAAACACCCACCATTGATGGCTTTTCATTCACTTTTTTCATTAGCTTTTCTCTCAAGCATCCCTGCGCTGTTCATGTTTGTCAATCCTACCCTTATCACGTTTCCAACTGATTATATCTATCCAAGCTAAAGCACAGGGGTGGTGGTTGTGGGTAGCAAGATCATCCATGGCTTGACGATCCTGCAGAGGGTAATGGAAGGCTGATGATAATACATCTCCGAAAGAAATGGGCAAATACAATGAACGGATCAGCACCCGAATGTTTCAGTAACTGGGATCTATTCCCCAGAAAGTCTTTGTGCACATACCAGGATGGAGGTGACGATCGGATTTCCAAATCGAAAAAAAAAAAAAAAAATTTAAAAATAGCATACTTCGGAGACATGGAGTTATCGACTTGGTTCAATCCCCGGGGCAAGACCTTGACAAATAAATGGCCAAAAATCTATTTGGGTAACCACAACCGTGACGGACGGGTGATTTGCAGCCGGAGGTAAACTCATTGTTTCATAAATGCAGCAGCGGCAAGAGCCGCAAGAGTTGTGGGCCTCTTTCTGACATAATAAGTTCGCGTCAAAGAAATACATGACGTGTGCGCGCCGCGACAACAATGGGTGCCATGCGGCGTTTGGATCTATTGTCGGCTTGTCGGTTGTGGTAAGATGAATGAAATAAGGGGAGCCGAGTGACGTAATAATATGAGATCGAGCATAAATAATAATTCTTAGCGTCCGCGGGCCGCCCCAATCGCGTGTGTATACATGAAGAAGGATTCTTGTGTGTCATTGTTGAATCTTTGATTAAACCATAGTATGCACATGAGGGATGGAGACGGTGAACCAGAAGCTTCACCAGAATTTCACCATTGCCAGTGTAGTACGCCACACATGTCTGCGACCAGCAAGACCATGACACAGCTTATCAAGCCGATTGTGATACCACAACAGATTTCTGGGGTTGGAATGCCGTTTTGCCGGGCCTACAGTCCTGTTCTGGCCGACTATGGCATCAACGAACAGTCTTTTCTGAGCTTTATCGATGGCCTGAACCTTATTTCTAATTTCCGCGACGATGCTGCGGCCTTATCCATCACGGAGGCTCTGCGGAGCTATGGAGAAGACGTTTGGAACGTTGTTGGCTCTGCAATTTCTGACACCATCGCCCAGACGACACAACACCATGAAGAAAGAATCACATATTATCTGTCCAAAATGAACCAGCTCATCTTCGAGCCTCTAAAACTATCAGTCAATCTAATCAACACCGCTGGCCTGGTTTCCGAGCTGGGGTTGCCGTCACTGTGTGGTGACTTTATGCCTTCGCTGACAAAGGAGCACTACAACCTAACCGTTCAAGAACGACGCATGACCTGTCTGCGGGGCCATTCAAGTCCAATAAAATTTGATGTGTCGCCTCCAATCCCTCCGCTCTCGTCTGAACACTCAAAGACGGTGGAGAGTGAGGTTGCCGACCTGTTCAAAGCCCGTCAAGAAATCATTGATAGCCTCGACTGTCTAGAGAATGATAGCGAAGGAGAGCTCTCTAGCCATTTCCAATACATGATTGAATCCGCACAATCTGACGAGGAACGGGCCCGATGGAAGGCGTTGTGGGGGGCCCAAAACCCGGAAACCAAAAAATCGAAACGAAAGTCTATTCTCTCCAATGACCGAGAACGCCAGGCGGTTGAAAGTCTCACCTGGCTCTTCATCACCCCAACGCTGCTGTAACACCAACTTGGCGTTTTATGTATTTTAGCTAACACCCTGTATATTTATATCTTATTCAAAATTCGCACACACACATATATATTCACTCGCGGATCAGTCGATTGTATCTAACCCCAGGTATTTCCTTCAGTCAGAATGATTATGGCGGGTGGCAGCAGCAGCAACAACATTATAATATGTTTCGAGTTTCACAACCGCCGCGTTTCCAAAGTTGCCAGCAAAATCTTGCAAGCGCCGGATATATAACTAGAAGGAATCAAGGCGGCCACGACGAAACTTCATTTTTCAGAGTAGGAGCTACATTAGTATTCAATGTTTATCTGATAATATAAGTGGCCAGTTTGGCCATTATGTAGATTCTTATTAAAAGATAAAGAAGGAAACAGTGGCAATTCACCACCTTTTATACTTTTAGATAAACGCCCAGATGTAAAGTTTCACAAACAAAAAAAAAAAGGTTACCGGTCACATCTAATATTTTTGACTAGACTAAACTTAGAACGGGACATGATACAAGACCAATTGACAAGAGTGCCCTGCGCGGGGTGGCGGCGTTTAGAAAAGAACCAAAAACACAGTTTTCAACCAAAAAAAAAAAAAAGAAACTGCCCAGAATGGGCAACTGAGTTGTGGCTGTGAGCATTTTCAAAAGACACTTTCTCTGTGACTTTCCGATATTTTGGACCAATTGTAGTGGTGAGACCAAAGTGGCTGTGCAGTGTTGCGGCGTGCTGGTTTCTGCAGGAACGTGACCGAGACCGTGGCAGCTTCCAACGTTGTATATATACATAAGACTACCTTCAGAAACAGCAATTTGTGTACATTCGCAGAGATAGAATGGGACAATTTAGCCAACCGCCACCGAAAAGTCAACCAGCAGCAGTTCCAGAACCGCAGTTTTGGAATGGAAATTGGGATCAAGTTAGCAACGAGCCTCCTGCATATGACACTCCAACTGACCACTACGGGAATCCAATAGGAGCATGTGAACCGTCGAATGGACCACCATCTACTTCTAGCTATGGATATGGTCAGCCACAACAGCAATCGCAACCGCAGCAACAAGCTCAAGCACAACCTCAGGAGTCAATGTCGGTTAGAAAGGACCGACCAGTTGCAATTCCGCAGTCATTAAGTGGTAAGGAGATGCCGTTTTGTCGTGCATACTCTGATGGGTTAATGCGATTCAACATTTCACAGCGCCAGTTCCTTCAGTTTATTGACGTTTTGAATATCTTGTATACAGACTACGTTGGGGCGGATTTAATGAAAAATACCTGGGAAGTCATGAAAGACAGTCCAGATGATTTCACCCAGACACTGGCCCGTTCATTGTTTGAAATCATGAGCAAGAAGTATGAAGGCAAAATGTCCAAGAGGAACAAACTTTTCAACGAGTTTGTTAATGAACACATATTCAAGCCTCGCGGACTGAACTTCAGCATCATTGATTCCAAGGAGCTTTCAATTAAACTTCATCTTCCAAGTAGAGATTATCTCGGGCCGATCCAAAAGAGTCAGTTTGGTTTATCAGTGCACGAAAGAAGAACCGATGCCCTCAAGGCATATATTCATCCGGTGAATTTTGAAGTTGGCCCGCCATCCAAGGAGACAGCACCTGCTGCCAATGCTGTGTCTATGGGTGTGGTCAAAAAGAAAGGTCAAGAAGACGATCTGGCCAACCAACGACGCAAGATGATTGAGAAGTTCGACAAGGAAGAAGCTGCAATGCTCAAGGAACAAGCAAAACTGGAAAAGGATAAGGCCAAATTGTCCTCTAACATGGAGTCATATGAAAAGAAATTGAACAAGGTTAACAAGAAAATGGGCAAAAAATCCGACAAGATGAAGGATGGAACCGAAACAGGACAAACGGCCTTTCAAGATAAATGGGATAAGAAGGTTTCTGATCTTGAAAATAAGAAGGCCAAAGCTGTCAATTCCCATGAAAAGAAACAATCAACTTTTGACAAGCATAATGAAAAGAGGGAAAAGAAAGAACAAAAAATTGCTGAAAATGACAAGGAACGAAAACTTGCACAAAAGATCAACTGGATCTTTATAGAGGGTGCCTAGGTTAGTTTAATATAGATCTTTTCGTCAAAAGAAACAAATCAAAACAAAACAGATGAAAGTATGTAGTGTTCAACGCGAATTTGGAGGTATAGCTCCACAAACCCATAATGGTAATAGCCTAATATGTCGAAACTTCTCACGTCCATCGGTCAATGGAATGGTGACATTTGTAACCCTCGATATTTATACAATTTCATAGAGAAAAAGTTGTGCCAAATTGAAACTCCACGAACAACTAAATTTCAACGACTAAACCCAACCGACCCATCTGTGACGTTTAATGTCAGTCTCCAGAATACCAACAACCAACAATCTTTTGTTAATCTCAAAATTGAACAATCTAAAGACTCAATCCCATCGTGTGATTTAGAGCTTGGACAGTTTGATAGTACGATTTATGAATCTCGGGATCAACGGAAGATTTAGCCATCCGTTTAGAGTACTCAACATGAAGCATCCGGTTTAGAATCGTATTTTCCAATCCGTTGTGCGTGGATGCATTCTTGATAAACTGAACAGTATTATTCAGGACCGCAGGCTCTGGAGGCTGTTGCTGGACATTTCTAAAACGGGTCCGAATTATGTCCAGATACACAGTTGTCTGGGGCTGCTTATAACTAACCGCATAGAGACCGTATTTAACCAATTGTTTATATACAAATAGGAGTTCTCTTTTGTCCATTAAATCCGTGTCAAGGGTGAAAATAAAATCTGGGCAACATTCAGCAGGTTGGGACTGAAGTGATCTCCGACGACGGTTCACATAATCACATTTCATCTGCACACAGAGAACCCTGACAGACATAAAATATATTGAGTCATGATACCTCCTTTGAGGTTCCCAGATTTAACAGGATTTTTCGAATTTCCTAATTTAGATAGAAAGCGAGCATATGATGATGATGGGTATGATGATGAAGAGGAGGAGGAAGAAGAGGAAGAAGACGATGACGAAGAAGACGAAATGGAACAGATCGGCAGACTGCCATCTTTGAATCAAATGTCCTTAGAATACTACCATTCACTATGGGATAGGTATTTAGGAGCGATCCTGAGAGGATGGAAGCAAGATGAAGAGGGCGAAGCAGAAAGCCATGTACTGCCGGTGGATATTGATGAGGATGTAATCCCGGATTACCGAGTTCCACCAGAACTAGAGGTCGAAACTAGTGGTGCGCCATTGGAATCGGGTCATGGAGATGAAGACAAAGTTACTATTGCATCGTTGGCCGACTTGCGTCGAAGAATATTACAAATTAAAGCGCTGAACCTACCGGATCGTGAACGTGACAAACGGGTACAAAGATTGATGACCGAAACCTATTATAAATTGCATCCCCCAATCAGTGAACAAGGTGAAGTTACGAACAAAGATTGTGAGCCAACTTTTTATGAAGAAGGTATACTGGGATGTCCTCATTACCGTCGTCGTTGTAAACTAGAATGCTCAACCTGCTATCGATGGTACACTTGTAGATTTTGCCATGATGACGAAATAGAAGACCACAAGCTCATTCGTCCTCAAACTCGTCATATGTTGTGTATGAATTGTGGTACCGCTCAAGACGCAGCCCAAAAATGCAAATCGTGCAGCGTGCAAATGGCAAGATACTACTGCGATCGTTGCAAACTGTGGGATGACGACCCGGACAAGTCTATTTATCACTGTGACGATTGCGGGATATGCAGAATTGGCCGAGGCTTGGGTATCGATTTTTTCCATTGTTCCACTTGTAATATGTGTATGTCCATCGAACTGCAGGATAACCACAAATGCATCGAGCATTCGACTGAATGCGATTGCCCGATCTGTGGTGAATTTATGTTTACATCAACTGAGACTGTAATTTTCATGCGTTGTGGCCATTCGATTCATCAATCCTGTTTCATGGAGCATGCTAAATCGTCCTATCGATGTCCAATTTGTGCACGCTCCATTCTAAATATGGAAGCACAGTTCCGTATTTTGGACACTGAAATTGCAAACCAAGTACTCCCGGAACCATATTGCAATTGGCGCAGTATCATCATTTGCAATGATTGTTCTGCCAAATCCAACACGCCTTTCCATTTCTTGGGACTTAAATGTCAAACTTGCAAATCGTACAACACTGGACAAATTGATCTAATCAAACCAGAGGAGGACGATATACAAGGCGAAGATAGCTCAATAAGTCAGCGGGAGGATCTTTCTGCAGAGGAAGCTGCTTCCCTCGAACGAGCAACCAGGTCACTTACTTTTGATAGCTCGGATGAGAACGACCAAGAGGATGAAGGTGACAACTAGTAAGATGCATTGAATTTTTAACAAGCTAGACTATGGTTGTTTTTTTTTCTTTTTATCTTTGGAGACTGAATACAACAACTATGGCCAATTTTATTTGGAATGTGAACGGTCTGATGGTGTATGACCTGCCACTACCTCCAATGGGGGTCGTTATATGGATACTGGCATGAATTGTAAATATCTTTGAGAATAAGATCTGTAGCGGGACGCAAAATGTTGCAAATAAGCTAGATAACACGATTATAATAAAGTAGCTTTAGCGTGGTAGAAGGAAGGTGATCACTTTTGATTTATTGTAATTATTTAGAGCGTATAGCTGTGAATTGTGACTTTATATTAACCTTGGCCGATTAATATTTAATGCTGTTCCTTCTCAGCCGTCCAAAGTCGCATATATGTGGAGAGGATACAGAATGAAGCGGTAGGATGGTGCTTGAAACTGAAGAATTTCTATGTTCATGGTTAATATGAATGTTGAGATGGTTTCATGATTAAGTTCAACTCTAAAGCATTCAAACCACGCCCTTCTTGGATTGATATCCCGAAATTAAACTACACAAACTGAAGCGAGCACTTGGCTGAAAGACTCAAAGTTGATCAACGTGATGAACTAATATGCATTAAAACTACAGCTCTACATCTTACCAGCAACGGAGCTACCACCATCAATTGGCAAAACAACACCATTGACGTAATTACCGGCCTTGGAACACAAGTACACAGTAGCACCAATGATATCCTCCTTAACGCCCAATCTCTTTCGTGGGTTTTGTTCAGTGACAGCATCACCGATGACGGAAAGAACTCCGTTAGACATCTTAGATGGGAAGAATCCTGGAGCAAGAGTGTTGACAGTGATGTTTCTTGGACCCAATTCAACGGCAAATACCTTTGCTAAATGATGGACACCGGCCTTGGAGGCGATATAGCCGTAAGTTCCACCAGACAAACCAGCACTGATACCAGCAGTAGAACCGGTGACAAGGATTCTGGATGGATCTTCAGCTGTGCCACTCTTTTCCAAAAGATTGACAAATTCTCTAATGGTGTTAAAGACACCTCTAATATTCAAGTCCAAGACCTTACCAATAGCAGAATCCGGGTGGGATTCCAAGTCCTGACCCCAGGTAGCACCAGCATTGGCAACCAAGATGTCCAACTTAGATTCTTGCTTGGTGAATTCCTTATATAGGTGTTCGACGCCCTTGACGTTACCCAAATCAGCTGGAATAGATCGGGCCTCTCCCTTCAAGCCGTTCTTTTTGCAGAAATCATTTAGTTCCTTGACAGCTTTTTCACAGGCATCAGCCTTTCGGGATGAAATGTAAACTCTGGCGGCTCCGGCCTCAAGCATACCTTCGGCCATGTAGAGCCCGAGACCTCTAGAGCCTCCGGTGACAATTGCAACTTTGTTATCAAGTCTGAATAATGACATTTTTTTTTTAATAGTATCAACGAGTAGTGTTTGTCGCCCCTCTCTCTTTATATATGTCCGCAAGCCGGAGGGGAAAATTCCCCGACCGAGGTTCCTCGGTCTCCACAAATTCCGGGGTACGTATCGGGAATCCGAAATCTTCTAAGGCAAATTTACTTGTTATCAGCTTCGAGAAATTTGAACTATATAATATAATGTTGGGAAGAAACATAAATCAATTGGTAATGATTTAGTTAGCTCAATTGGAATTAAGGAGTAATATGCGTTATGGGAATTGCAATTCTGGAATCAAACTCACGCATGCAATATTCTATAAAAGCTCTGAGAGTTTTTAGCTCTTGCGGGTTTTTCGGATACCCGAAATAGTTGTAACGAGGGATTCCATCGCATTCGGATCCACTGGGAGTGGTTTCTTCATCTGTCATCTGTAGTACTTTGGATGTGGGATAATGCGGGGTTGTGTACTCGCAGACAATTCATCCAGACGCCGAGTATGGACTCGCCAACTGCATCTAGCGTAGCAACTGATAGTAGTAATATCAGGGTTTAATTTTCTAGAACTTTGGATGACAGATTTATATATGCTGTAGGTGAATTCGCAAATCGCAAAAGAAGATAATCTCAATGACTTACAAAATATTGCGGGGCATAGTAGGTTCTTAAGGTTCTTATGAGGCTCGTAATGTACAGAGGAGGAGAATAGCGCAGTGAGTTTTACTTTTGAGAACAGAATCAGATTTAATTCATTATAGATCAATCAAATTAACGGAATCCCTTTATATTAAAGATCAATCCCTACTGACAAAAAAAAATTGTTAATATAGTGGAAAATCAATTCATAACTTTGTATTTGAACAACTACAGGAAGGGAAATGATATCACTTATCTCTACATATACAATTATTGGAAGCTGCCTGGATAATTTGCAAAACCAGAGCCAAGTAAGGTTCTAAATAAAATTCACCAGTTTCATTGTAGGAAGAAAAAATACACAATCGGTACAGGAATAATAATACGTTACACAATATACACATGTTTGAATCCTCGGCGTTTAACTGGCGACTGGAAAGCCGGGGAAGTTTGGCTGTTGTTTTGTTGATGGGGTCATCAGTCCCAACATGTTTATTTTAAAAAGCGAGAAAACCCAGATAATCAACCCAACTGAGACTTTTGCATGAACTCTTTGAAATATATCTCCACTCAGGTGGATTCGCTTATAGGAAATGTTGGAATTCCAGAAGAAAATGAGATAGAGCAGGAGAAGATTACTTCTTCCCCGTTACCAGAATTAATTGAGGAACCGGAGAATACCCCAGCAACGACCACACCGCCCACAGCAGTTGAGGTGAAAGAATCAATTATTTTTTCTTGCATATTTTTTATTCCAAGATTAGTAAAATCCTTGGTACTGTTTTGCATATATGTGATTTCGTTTGGATTCCTCTGCGGAAGGAAGAAGCAAACGAGCTCAAGTGAAACGTCATCTTCAGCAGTGATAAATGCAGCTAATAACTTGCGGCATCTGCAGAGTCCGTATAACAAGGACCTGAGGATTCCAAAGATTCAGTTTTCTACAAAAATTGCATTCCCGCCTCGTCCGTTGATTCCGAAACATCAACCGACTAAGACGCTGGTACTTGATTTGGATGAGACTTTGATTCATTCCTTGTCCAGGAGCTCATCCTTCTCACAGGGCCAAATGGTTGAAATCAAATTGGATGCAACTCAATTGGCCACATTGTATCTTGTTAACAAACGACCATACTGCGACAAGTTCTTGCGTACAGTCTCTCAATGGTACAACCTGGTCATTTTCACTGCTTCAGTGCAGGAATACGCTGATCCAATGATTGATTGGCTTGAACAGGAACGAAAATATTTTAGAAAACGTTATTATCGTCAACACTGCAGCACAAGTCCTGCAGGATATATTAAGGATCTTACAAAAGTGGAATCGGATTTGTCAAAAGTCGTCATTGTCGACAACTCGCCGATATCCTATTCTATGCATAAGGAGAATGCTATATCCGTCGAGGGATGGATTTCCGACCCCTCCGACAATTCTTTACTACATCTAATTCCATTATTAAACGGATTGAGGTTTACCAGTGACGTCAGGAGTTTGTTGAGCCTTGCTCAGGGAGAGAGCGTTTTTGATGACGATTCATCCCACCATTAACCAACCACTAGATTCAATCGGTCCCATAATTTTGCACCACCGCCACCACCTCTCACTGGCCGTACAATCTTTGTAGCTAACTTTGTTTCATCATCGGTATCGTCGTTATTGTTCGTTCTAACATCCATCAGTCGAGAACGCAAGAGGCCTAACTTTGCCTCAAAGTTTTCGGACTCCCTTGCCAATGCCTGTTGCGATTCTAGAAGACTTTGTTCCAAATGCCTAATGCGGTCGTTTCGCGAATCTAGGAACTTCTGTGACATGGCTACCTCTTTCTTGAGACTGGTGTTTTGTTCAACCAGCTGCCGTTGCACCGCAGTTAGTTGCTCAAGATTGCGTTGTAACAGGGCCATGCGTTTCTGTTGCGAGCTATTTCGAAGGGCCAGATTGTACTGTTCTCTGGCCTTATCGAGGGATATTTCAAGCTCTACAATCTTTTCGCAACGATCCTGAAGATCGTTCATGAGCGACTTCTTGACCTGTTCGAATTCCTCAACGTTCATATTATTAGTATTTGTAGTTTGAATTTGTTGCTTAACAAGCGAATTATTTTCTTCGCTCAGACTGTCCATCTTGATGCTCATCGCCATGAGTGCCTGTTCCAAAGTCTTGATTCTGTTTTCGTAAATTTCGTTGGCGTCATTGTCATTATTGTGGGTCATTACTTTATTAAATTCCTCATTCTGTTGGTCAAGGATGTGTTTGACGTGGTCAGAGGTTTCATACCGGTTATTCATAGATCGTAAAAGTTGAGTTAGCCTTTGAATCGGTGGAGAGGATTTGTCCAGGTTGGATGCAATTAATAACGCCTCTTTAGCGGCATTATCTGAGGGTAACGATGGCTCGGACTCAACCTTTTCTTGCAACTCTCTAATGGTTAGTTCTTGATCTTCTTGTCGTTGCTGGAGAGCAGAAAGTTCATTAGAAAGACGTTGGTTTTCTTCCTGAATAAGTTGCGTTTTAATGTTATTCTCATGTGCATCGTATTTCTCCTTTTCCAATTGTAACTTCAATTCCTCCTTTTCATCAGCTAGTCTCTTTAACTCGGTAAATATATGCTGGTTGTTGCTGGTGTGTTCAAAATATGAACGATCTTCTGAAGGAGTCTGCGGAGTTTGCAGCGGAGGCGAGATCGGTGCATTCCAGCTCTGTGGGGTCGAGCAGGTCGGGACTTCAGATACTGTGGTTTCTGAGATCGTAGGACTGGTTACCACTGAAGGGCTTGGAATGCCACCCTCACGATAAATGTTGAGCTCTGCCTCCAGTTTGTTTGCATAATTGGTTTTGGCATCCAATTGGCTCTGACACTTCTTGAGCAACAACTTAAGTTCCGCAGGACTGAGCTCAGTATTGATCTTGGCCTTGTTACGGATTGTCTTGGCTCGAACACCAAACCTTAATGTGGATATTGTCTCCTGGTCATTCATGCTGGACGGTGAACAATTGACGATAAGACTTGTGCGGGAATTACCACCTAAAGACTCCTGAAGAATACGAGTCAGTTTCGAATCCCTATAGGGAACATGTGTACTTTTCCCATCTGTAAGGTTATTGATTACCATTCCTAATGCACTAAGAGATTTGTTGATCTTTTTAGCTTCTTCCAAAGTTTGACCGGATGCACCTGTTTTGCCCACTTTTTCCGAACCAGCCAAATCGACCAAAAACAGCTGACCGGTTTTCTGACTGCCGCCACGAGCCAAGTTCTTCTGTGAGACTACAATGGCAAAGATAGAGTGTGATCGTGAACTCTGCTGGTTCATGTTAGTTGACCCCGTTGCTCTGCAGGAAGCACCCTGTTTCATCACCTTATAAACTTCTTGAGCGCTGGCCACATATTCTTGAGTAAGGCCCTTGACGTATACACCCCTGGACTTTTCCTCGTGGATGGACAGGTTATCGTTCTTAGGATTCAGTAAGTCCTTGATTCGTTCCATGTAAATTTCCATATATGAAACCGAAACGGTGTATTCAATATCCGCAGGACTCTGGAGAATAAGATGGAAAATTCTATCCACAATCCTAGGAATCGCCCCACGGAAATTCTCATCGTCAATATCCGGACCCATCATTGTATGTGATTTTCCTGATCCAGTCTGGCCATATGCTAGGACTGTGCCGTTATATCCCTTCATCAGATCATCCACAGTTGGCTTTAATGAATAATCAAATACATCCTTCTGGGCACTATCAAGTCCAAAGACTCTATCAAAGACAAAAGTCCCATTGAAGTCCTTACTGGACACTGTACACGTCTGCTCATCACTAAAGTCTACGATTTTGGATCCGGAAGCCTTCTCACTCTCATTTTCAGGTCTAAACCTCGCAATTACCTTGATATTATCTCCAGTTGTACTACTCATGGAATAATGCAATATTTAATTTAAAAAAGGGGGTGAAGATCCGGTTATAAGAAAATAAAAAAAAAAAAATCTACACGCCCAAAGGATTTACACGCTTTTTATTTACATCATCCCAATAAAGAATGCCACACATATTATTTAATCGCGTGGCTTAACCAGCTCCACGCATATTTTTAAGACATCAGCCCTCTATGCGCCTCGCAGGTGATATTTTTTCTTTACCAACTCGTTGATATGTAGATGTGCATCCTCCATCCATTTTAGTATCAAAACAGTAGTTAATGCACCGATGAAGGGGAAACCCCAGATATAGTCGTAGCCCTTCAATGGACGGTGCTGGACATAGCCTGTCAACAGTACGGTCAAAGCAAACCCGAATCCAGCGATATTGAGTCCGTGGCCAAGTCCTGCAGACGGGTAATTAAGCAGATACACACTGAACACAGTGGAAATCAATGCAAGTAGGGACAGTAGCGAGTTTTGTCTGCAATATGGTAAAACTATGTACAGGGGGGTTGGGAAGAGCATTAATCCCGTGAAGGCAATTTTGAATAGTTTGTCCTTTTCAGTCGTTTCTTGGTACAGCTGTACAATTAGAGCCTCTTGTTCCTGCTCGTCCAGGGCCGTATTATCGTTTTCATCCTCCTCGTCATCATGATCAAGCAGCTTTTTTGTAGCTTTTCGTAGTCGTGACATGTTTTGTAGGAGGGAGTCTGAATCAACGGTGACAGAAAATTCCCCCATGCCAGCCGCACCTAAATTTCCAGTTACTACTGCTAGAAAATGGAAGCACTAAAGACAAACAATTGAAATGAAATTTGGTACACTAAATTTCATAGCTATGCTAATAGAGTGGTCAAGCTGGTTTAGTTACTCTCTATGAATTAGAAAAGGGGGTTGTAATTTTTGTCTTGGGTTAACAAAATAGTGTCATGTTATAATTATACGTACGTTCTAGTTAATTTCAACTTGATAGAAGACAAAAGGCTTATAATCCATATCGACCAAGGCACCAAATTCGTGCAAATCGGCATCGCCCTTAAGCTTGCCCTTTTTGTCCTTTGTGAATGCGTTTCCGCCCAAATAGCCAAACTTGGAAACCAAGGTTTGTTCAGCCTTTTCAACATTCTTAGGAGCGCTGAATACGGCGGTGAGGAAGTTTGGTGGGAGGCCATAGCGGAGCACAGATTCGACAAAGACGCGGATCGCCTTAAGATGAGCCCATGCCTTAATAATATCGCCATATGAAGTTCGAGCCAGTCTGACTACTTCGGACCAGAGCTTTCGCTCAGTCTGAGATGCAACTTGTTGTTCCTTCTTCATATCAGCAATGGCTTCCTCCGAGTAGTGGAACTCTCGTGGCGTCCATTTGTGCTCTCGCACCTTGGCAGTGAATTCTGCTGCGTACTTCTTGAACACAGTGACATTAAATAGCGAGTATTCTGAGTCCTCAGCAATCACGCTGGCACTTCTGGGAACAACCATTGGGACCAAAGATTCATATTCACCGAGGAACTCCTTTTTGGATGGTTTTGGAACGGCAACAAGAAGAGTTGTCAAATATTCGCTATCCTGAACAAAATGTTCCCGTCGGACAACGTCATGTAGAGATCGCACACTTAAGTTACCAGTTTGTTTTCGATCAACCGCCGACAGGTTGGATTTGGCAGTGCTATAATTGTTGTAGCTATTACGAACATCCGTGTCCAATGCAAATGCTTCTTTAGAGATCATGTCCACTAATTCCGGGATGGACTTGTCAATTCGATACTTACTGTTGTTCCAACTAAACGTTTGAAAATATTCGGCTGGGGTCTTGTTATCATCAATTCTCTTTGCTCCGGCTAATTGACTCGCGTTGCCGTCAAAGACCGATGACAGAATGTCAGCTGCCTTAGAAACAATGCCGTGGAATTGGCCATCTATCTTGGCCAATTCTTCACTCTGTTGAACTAAATTGTCTAAAGTCCCGATCTTGAAGTTGGGGATGTTGAATTGCTTAATCGCCGACTCTACGTCCAGATTTTCTTCGAGCCATTTGTCTAATTGAGTTTGTGGATCACCTCCACTGGGTGCTGCACTTTGTGGCAACGATAACACCAACAATGTTGTCATGGCTGGCTAAGTAGAGAATAACAAACAGTGGAACTAAGTACTACTCCAAATAAAGGGAGGTATATACACAACCACCTGTCGCCCCGATAGGGGGCTATTCTGAAAACTACTGTTGCGTATTTCAGGGTCTGGGAGTTTCGCTAGCATCGCGATTTTTGTGGAATCGTCACAGCCACACTGTAAAGCTCACTGCCACAATTGATGATCTCATGTATCCCGCTTCCACAAAGTAGTGTTACTTTTTTTTTTTTTTTTTTTTTTTTTTTTTTTTTTTTTTTTTTTTTTTTTTTTTTTTTTTTTTTTTTTTTTTTTTTTTTTTTTTTTTTTTTTTTTTTTTTTTGCTTCATTTCTGCGAACAAAAGAAGCCACAAGGCGTATTTTCTCTTAAACGACCTTCAATTTTACCAGCTCAGACGTGGAATGGAGTTGGTAACTTGGTACTTCAATTTTATTTCTCTCTGCTGGTGGTGCTGAGTCTGGTGTTTGGATATGATCTAGCTCCATATACCATATCATTGATTCGGCAAGGAGTTTATCATCTGGCTGAAAATATTTGAATTAGACCTGTGCAAAAGAAAGCCGCTGACTGGTACGGCTCATACGGCTGAATAAAATTCGCGAATCGTTACATTGCGCGCAGGCTGTTCGAGAAATTTGAAATTTTTTTTTTTTTTTTTGTGATAACAAATTTTCCCGAACTACTGATAAAAAAAATCACCATGAGCAAGACTCTGGAAGAACGACTTGCAGACAATGCCAGTTCGTTTAATGGTTTATTGTCCCTATTACCTGCCAAATACTACTATGACGACGATACCCAAGACCAATGGAGTCGTAAGAAGCAGACTAAGGAACAAGTAAAGGAAAAAAAGAAGTCCAAGTTTGATCCTGAATCCCTGCAGAGTGCCAAAGATGTCAGCGAAGCACTCCAGAACCAAGTTGAGGAGGAGCCTGAGGCTTCTGATGATGAAGTCAGTTTTGCATTTGACGATGAAGGGAACGAATTGACGATTAGTGGAAGTGAAGAAGAAGGTAGTGATGATGATGATGATGATGAAGAGAAAGAGGAAGAGGAAGAGGAAGAGGAAGAAGCCACCAATACAAAGCCAGCAAAGAAAGTTGAATCTAAAGAAAAAGAATCAAAGAATGCATCACAAAAGAAAGCAGAATCTGCTGATGATTCTACTCGATCACAAAGTCCAGGAATTCAAGAGCTTCGAGATCGATTACAATCAAAGATCCAACAGCTACGAGAAAAACGTAAGGCACCAGGCTCTGGAGCTAATGGTGCTCCGTTAAATAGAGAAGCAATTTTGGAAACACGGCGACAAAAACAAGCTGCAGCAAAAGCCAAAAAGGATTTGAAAAGAAAACGAGAACAGGAAGAAGAAGAAGAAGAACCACAAGTTACTAATGACGATGATACTACTACTAATAATAATGACGCCCCAAATTATCTTTTCAGCCAAGTCCAATTCAATGATGGACAACAGACCACAGGGGACCTCAAAAACTTGAAGCAGGAAAAGAAACAAAAGAAACGTGACTTGGCCGGCCAGCTTAAACACATTGAAGCCAAAAACGCAAAATTGGCCCAGATGGACCCAGAAAAGCAACGGGCTGTTCAAGAAAAGAACCAATGGAATAGAGCACTTCAACAGGCCAATGGTGAGAAGGTTCGGGATGATGAAAAGCTGTTGAAAAAGGCTGTGAAGCAACAGACCAAGAAGAAGCAAAAGTCCGAGAGAGAATGGAAGGAGAGAAAGGCAACTGTCCAAAAGAATCTTAAGGATAAACAAGAGAAGCGGGAAAGAAACCTCAAGGAGCGTAGAGAGATGAAAGGTGTCAAAGGTAAAAAGGCCCAAAAGAAGCGTGCCGGGTTTGAAGGTAGCCGAAAGAGTAAAAAGGCAAAGAAATAAATAATATACTCTCAAACATAACGCTGACCTTACGTATTTGTCTCAGGCCCGTTTTCATTTTGCTCCATGGAATGGATTTGCTTGATAGAACGGTGTTATTCTGCTTCGCAGTGAATCTGGCACATCTTCATCTCTTGTGAAATATTGGAAACCAATCCCCGGCTGATGCCCTCTGAAAGGTAATTAATTGCATTATCAAATTTCAGCATCTTCGCTAGTTTCTTTCGCGTGTGGTTTCCCACCCACCTTCTTTGGTTCTGCCCACAGCAAGGTGAAAAGTCTTCCCTTGAAAAGCAGTACCGGGAAGTTCAATTAAAATTACATAGCATATTAGTCTTAAATTTTTAACTTTTTCTTTTAAAGAAATCCTATTCCAATCATCTTTCTTGGGAATCGTGGCCAGAATTATATTTAGTGGTTTGGTCCCAAAAGTTTTGAAAAGTTCAAACTTGGTTTATTTTTCACACAACATATGAACATTGGACCGCGGATTTTCCATCGATGCTATAGAAGTGTTCCTTTGTGGCGTAGGGAATTACCCTTAAAGCCAAAAAACGCCAAGGCTAACAAAGATGGGTGTGATACTTCGTTCAAGCGGTTTCCAATAGGAAAACGAACCCCTCGCAGGTCTCGGAGAGATAACAGTGTGAAAACAGATCAAGAGGATCCTGCCGTTTATGAATATTTATTAGACAAAAATTTGAAGAAAGAAAAGGGTCTTCGAACTGATCAACAGAAAACTGGTTCTTTATTTCAGCTGAAAGCAAGAATGTTGGAAGAATACATGAAAAATATAGATTTGGAAAGGGACCCTAACCAGCAAGATCCTTTCCTGTGGAAGGGTGTATTACATTTTGGCAAGTATAAGCCAGAATCTCCAAATGAGCAATTGCCACTGGAAATGTTGTTAAAGTTGTTTGAGGTGGCGAAGTCACAGGAAAACCTCTATCAGCGGAATATTAGAGTTAAACAGGTGGGTGATATTCTTTATTCATATGGTGAGCATATCAGGTTAGATCCGGTGAATGAGTCAGCATATATTGATGCCCTATTCTCATTAGGCCATCGGTACAGAGCACTGGAGCTGTGGAAAAGTAGAAGAGGGAAACGGGATGTTGTTAACTCTAGCTATTGGCTTGAATTTGGTGTTTTGCTCTATCTTAGAAGGTATGACTGGAGACAAGCTGAGGCAATTGTTACAGATATGTACCAGATCTATGGCTACATTCCTCCAAAACTGATGGTCCAGTTTATCAGATTGTATTCACGAATAGGTGAATTTGAAAATCAGGTGGACCAATGGTACCAAAGATTATTGGCAACAGTCCAGAATAGACAAAACATAGTTTCCGCAGTTCTTCCAAGCACAAATAGCCCAACTGCAATTGATGATCCCCCATCGCCCCTGCATTTGATCATCTGTTTAGAGGAGTTGTTGAAGCAAAATTATTGGCACTTAGCGCAGAGGGCAATAAAAGATCTACAAAAGTTAAGAATTGAAATACCAATAATTCAAATGCTGCAAATTATCGACCAGTCTACAAGAGACATGAGTCAGAGGAAAAGAAGAGTTAAAAAGTCAAGTCAATTTTCTGCCGATTTTGTTCCATTATTAAGTCAGCTGATATCGATTGATCCTAAAGTCTTGAATTCTTCTAGCCTATATCAATCTTGGCTACGTGGATTGACTACAATGGGACTGATTAAGAACGCTATGCAGGTACTTGACGCAATGGTTCAGCAAGGAGTCGGTCCATCAGTCGAGGATGTTCTAGTGTTGGTACAGGCGTTGGTAAATGAAAATGAGTGGGATGCAATCTGGACTTTACTTGATCGCATAGAAAACGATGAAAACCTTCCTGCTCCTACCCCCCAGGTTTATAACACCTTATTGAGAGCTGCAGCAAGAAAAGAGGATATTGACTGTGTTGATAAGATTGTGGAGAAGATGGGGAATGAAATTACAGAGTCTGCAACGACTTTTAACATCCTTCTGTTGCTCTACTCAAATACAAGGCAATTGGATAAATTGTTTTCCCTGTATAATCTGGTTGTTTCGGAAAAGTATGATCCACCCCATGCCACTTGGCGGCAATTATGGTTCTTACTACGGAAAGCTTACCAGACTGGTTTGCCTGCATCGTATGAGCTACCAGCTCATAGGAAACTCTTTTCCAGTATGTTATCCAGTTCAAAGTTCAATCCCTCTCTCAATGTATATGAATATGCTGCACATACGATGATGCTGGCGGGCGATATCCCGGCGGCCTCTGCGGTTCTTTGTTATATGCAAGAATCGAAAGAATTAACGCCGTCAATCATCCTGTCGACAGGATTGGTCGAACTGGCAATGAAAATCAAGAAAGGCTCTAAGACCCTATTTGGTCCAGGTTCAAATTCATCTCAAAATGAGGCCATTGTTGAATCTGGCCAACACCCAGCATTGTTGGAGCCTTCTGTTTCCTGGAAAAAGGTGTGTGCTAGTATCTGTTCTGCAATGGAATTAGATGAAGTCAAAGTTTCGGGCGAAGCTAAACGGATAGCTTCAGAATGGAAAAAGAAAGTTTGAGTCTTTTCTGCTTTTGTTTTTTTTTTGTTACATTTTCTGCTAAATATTTATGGACCCATTATTGCTTTCTCGCTTCGACAGTACAGTGGTGACGGTAGAGTCAATTGGAAGAACTGTAGATTTTTACACGCAGATCTTAGGATTCCGTCATATTCGTGCTACCGAAAGTCAACCAGGAATATCTAGATCATCTTTGGTATTTGGAAACCCGCAACAACGCATAAACTTACGGCAAATGTATCTTTCTTACAAGAATTCTTATGATTTTCCTCAAAGACCTGGCGCAAGTTTTGTAAGTGTTCTTTCTAAACAGCCACTTCATAAAATTGTAAGCCATTTAGAGCAAATGCTGCGGATCTATCCAAAAGGGCATTATCTGCATTTTGAAATCGTCAAGAGATGCGTCACTAGAACGGGTGGGACTGGGCTCCCCACGGTTAGCGTAGTTATCAAAGATCCAGATGACAATTTCGTAGAGATTTGCAGCTACCCTCATCCAAATACATACGATGATTAAGTTAATGTTGAATAATATTTTAAGTTACTTAGATCTTACTTTGAGAATAAAATTTGCCCTTATATCTGTCCACGAATTGTTTTGGAATTTCAACATGCTTACTTCTGATATAATCGCAGAATCCTTTACCCAAACTGTCGACTAAAGAACTTGAGCTTGTTCCTCTACCCAAAATTCCGTATACAACGAAATGGATTGCTCTGATATGAGGGAATTCAATTCTCTCGATGAAGTATTCATCTCTCCAATCGTCTCCGATGAGCTTTTGCAATCTATCTCTAGTGAAGAATGACTTTAGCCATTCATATTCATCGTCTTCATGAACAAAAAGACCGAGATTAGCATTACCACCCTTATCTCCTGATCTCCCAACAACGACAGTTTCAATAGGTTCTGTAACTGTTGGTCCAAAAGATGACAATGCCTTCGGAGAAGCGGTGTCGTAATTTTCCCTGTCTGCCACAGGCTCTGTCACGGCGACGACTGGGACATTGCTTGTCTTTAGGATATTTCCATCCTTATCGATGAGATGAGCCTGTTCCTTGAATTCTGACTGCGGAACCTTAGCAGGATAGAAAGCTACGAATGGCTTGGGCGTACAGGTTCTGTAATCGGAACAGCTGTGGAATCCAGAAAAATGCTGCATGAAGTAATTTCTCATTCCAAGAAATAGAGCACCTAAGACTTGTGGCTCCTTGGCTTGGGCGAAAACTCTGAAATAAGAGGTTCCTGCCTGTTGAGAGGAAGGATTAACCTCCGGTGCTGCATATTCTTGGAGGTCTAAAACGTCAAGCTTATCCTTGATCTTCATGTCTTGGACGGCTTTGTGAATTTGGCGTTTAAAGAGATGGAACTTGGCCTTGACATTTCTTGGAGTTCCGGTTGCATTGTAGGTCATTTCATTTTGATAACCGCCGTCATAGAAAATGGCCAATTTAGTAGTAGGTGGAGGTGGATGACCCTTGATCCCTTTAACAAAGACTCGGTTGGGGCCCTGTTGGGCCATCTCGACGTTGGTAATATCTGCCTTTACGTCACTGTTAAGATAAATATTCCCTTGAAGTTCATATAAGAACTGGCACTTGATCACGTCAACGTTGACCAGTCCATTGAGGGACTCGTGCTTGGTTATGACAAAAGTGCCGTCGCGTGAAATTTCGGCGATTGGAAGACCGATATCCACCAAGAGATCTTCATCGTATCTTTCAAAATCCGAGAAATTGGCACCCGTAGAGTAGGCAGAGCATTCAATCAAATGGCCAGCCACTAAAGAATGCGCCAACTCATCAAAATCGTTATCCTTCCAATTGTGCCACCATGCCGCTAATGCAATTACGGGAGAAGCATCGGAAACTCGTCCACAGATGATGATATCCGCACCGAGATCTAATGCGGCCCGAGTGGATCGAGCACCCAAATAAGCGTTGGCACTAACCACGGGTCTATTCGGGAAGTCATCCAACAATTTGTCCGGTTTCACCTGATTATTTTGTTCATCAAGATGCTTCAATGGGTAATCTGATTTGAGAAACTTATCAACATTTTCATAAACATCGTCCCCTGATACATAGGCAACCTTTAGATTCAATCCTTTCTTGTGAATCTCTGCTGCAACTTTCTTGGCTAACCCAGAGGGATTAAGCGCCCCACCATTCACAATTATCTTGAATCGTTTTTCATTGCAAGCTTCCAAGGTCTGCATAATCCCATCTTCTGCACTGGGTTCCCAACCTGGATGATTTCCACTGCGATAGGCTTTGGCATTGGAACCTAGGTTCATTTCCGCCAGATAGTCCCCAGTGATAGCATCAACATGGCCAGAAACTGCCTGACGAAGCATTTGATAGCCTGGATCTGGGATGGCTCCGGAACAATTTGCAATTCTAATAGCTCGTTTCCCCATTCTAATGTGTTTTAAGCCAACTTGTTAAGATTAATCGGGTTGAACGTTATTTCAATGCTCTAACTAGCTTATTAAATATTGCGAGGATTTTCTATCGGGGACCGAACCTCCGAGCGTGATTTTTGAGGGGAAATCACTTGAAGATCTAATGAAATTTTAATATCTGATATGATTAATGGGTCGTTTTAGTAATACGTTTTGTTATTCATTATATATTTCTCTCATTGTGTTCGTTATGAATATTCTAGAAATGTTCTCTGGTTTTCTATATGGCAGATAACCAACATCGTACAGATGAAAACATTGTATTCTCTCATTTCCCCCGCAATTCTGATCTACAGAACCTGCATTTCGGTTCGGAGATAAAAGGGGCCGATATCATTGAGATATATATTGCTGTGGATAGGCAATTGTTTTTTCTGCTATACCGGCAAAATAATGTCTACCTATGATATTCAATCTGAAGCCAAGAGAATTCTTCATGAACATCTTCTGGCTGATTCGCGACTCAATTTACCTCAAAGCGTACGGGAATATGCTGAGAGAGTAAATATCAAGTCAGAGGGAGTTCAGAAGAAACCTTTTATTCCCACACCTATGAAGATTTCGGAATCAAGTACAGCCCTGTGGGCCCTAGTCGGGGCTTTTGGTGGAGCCATTGCCGAAGCACGTTATGGAACTCGCCAGGAGTGCACCATCAACTCAGATAAGGCATCCCTTTATCTGCTTGCGGCGATGCTGACTACTCTGGGCGGTAAGTCTTTACGAGATCCTGCTAATGTTCCACGAATCCAAGCTTACGACTTGGGCAATATGCGAGAGCCCTACAGACGTATGTGCACTACCATCTATCCTACCAAGGATGGCCGGTTCTTCCACTTGCATGGTAGTTTGAATGCAACTGCAAGTCTCACGATGCTTGGACTTCCCCTGTCGCAACCAGATTTTGACCCACCCAAGGCTATAGAAACTTATATTGCTGAAGTTTCAAAGCATGATTCCAGGTGGCTAGATATCACAGCTAATGAGAGATATCGTCAAGCTGGTACCATCTGCTATACTGCTGAGGAATTCAGAAAGACTGAGCATGGTCAAGCTATCAAGGATGAGCCAATTTATTCAACATTCAAATTCCACAACGAACTCCCCCCAATTCCATGGACAAGTCCGGCATCTGATGGTTCAAACAGACCATTGGAAGGAATAAAAATCCTTGATCTTTCTAGAATTATTGCTGCCCCAGCCATTTCTCGAATCTGCGCTGCAATGGGGGCGACGGTGCTTCGCCTGTCCACTGACAAACAGCCAGATTGGGGGATACTTTTGCTTGACGGAAACCTCGGTAAAAACGATGCTTACATTGATCTCAAGACTGAAGAAGGCAAGCAAAAGTTCGAAGAACTCATCCAAGATGCTGACGTTATTTTGGAGGCCTATCGCCCATACAGTTTGACCAGACTTGGCTTTTCCCCTGAATATATTCAAGAAATCGCCCAACGGAGAGGCAAGGGTATTGTGCATATTCGAGAAAATTGCTATGGTTGGAAGGGTCCATGGGCCCATCGAAGTGGCTGGCAACAGATCAGTGACTGTGTCACAGGTGTTAGTTGGCTGCAAGGTAAGTTCCTAGGACTGGACGAACCCGTCGTACCACCTGTTCCAAATTCGGACTACCAAGTTGGTTTGTGCGGTGCAGCTGGAATCCTCGATGCATTACTGAAGAGAGCAACCGACGGCGGTTCTTATCGTGTGGATGTTTCCCTGAACCAATTCAACCTGTACTATCTATCTATTGGTGTTCTCCCCGAAGATGAGCAAAAGGAGCTTTATGAAAAACACAAGGATATTGGCTTGAGACATTACGATGATATGAGCGCTGGTATTGGAAAGGTTATGCAATCCATGATGTCTAACACCCCAGAAGTTTTGGCGGAAAAGAGTTATTACGGTGTAAAACGAGCCAATTGGGGTGTTGAAGGTGAAAATATGACTTACGTTAAACCTGCAATGGAGTATTCCAATTCGGTTATTGACTTCAAATTTGGTAGTTGTAAGCCAGGCTCACATAATCCCGAATGGCCAAATAAACAGCGAGGTGATGCAGGAAAGTTGTAGATTGAATAAAATGTATGTCCGAACATATTAGATCTAGTTTGTCCAAGCCATCTGATGGACTTTTATTATTAGAAATGCAATCTATTAATGTTACAGACAAGCTATTTTCACCGTCTACCTAATTTGAACCACTTTGGCTTACCTGATGAATTTGCAGTCTTCTGAGTGGCGGTACTATTGCTTGTTTGGTTACTCACTGAAGGAGTGCTGTCGCTATTCTGAACTGCTTGCATTTCATCCAGTTTTATAGATTCATCCTCGGTGATAGGTTTGGCCGTAGACAAAGCAGAATCGTTTAAAATATTAGTCTTAGGGAATTGGCTATCATTCTCCCCATCCCATTCAAAATAAACTAATTCTCTGGGTCCAAAATTGCAGTCGTCATAAAGAACGTCGTTGGGGTCCCCCAACACCCGTCTTGGCGGGAACATGAATAATAGAAAGGGTAAATCTGGATTCCTTAAAACACTTTTGACAAACCTGTAAAGATCAGCTACAGTCTCGGACCGTTTGAAAGACCCCTCTACTTGTGTCTGGTCGGGAAGTCGCACACGAACGACGCATTGGGTGACCTCGGGTCTCTTCTGCGCCTTTTGCTTATCTCTCATTGCAGCTGTCAACAATGGGCCATCCTTCTTATCAGATCCGGAGAGTGAATTAAGTTGAGAACGATACTTTTGGAATTGGGCTGGTGTAATTTCCAAATTAGTCGAGTCGTCGGGGATTGATCGAGAATTTACACTTGGAAGATATGCTTGGGGTTTTCTAGGAACTTCAGTTGTAGAGGTATCTGCTGCTACGTCCTTTGACGGGTGTGTCGCAGCTTCATTCGTGGATTCTTTCTCTGACTGTAATGGCCTTTCCTGCGGTGGCTTCGCGGCTGGTGGTTGTGGCGCCTGTTGAGGCTCTGCAGGGGTGGCAAACGATTGCTGAATCTGCAATGCCTTCTCAAACGGCAACGCACCTGCTTCAAACCTAACTCTCAGAAGGGCATTTCCACTGGTTAGCCCAACTTTATCTAATGGCTGGTCTAAATCCTCTAACTTTGTGATGATAGTATTGAACAGTTGGATTTGCGGAATCTCGTAAACACCTAAACTTCCTTTTTGAACCTTCCGCGTAGTAATATTAACGCCGGATTCCACCTCGAAATGTTTTAAAACGTTCCAGATTGTTGTGCTGGATGGAAATTTTGCAATTCCTGAATACTCAGGGAAGTTGATCTTAATCTGAACGGTTCCGCTTCCAATCGGTTTACGGGAAGCAACTAGTTCTATTCGAGTATTTGGAATCAGATTCGATAGGCGGAATGGTAGGGATTCGTTCAATAATGATTGCTTGGACCTATATTTGGATACTTCCGGTTAGCAAGTGTCTGAACACACCTTTTTCTGAAATATACTCACTTTAATGCGTATGAATCGGGATCCAGGGATAAGTGTTCACAGGCACGCTCTTTAATCTCTCGTAAGAGCGTAGAAGGCGTGAACTTCACTCGGATCTGTCGAATCCCATGCACTACTGTTATTTGGGACGACATATGTTAAAGTGATATTAGTTCGTTGTGATGGGACTTAAGTTATAGCTTCCGGTCAAAAACAAAATAGGCTGGTTCACCACAGCACAATATACAAATATGATTTTTCTCAGAACAGCTTTAAGGCCGAGGTATTTCTCAACTGCATCTCCAGTTATTAAGCCCCGAAGAAGTCGTTTAAAAGGTTTATTTTATGGAGGACTGGCTCTAGGGTTTGGATATTCTGTTGGGTGGGGTATTAAATCTGCTACCTCTCAACAAACATCCGGGTCTATAAGTCCAGTAGATCCTAAAGATTTGGACAGTGTCCCAGAATACCGTTATTTGCATTCACATCCAGTAGTCAAGAAATTGAGGGATGATCCAAACTTCACTGAATCTAAATACTATGATCCTATCCCCACAGAACATAGGGAGAACATGTTCACTTCTGGATTGTTGGCAGGTCAGGGATATTTGACTGTGGAGCCATTGGTCTTCACTAATAAGAACTTGAAAGAAGTAGTTTACCTATATCACGTTGGAGACAAATTGTCCGGCCACGAAGGCATCGTCCATGGCGGTTTCTTAGCTACGCTAATGGACGAAGGCCTATCAAGATGCTCGTTTCCGTCCCTGCCCAACAAGTACGGTGTTACTGCTAACTTAAACATTAACTATCGAGCACCGGTTCCTGAACAATCTTATTTATTGCTTCATGCCAATGTAATTGAGGCTAAAGGACGCAGAGTCAAGACAGAGGGCAGCCTACATACTCTTGAAGATAATGAGAAAAATCAAAAGGTACTTGTAGAAGGGTCTGTCACAATGGTTGAACCAAGATGGGCAAAGTATTTCCTGTGGTTGTTTAAGTGATGTATAAGCTATATCAGCATTGAGAGGAAATTGCATATGAAATCTCTATTTTATTTGTATTTGCATGCATCGCATAGGGTGTTATATTATCATTACAATTTCGCTACCGACATAATTGAGCATTCACCTTGTGCTTTAGTTGTGTTGCCGAAAAGTGCAATGCCATGAAATAGATTTTAGTCTCTTCGTTTATAACTCCAGACGAGCGAATACAATTGGTGTGATCATGTACTATGATAATAGGCTACTGACTTGAAACAAAAAAATCAAAATTAATTGTGTCGCTGATAATTCCGACGTTTTCACTTTCTTACTAAATCCTTATGAGAGGCGGTTCAAAAATCGGAGCTTTGTCCCGACACTGAAATTTTCATCTCCTAATGAGTAGTATACCAATAAATATCGTGGCAGGAAGAGCGTTAATATATGACATTGAAGATTTAAAACGGTTAAGGGAAGAATACCATATATGTGGTACTTTAATTGGAATCTTGCCACAAATCCCACAGCAGAATGTGTTCATGGGACTGCCTTTAGAACTCATGTTGGAAGATGTATATTACCTAGTAAATGAACTGAAGGTAGCTCATTTAGTGGACGATAAGAATGCGCACGAACTGGCTGTAAGCAGTATGAGTCAATCAGATGTTGATGATATCGAGAAAGTTAGACAGGAACAACAAGCTGAACAAATCGAACAATACAAGGAAACTACTTGGCAGCGACGACAGGCCGCATTGGAAAAAAAGGCGAAGAAGAAGGGGGAGGAGTTCATTCCTGAAAGTGACGAAAAGAAACGTCAGGTATTCGAATCAATGTCTAATTCCACGGATTCAGGAGTTAGCATAGACATTCCAACGGTTACGAATATGTCCGGGTACGAATTATTCAGCAGAAAGTCGGTTACAAACTGTGAAGACAAGGCACAAGAACTCGTCAAGGACCCAGAAATTGGTCCCTATAAAATGTTCAAATATCTCCATGAGAAGGGCTACTATCTATCGCCGGGATTACGATTTGGTGGTCAATTTTTGGCATACCCAGGTGATCCTCTCCGGTTCCATTCCCATCATACGGCCATTGGGTTTGAAAATCATGAAAAGTTTGGTGTCTTGGATATTGTTGGCGGCGGGAGATTAGGAACTGCTGTCAAAAAGTGCTGGGTGGTTGGTGCCGAAGACGATGACGGCGAGTACAGAAGCTATAGTGTCGAATGGGCAGGTTTCGGTTGATCTGTATCCAAATAGTCCCAAAGTTAATGCATTGCTTTTAAGTTATTCATCGCTTTTCTTTCAATATCGAAAATCAACGTTTTCCTGGGGGCCCAAGGTCACTACGATAAAACTTATGAAAGCGGGACCTGTTTCGCCTATACAATAAACCAAGTATTATATTTAAGATAGTTGAACCTAGGAAATAATTGACCACATATTTCAGTCACACAATTCAATAAATGTGATTGCTTATTTGTTCTTATTTGAAATATATTTGATGTACCCTAATGCTCATGACAAGTTTATGACAGCCCTGCCGGTAAGAGTACCCTCATGCATTTTCTTGAGAATCTCTCCGATCTCTTCCATGTTGTGCACTGTAACTGGAGGACGGACCTTTTCTCTGGCCAAAAAGTCTAGAGATTCAAGAGTGTCAACCCTGGTCCCCACAAAGCTGCCAATTAACCGAAGTTTTTGGTGTACAATGACCTGAGGTGGTATCGAGAGCATTTCTCCGACTGGAGGCAGCGCAACAAAGACAAGAGCACCATTTAATCTCAGATAGAAAGGTGCCTGGTTGAAAGTGGCAACGGCAGGCGCTAGGAGAAGTGCAGCGTGAGCTCCTACCGTCGTGATGTCTTTGATCTTCTGGACAACATTGTCAGTCTTGAAGTCCACAAAATGCTCAGCGCCCAAGCCTAAAACTAGCTGCTTCTTGTCTTCGCCCGTATCAATTGCGATGACCCTGTACCCCATAGATGTGGCATACTGGATCGCCATTGAGCCTAACCCACCTCCGGCACCAGTAATTACAACCCAGTTGCCAGCCTTGATACCAGCCTCTTTGAGGCCTTTATATGCCGTGACTCCACCACATAAAACGGGACCTACCAAATGTTCCTCAGGTCCATCTGGTACTGGAATAACATATTTAGAACTGATGCACATATACTGACGCCAGGTTCCATCCACATGGAACCCATGAAATCCAGATTCAACGCACTTGACTTCTCCACCCTCGCAATTGCAAGTAACACAATCGCCACATGGGTTAGAAACCAAAGATACACCTACCCTGGTGCCCACCGGATGCTTTTGGGGATCAACTTTATCCCCATGCTTGACCACGTATCCACTGCCTTCATGGCCGGGTACTTTAACGTCGCACTTCGCATTCCAGTCGTCCATTAGCATTGAAAGGTCAGAATGGCATACACCGGAGGAAGTCAATCTGATCAAGATTTCGTCTTCTTTTGGTTCAGGAACGGCATAGTCATCTACCACTTTCACTGTGTAATCTTTGCCCAACTAAAGTCCATTATTAGCTTCCTCCGTGTCACACATATGTCGAACTACAAGCCCTTCAAACTCACGTTTTCTGCCACAATGGCTTTCTGGGTCTTTGGAATATCAACTGGTGTCATTGTAAGATAGGGAAAAAAGAATAATATACATATCTCTCCGATGTCAGCAGTAGCAGTATTTAAAAGAATCGATCTCCGTTTCCTCGGGGCCGAAAATACCGATACCTCCTCCTGCAGCTTATGTCGCATGTGGATACGTCTCGGCATCATCTTCCCCACACTCAGAACTCCAGAAGCTGAGCCGACATAACAAAGAAGATCATTAAACCTAAAGTCCGTCTAACTATCTATCGTTCGAGTTTTTGTTGGTGAGGTAATTTCATATTGTGGGATTGTTAAGTTGGTGACGGAATGAACAATCGGCTTCCCAGATCAGTATAACTTTGGTTCAACGGTACACTAAAATTGATTAATGCGGCAAGAAGAAAGTCCGGAATTATTATTATTGTTTTAGTAGTTGTGAGACATGGGGAATGCATTATCATGCGAGAACAGCAAGCATAATCCAGGATTTATTTAGCAAGCTTTTCCTATGAAGCTTAGAAATAGATTGAGTTGAACAAAGTGCATTTGTCAATCCAAATGAATGAGGCAGTCACGGTGAAATACCAAACAACTAAGTATGGGTCAATGCCACCAATGAACTGACCTCGGCCAATCTTGATTCATTCAAAGTTTTTGTCCAACAACATAAGCCTACATAGATGTAGATGCTTCTGGTGTCAGTTAAACAACAATCGTTCTCATGTTCCAGGTCATACATGACATGAGAATAGTCAGATAACAGTGCTTTTTGATTTGCCAAAAGGTTAGGGAAGCGTGACGTCAATCACTGCGGATCTTGACTGTCCGGGCATCTTGGTTTCTATGACGATGGGGCGGAAAAGGAATGTCGGCCCGAAATGAATTTTTAGATCATGGTGGGCACGACAATTCTCTCAACGAATAGCACTAACATGAGTGCTTAGTCTGCTGTTATCATGTACAATCCTTGTACTATACTGCTCGAATATGGGATGAAAGTGTTTCTAGTGTAATAACGTAAGTACATTTCCCCAGAAGGACTGTTAGCATTTAAAATATGTGCACGTTAAATTTAGACTGGATATATATGAGAAGTTATATATCACTACACTCGTCCATCCATTCCCCGCCTAAAGTCAACTTCAATTATCTGTTAGCTCCTCTATATCCAAATCTAAAAACCGATATTTAAATTGAAATTAAATATATATATATATATGACGGCCATGCACCCATACTCATCATCAGTCTAATTATAACAAATTTGAAAGAAAATATAGAAGTTATACATAACGTATATATAACATATCTAAGAACTTACCAAAAAAGCTCGGCAACGGGGAATTGAACCCCGGTCCCCCGCGTGCTGTTAAGAATTGCTTCTCAACTGACAGGCGGAAATTCTAGCCACTAAACTATTGCCGATTTGATAAATTTTCGAAATATGAACCACATGACCTGCAGGAAAGTTACTTTTGATAAAAATTGTGGCAGTGCAATTTTAGTTTTGAGGATATTTGGGGTGAAATACAGTGAAAAAATGTGAAAAATGTAACCTTTAATTAAATATGAATGACCCAATGTATATTTGTTACGTGTGACCTTCAAATAAAGAAATAAAGTGGCAGTGCAGCAGAGTGGCTAAAGCAGGGAACTCCCGAGGCCAAGTTGTTAAGTTGTCAAACCTACTTCATCGTCTGCAGTGGAACTAATTATAGACGGAGAATGAATCCTCCAGAATCTAGGAATTCCTTTTTTTTCTGGGAGCTTTGCTAGGTTTGGAGCAATTCGCACAGCTTGTATTATTTCTCCTCTTCCACCCGTAAATGTTAAGAATAGGTCCTGTAATATTACCTATGACTACGCAGGACATAAGCGAATGAATAAGTATATCAAATTAGCATCTACACAAGACAATAATAACGTGATCAATCATCAAATTTCCCTGTTGGAAGACGTTTATTACGATACTCGGTCAGATTGTAGATCGTTGGGCTCTGTGACGGTTGATATGGTATTTGCGGATAAATGTGAGTTATGTAACCCCCTAGTATAAATGTAGAAGATAAAGCCACCCAGAGTGCAACAATTACTCTTCAGATGAAGAAATACTCGCCTGATAGACTGGTTATACAGAAGTTTGGCAAGGCAATCTCTACTACTTGCCATGTTGAGAACCTGGGCACTTTCTGGTAAAATTAATCTGCATGCTAAATCGTCCGAACTAGTCCTATGAAAGATATATTCCAATTTTCCTTTGAATTTATCTACACAGAATTAGGCTAGTAGAAATAATATACTTTCGAATGGGACACGTTGGGATCTACCCTCTATCGTCTCTATCGCGTACACATCCCACCACTTCTTTTTTACTCTGGAAAGAGGCAAAAAGGGTAGCATTGCAAGGCTAAAGCTAGTGCTTTTGAACCCTTTCTAGAAAAAGAACGCTACCCACAGATTGACAAACCAGCTGAACATCCCACGCAGCTCCACATCAAGATGTCTTAGATCATACTATCCCCCGCACCCCACACCCTTGCCCACTGGGCCCACCAGGTAAACTTCGGCGGTCGACACTCCGAGTATCTATGATTTACAGTATTATATAAGATGTATCTCAGCCCCGTATTTCATCATCATTCTCAATGTCAGTAGAGGAAAAAGTGGACGTGCAACACGAAAAGAGTAGTGGAGAACCCACGGTGATTCAAATAGATGCGGGGGAATATATTGAGATCAATGATATTTCTATTGCTGAAGATATCACAGGTCTAGACTATGAACTAGAGCAGTCCGGCAAGAAAAAATTCCTGGCTGCTCATATTTTAAAAAAGCCACAACAGTTTGTGGCATTTTTAGCATCCTTAGCTTCGATCGGAGGGTTCCTGTTTGGTGTGGACCAAAGTTTGATCAGTGGGGCAGCACTCTATATTCCGGATGCACTGAATCTTAGCAAGTCACAAATGTCAATGGTAGTAGGGTTCACACCACTTGGGGCTATATTTGGGGCGCTTATCCTGTTGCCAACCAATGAAATTTTTGGAAGAAAGTGGGCTATTGTCATTTCTTCTGTAATCTTCACGGTGGGTGCAATCTTGGAAGCTGCAGCTCAAGGTTTTGGGGTTATGCTAGCAGGAAGAGTAATTCTTGGGGTAGCTCTTGGATTGTTATCTGGCACTGTGCCGGCATATATTTCTGAGAATTGTCCCGTTAAATGGAGAGGAGGTTTGGTTTCATTGTACCAGGTAATGGTTGCCTTTGGTGTGATGTGTGGATACGTGATTGGGGCAATTTTCAACAGCGTTCCAGGCAATTGGAGATGGATTTTAGGAAGTTCCGTTGTATTTTCCACACTTCTTATGTTGGGAATGCTAACGCTACCAGAATCTACAAGATGGCTGATGAAACGCGGGTCCAAGCTTGAAGCATACCAGGTTTGGAAACATGCTCGAGGGTTTGACTCGGTTGAGGAAAAGAGAGAGTTCTATGTGATGGAACAGACACTTCTGTACGAAGAAAAGATGGCCAAGGGTAGATGGGTAGCTCTCGACATGGTGACCAGGCCACGATGCAGACGGGCAGTGGTGGCTGCGGTGACCTTGGCACTTTTGTGCCAGCAAATGTCTGGTGTCAATTCCATCGAATATTACCAGGCTTCACTGGTCCAACAAGCTGGGCTAAGCCCACAGAATGCTGTATACTCCAGTATGGTTGGCGGCGGTGTGATGTTCCTGTCGACGATTCCAGCGATTTTCCTGATGGATAAGCTCGGACGGCGCACATTAGTATTATCACTGATTCCCTTGGTTGCAATTGGACTCCTTATCACTGGATTTTCTTTCTTGCCTGAATCACTGGGACTCAGGTTGGGCATTTATTTCTGGGGGATGATAACATATACCATTTTCTGGTCCCCCGGTCTCGGACCTGGACCTTGGCTGTTTGCTTCAGAAATCTATCCGACCTATCTCCGAAGTTACGGCATGAGTCTTGCTGCCGTGTGCAATTGGACGGGTACGTTTCTCACCACTTACCCGTTCCAACAGATGACAGATGCGATGACTTCGACGGGTGTGTTTGCAGGGTTATACTGTGGCATCATGCTCCTGGGAGCATCATATCTGTTATTTTATATGCCTGAAACCCGCGGGTTAACACTAGAGCAAATTAATGAAGTATTTGAGGAGCCCATTGCCAAAGTGCGTCGCAAGAATGTAGAAAGCCTCAAGAAGACGTGGAACCATCTCCTACATTTCAGATTCCGCGAGATCTGGGCTGAGGACTAATTTTTCGATTATAGTAGTAAGCTTTTGATTTGAGTAATAGGATTAATAATAGTTGTTTCTTTATAGAAGAATGTAAAAATCGAGAGCGTATATCATCCATATATCCATAATTATCCATAAGAGATAATAATGATGCAAAGATATGCATCATCATCCCACACATCTATCTGCATGGCTATGGATGGGCATCTCCTGTCCGTAAAAAAATTGGTTGGAACGGTAATAGCCTCCCTTCCGAAACGGGACAAAGGCTGTTGCACAATAATGTCTCAGGAACTGAAAAAAATAACTTGCGGGTTGCTAACCTGAGAACGTCTGCTCGACATGCAATTGTGCAATTGGAAAATGAATCGAGACGAATAAACTGAACATTTCCTTGTATATAGGGAACAAAGAAGTGTGGCCAGTTCGGGCCAGAAAATTTAGGCTATAGAATTTCGAAATTTGCAGCGACGACGTGCTGGTGGATTCCATATCCCGAGTCTTTGGTAAAGGGTAAAGGGAGTTTTTTTTTTTTTTTTTTTTTTTATTCCATCCTCGTTTATAACAAATGAACTACACTACAATCGTCAATAACCCATGAAACCGCAACTAATCTGCATCAAAATAATATTCCTAAACCGTTACATGTAGGCGGAATAATAAGACTAACGGTCCCGGGTTCCCGACACAACCTATAAAACTCTAAAAATGCATGCAGCCCAAATCATTTCTACCAAGCTCAAATTGCGACACCGCTGCAAAACAAATAATCACGCATATAGTGGGGCTATAATAAAACCAGCCTATATCTTGAGCATCCGAAACATTTCCAACCCCTCCGAGAAGGCTTGTTTCGGAAAATTTCGCATCCCAATATGGAAGGGATCTTGTTAGATTATCTAATTTATACGATCAAGACATCGCCAATCGCTGCGTGGCATGCACGTCTTATAATAAGACCCCAAAAAAGGGCTCAAGATCTGATAACCTATCAGTTAAACTTCTTTTTCTGTTATGAACCTATAGCTGCGCAGTGCGCGCAAGCCTCAGTCCCTTCGTATCACTACAAAGAGCAACCTCCTACGATTCAGTATATATAAAGGGGCGGCGCTTGGAGAAGAACCACAAACGACAACACATACATACGCTCTCTGTTCCGCGAACCAATGCTTAGCGACCTCTTCTCTCTGGACTATCAAATGCTGGTGCCGTCCCAGGACCAGGTGTCCGCTGTCCTGTCTTGTGCGAAGGATTCTGGGATTGTATTTGCGGCGCTTACGTTTCGTTGGCTCAGAATTATTCTTGCAGCCGTGTTCTACGAAATCATTCCGCGACTGTATGAACTACTCTTTGGGTTCCCCATCAGAACGCTTATCATCTCACCGGTAGGGTGGTCATGGAGCGTGTTCCTGCAACTATTCGACAACATTATCAAGCCGGTTATGTACTTTTCAATCTGTGCGGTTATAATCGGCTCCCTTGGCGGGCTCGTTATCGGAGGCAGCTTCCTCATTGTACAGGAGCTAATTCCAAACACAAAGTCCACTAGACCCTCGTGGATTTAAGTCCGAAACCATCTTTTTCATCAATTTTCCGTAATTTTCCTCAATTGGGAAACAAATAGCGGCCACTTATCCGTCGGCCAACTGTTAAGATGAGACAGTTCTGGAATCTTCCTCCAGCGTATATCCAGGCATGACAGAACGTGGTGAAAATGAATGGCTCTGGGGGATAACGAACCGATGAACGGGCGGAAAATTGCTGGCGAAGATCATGCAGGTTTGGAACAATAGAGAGAAAAAAAAGGATTGAACTTTAATATTGAAGAATTTCCAACAACAGAATTATGAGAAAGGGCCACTTTTAGGAACAACCGTTTGACATCATCCATCCGCCAAAGAAACATGTGTACCGAATATTATTTTTAACTACTATATACGGCAACAAGAGCGATGCAGGGAACTTTGCCGTGTGTACAAGTTGACGGTGAAAATTACCTGCACGATCGTTTCTTTTTCTGATCGATCTACCCTGTTTACCTTGTGATAGTAAGGCGATATATAAAAAGAGGGATAGAGAATTCAATTTTTTTTTTTTTTTTTTTTTTTTTTTCCTTCTTTCCTTTCCTTATAGATTTTATTTGTACAATACCATTATCACACTTGGAAAATGCCTAACTTCGTTTCCAAATGGGCTACAACTGTCAAGGACGAGATATACCTTCCATGGCAGAATGACGCCCCCTCCACCGAGGTCCAGCAGGTGGTGGTAAACAAGACAGACGAAAAGGATGGATACAACGACCAAGCTGAGCTGCAGAAGGTCATTGACGGAACTCCCCAGGATATTGCCGCGTCCAATGGCCTGTCCAAATATTGGACCATCATCGCCGCCGGGGCTGGGCTCTTTTCTGACGGTTATGTCAACAACTCGGTCGGATCAGTCAACACAATTTTGACCCTTCTCTACGCAGAACAGTATACAGGATCCGCCGCTGGATCGAACATCGCTTCCATCGCATTTGCAGGTACCGTGGTCGGTCAGCTCTTCTTTGGTTACATTGCAGATTACCACTCCAGAAAATTAGGTATGATTGCGTCCACAATCATCTTGATCGTCTTCACAATCCTCTCCGCTGGCGCCTGGGGTGCCGGCGGCTCCATCGGCGGCATGTTTGCAGCCCTCACAGCTTATAGAATGTTCCTTGGTATCGGTATCGGTGGTGAGTATCCTGCCGGTTCTGTCGCCTGCGCCGAAGCTTCCAATATCCTCGGTCGTGGTAAGCGAAATCGATGGTTCGTTCTGTTCACAAACTTCATGATTGATTCCGGTTTTGTCGTTGCCGCCTTCGTCCCTCTAGTGCTCCTGTGGATCTGTGGTGATGACCACTTAACCCCCGTCTGGAGAGTCTCCCTCGGTCTTGGTGCCATCCCACCATGCATCCTCTTCTGGCTCCGTCTTAAGTTTGACGAAAACCCACAATTCAAGAAATACAACATGCGAAAGGTCAGAATGCCCTACTGGCTTATCACTAAGTACTACGCGCCACGACTTGTTGTAGTCTCAGCAATCTGGTTCATTTATGACTTTTCCGCTTACTCTTTCGGCATCTACTCCTCTCAAATTCTTAACGTTGTCGTCCCAGATGGTGACCTCTACAAAACCTTCGGATGGAATGTCGTACTCAATTTGTTCTACATCCCAGGATCCTTCCTTGGTGCCTTCGCCGCTGACTATATCGGACCTAGAATCACCTTGGTCATCGGTGTCGGCCTTCAAGGAATCATCGGTTTCATCATGGCCTCTCAATATGAACACCTTAAGCAGCACATTGGCGCCTTTGTCGTTGTCTATGGTATCTTCATGACTCTTGGTGAATTTGGTCCTGGTGACCAAATGGGTCTTATTGCCTCTAAGACCTCCGCAACCCCAATCCGTGGTCAATACTATGGTATTGCTGCTGCAATGGGTAAGATTGGTGCTTTTGTTGGCACAAAGGTCTTCCCTATCATCATCTCCAACGCAGGTGGTGAAAAGTCAACCAATGGTAACCAAGCTCCATTCTGGGTATCTTCCTCCTTATGTATCTTCTCTGCCATCCTTGGTCTCTTCTTCCTCCCATCCCTAACCCAGGATGCTGTTTCCCTTGAAGATATCAAGTTTAAGCGTTATCTTTCTGATAACGGATTTGATGTTTCACTCTTAGGTGATGAGAGCCCTGACCCTGAGGTCCAAGAATACAATACCACTACTACTCCAGCTGATAAACCAACTAACTAACTAACGTGTAATAAATCTTAATGATAAGTATGCTATTAAATCGAATTCTCATAACAGTACCGCTCATAGCAATCATAACATTCGGAAGGGTAATCATAGTCATCGTCCTCGTCGAATACTCTCTTGGCTAGTGCGCAAGCCAGACAAACCCTCCAGTCACTCGAGTTCCCCTGTGTAGCCACACTATATCCATTTTCTATCATCTTAGACATTTCTTCATGCGAATAGCTGACCTGAAACGTCGATCGGTTGCTATTATATACAAATTCTTGGTTTGGTACATAAACAATCAATGGAGGTGAGACTAACATGTCCTGCTCCTGCCCAATTGCGTAATCTTCTAACTCACATCCGAGAAAGAGAGGCTCCTTTAATGGTCCATTAGAATTTGGAACATAAGGAAAAGGCATATGGCTCGTTCTACGGGCAAACTTTTCGAAACTCCTTTTCAAAGTAGTTCCCGTGGGCCAGTTTTCAAAATCAGAAGAAAAATCAAATGCCAAGATGACATCAAGTTCTCTCAGCGGGTTTACCAAGGGCTCTAACGGCAAATTCTGGCCATCTTCTCCCCCATCGACTAAATAAAGCTCCGGATATCCAGTCACATTCCAATTCTTTTCGTTAATTCGATAATGGAAAAATGGATTGGGTGAATAAATTGCTCTATCCCGCAGCAAAGGTTTGAAAGGTTGAAGGGAATTTAACGGTATTTGAAAAACAATCATACTTTTGTCTAAAGAGACTGCCAAACATGTCGTACCTCCAACCCCAGGAACGTAAAAACTCGTTAAATCTACTGCTCCATCATAGAGAAAAAAGATATCGTTGAAAATTGCTGATGATGTCCCTAATATGAATCCAGCATTATCCATCCCATTTACACAATACTTTTGACTCAGGGGGTCTTTTGCATTTCGTCCAATGTCATACACTTTACCTCCTCTCATATATGTTCCGATATATCGAATGTCGACAAACGCACCCAAGCTCTCATCCCAGCTTCCCATTTCGTATGGAGTAAATTCAATCGAAGTGGGAATTGAATTTTGATCATAGGATATCTCTGTTTGCAGTTTCTTCTCATTAGCAATAACAAGGGGGAAAGGTGCTGGGAAATCATCATCGTTCCAATATTTGTAACTTGCAATATCCGACCATGATATGTTGATTCCACCCCTAGTAGAGTTAATAAGGTTTAGTGATAGGCTCCTTCCCCAATAATCAACAATAGACACGGGAAATCCTTCTCTGGCTTTAGAAGTAACCTCTAGATTCAACTTCATATAATGAATAAGATAGTCATAAGATATAATAGGCACGAATGGAAACATTTTCATTACAGGGCAGACTGAATCTCGGTTTAAATACCGTTTAACATCCGCACGTTCATATACACATTTCCCAGCTTCATCATCCAACCAATCCATAATGTAGGGTGGGATTTCATATTTAGGAAAATTGAGGTACCAAATATCTGAGGAATCCCTCAAGTCGAGAACCCTGGAAAAGTTATTGTGATAAATTGAGCCAATTAACCAACTTCCGCCCGACAAACCACTAAGATAGGCAGTTCCCTGTAACAGTCCACCTAGTGACCATTCTCCTTCATTTCCATCAATATCTGATCTTTCATCTAAAGCTGCCAAAACACCGCCTCCAGATAACATTGCTCTGAACCCACCCCCAGATATAGAAATTCCTAATTTGATTGGGGGTAGTCTGCTCATAAATCTCAAATCCTCAAATATACTCACCCCACTGTTTCTTAAAAAATTTTCAAGTGCCTTCGTCCTGGATTCCTGTTTTCTCTCCACAAAATCTTCTTCTTTATAGTTTAGTCTGTTTGCGGGCCGCAGTAGAGACTTCTTTGGACAGCGCACTCTTTGTGGAGCATATCCATTACAACTGATTCCGGGTATTAGAGGGAGTATAAACAGTGTCCAACATATCCAAATAGCATACATCAGAGTAGTGTATATGGGTTAAATGAAGGTTACGTTTGTTGAGAAATTGAGTTCAGAGTTTAACGATTAGAAAACAACTGATAATCACTTATACCCCAGTGTACATAAATTTAAATGAAATAGATACATCAAGCAGGATAATTCGGTCATTGGCCCACTCCAGGCGTTACAGCATGTTGAAGAGTTTTCATATGATGGCGATGGCGCTGGATGTCCCTCATAGGGCTTGAGCGTGTAATATATCATATTAAAGTCCTATGCATAAATATACAGCATAGATAATAAAATACAAAAAGGATTTCGCTCCAATTGAGTAGAAAATTATTATTTTGGTCTATGTTATTCTGACGGCACGATTATGGGGATGTATTTTTTTACTACACCACCTAAATTCGAAATGGTCCTCCATCACAGAACTTTAAATTAATCTAAATATATGAATCGAATTATACCTAAAATTTTGAAAATCAACAATTGGTTCGATGGTCTAGTTGGTCATGGCACCTGCTTAACACGCAGGACGTCCCCAGTTCGATCCTGGGTCGAATCAATTTTTGCATTAACATAACTATCTATATTATATAATTTATATCATCCGGATATATAATCAAAAGGATACACATTTTAAAAAAGTATTCAAAATACTGAAAAAGAATTGAAATATTAAAAGTACTAGTCATAATCATATTATGAGAAGAACTCGAAGTACAGTATCACCCGTTCGCGCACCGTCTCCGATTGCGCTACTGAATGTGACCCTTACAGGCTTAACTATATCCGATCGAACGAGAGAAAGTGTTGCCCTGTAGGTATGACCGTACTTAAAATTTTCAAACTGATCGTCGATGGAATGAAATAATATTAAAAAAACACCATAAGCACGTGATTTAATCACGTGATATTTCAAAAACCGATTATTCACGCCTGTCAGAATCAACCAAACCAATAGGAAAAAAGAAGATCAGTAGATAATAATGGATTACTTGGCAATGGTGTTAGACAGTGAGAGTCGGAATACTCGTTTTTTCATGGGGTTCTCCCGCTGCATCCGGCTCCGTCGACCTCTGACATGAACACAGTTAATATGCCGAGATAATAATAAATCATAT
This sequence comes from Blastobotrys serpentis, assembly GCA_003705695.2. NCBI lineage: Eukaryota > Fungi > Ascomycota > Dipodascomycetes > Dipodascales > Trichomonascaceae > Blastobotrys > Blastobotrys serpentis. The sequence goes on along the minus strand of PPJG02000008.1, from coordinate 60,453 downwards.
TAAAGTCCTATGTAAATAGGTAATTATACAGAGAGTAGGACTAGGTTTAAACATTTACCAGTTACAGGCAGCTCGGCATACAAAATATTTCAAATCAATTGGCGACGGAGCCGGATTTCCCTCTAATTGAGCGTGTAGGAAAAATATGCCGAGATGCCTGTAACTGGCAAATGTTCAAACTAGTCCTACTTACAAGTAGGTACCCAGGTAGCTACATAGGACTTTAATATGATATATTATTATTATTATTAATCGAGTCGTCATCTAAAGTTACGCATATTGGTCAAAGTCGAAAGCAATTGAAGAATATTATCATATGAATTAAGAATAACTATAAAGATATATATATAAGCGAGTCACTGACCAAATGGGTTTATAAAGACTATAAATAAATAAATCACTCAATCATTCAAGAACCGATTGGATTCAAGTTGCATGACAAGTATTACTATATGCCTGCAGCCATGGATTGGACTTAAAACATGGGGCAGATTACTACAGTATAACACTTCCGTTAGTTGAGAACAAACAATGTTACCTTGATTTCTCCTGAGTTAGTAGTAGTATAGATTTGGATCATCCTACAACTCCCTTTTCTGTTATCTTGACCTCTTTATTCTTTCTAGTTTGTTCTTATTTCAATCATTTTTCGAGTTCCAATTACATCATTGTCACTGCTGGCAGTAATATATATATAAATTGAACTTAGACAAGTTTGTTCTCGGGACTTCGTGTTTTTTCTTTCGAGGTGATTATTGATTTACATAACAGGTTGATATAAGTACCATGTATTTATCTTATGTGGTTAGAATTGTAAGTGAGTAAACTAATTGTGTGGGTGTGATGCCTTTCAAGCGGAGATCTCGTTGACATGGCTGTTCAAATCATAGCCGCAAACCTCTTCAATCGTAAGCTTAGTTGGATTGTCATAAGAAGAACTCCAGCCAATTCTCTCGTTAAGGTTTTCTCTGGCTCTTGCACTAGCCTTTTGAACCTTGGTGGCTCTATCTTTTCTCACCTTTTCATACACCTTCATACCTTCTTCAGGTGTATATGCAAATTTGTTAGAAAAGATATAGCCCAATGCAGCTGCGTCTTCAATAGCCATGCAGGCTCCCTGGGATTGATCTGGCAACATTGGATGAGCAGCATCACTCATCAAAGCAATCTTACCCTTGGTCCAGTATGGGTATGGTTGGTGAACATATAGTCTCCATTGCTTGATGTCATAGGCCTTCTTAAAGAGTTCTCTGAGGTCGTTATCAAGTTTTGGGAAAGTGTCTAATAGTTGTTGAACTGATGCTTCATTGTTCCAGCCATCTTCTCTCAAGTTGTTGTAACTAGCTGGGTAGAAGCAGTAGCAGGAAAGAACGTCTCCATCACTGCAAGGAGACATGACAATCTTATCAATACCTTCACCTCCCCAGAATTCAATGGCTTCATTCTTAGAGAAATCTGGGAAACCACCAGCAAGGACATCTTCTCTGTTAATCAAGCATCTGTAGCAGCACGAAGTGGAAGTGTCGAATTGTGGGGTAATTCCAATAAGTTGACGCATTTGGGATCTGATACCGTCAGCGGCAACGATCAAGTCAGCCTTGATGGTAACACCATTTTCAAAAGTAACTTCCCCTGCTTCGGCATCGCATGAAACTGCCTTATGATTAAGGAAAAGTTCACATGGAGTACCTGGGATGGTGTTCCCGGTGGCAGTCTTCATGAGTTCAGTGTGGAGATCAATACGGTGGAAGTTGTAATATGGAACACCAAACTTTTCCTTGTAATCGCCTAACGGGTAAACACCTTCAACTTCACCAGATTCCCAATTGTGGCGGATGAGGTCCTTGAGGACAACTGGCTTGGTGGCGGCGACATCTACGCCCCACTCAACTAAATGTCTGCTGCCATTAGCGGCACAAGAAAGGGAGGCGCCCACCTCATTAGCAAAGTCGTAACGTTCAAAGATTCTGACCTTATGACCTTGTCTTCGCAAGGCAATTCCTGCTGAAAAGCCACCGAGGCCAGCACCAATGATGGCAATATCCAATGGTTTCCATTCACTAGTCATTTTAAGATATGATTTAATAAGTAATAGTTTGTAATTGAGTTGTTGATGATTTAATCCTGTTCAACGTCTCGAGCTTTATATTGATCTGCGGAGGGTTGAAAAATCGGAGCGACGGCAAAATTCAAAATGTGGGGCGGATGTCTCAACCAAGCACGTTAATCTCCGTCGCATATCTGAGAGGTGTGATAAGGCCCTTTCCCCCACCTTCCCAGATAAACCGTCGATCTGGGGCTGCATCATAAGTGTATGTTAATGTCAAGGCACAGTCAGAGACACACCAAGATCCCCTCATTTGATTACGCGGGATATTTAGTTAGAATAAAAAAGGCTCCGTGGACGCATATACAGAAAGATCATACGAGCCGAAGGAGTGCGAAAAGAAGAAGTACAAGAAATGTCCGATATTGAAAAATGTGCTGCAAATATGCAAAACCAGAAAGATAATGGAGATGTTGTTTTGAAATTTTTAGGGGAGAACCATGACGCTTCAAATCTTGATGAAGTAAATGACAAGGCAGTTGTACGCAAGATTGATTGGAGAGTTGTTCCATTAATGTTGTTATGTTATACACTGCAATTTTTGGATAAGGTAGTGCTCAACTACGCCAATGTTATGGGGTTGACGAAAGATACTGGTCTAACTGGGGATCAGTTTGCCTGGCTACCTACTGCCTTTTTCATTGCTTACATGTTTGCAGAATTTCCTCAAGGGGCATTCTTGCAAAAATTTTCCCCATCAGTTGTACTAGGTGTCAATGTTATGATTTGGGGGGTTACTACTGCATGCACCGCTGCTTGCAACAACTTTGCAAGTTTGATGGTAGTCAGAATTTTGCTCGGAATTTCTGAAGCTGCCATTTCCCCTTGTCTTATGCTTATCACCACGATGTGGTATACAAAGCGCGAAGCTTCATTCCGCCTTGGAATTTGGTATTGCGGTTTGGGCTTGGGGCAAATTATTGGAGGAATCTTGTCCTACCTTTTCCAACTTATGACTACACAGTTTGAAGGTTGGAGGGTTCTATTCATTGTACTTGGTGTTGTGAATCTAGCTGCAGGAATTCTATGCTATTTCTTCCTACCAAGGAACCTTGTTACCTGCACTTTTCTTGATGACTCAGAAAAGTATCATATCATTACCAAGCTTTCACAAAACCAAACTGGTACTGAATCTAGGAAATTTGAAGTTAAGCAGGTTATTGAACTTGTTACAGACATTCAAATCTGGCTTTTATTGGTTTTGACTATTTGCATCTCTTTCTCCTCCAACACTATTACTACATTCTCCTCAGTTGACATTGCATCATTCGGCTACAATAGCAAGGAATCTGCACTGTTGAACATGCCCTCTGGTGTTATAAGTATAATCTCCACCCTTGTTTCAACATATTTTGTCATGAGGGGGGTTACTCGATGGGTTGCGTTGTGCTGTCTTATTTTGCCAGCCGTCACGGGAGGTGCACTTTTATCCTTCATTCCCCAAAGCAACCAAGCTGGTTCCTTGGTTGGAATTTATTTGATCAACACTATTGTGGCCCCATTAGCCATCGTCTATAGTTGGGTTAACGCTAATTTTGCTGGTCATACAAAGAAAATCGGGGCCAATATTTTTATCATGATTGGTTTCTCTTTGGGTAATATTATTGGACCTCAAAGTTATCGTGCTAAAGATGCCCCGCATTACATTCCGGCCAAGATTTCTATGCTGGCAACCCAAGCGTCCTGTGTTGTATTTGCAGTTGTAATCGCTGGTATTTACTATATGCGTAACAAGTCAAGAGACCGCGAAGAAGCCGCCCGAACTGAAAGCAGTGGAAACAACGAAGAAGAGGAAATTGTTAATGCCTTTGCAAATTACACTGATTTTGAAAACAGGAAATTCAGATATTCTTATTAAATATTAAATATATGCTTTATTGTAAGGCTCTGTAGGATAGTGACAGACAACCTTTTTTTTTTATTATTATTAAATTTTTTTTTTTTTTTTTTTTTTTTT
>PPJG02000008.1:0-51058 GCA_003705695.2 Blastobotrys serpentis | reverse complement strand
GACAGGGGTCTACCGTAGCTAATTGATTCAATTTATCAACAATCAGAAAGCAGATTGTCGGATTTTTTTTCTCAGACAATCATGATGCAGAAAGCGGGGGTCATGGATTCTGAAACCACAGGATGCAGCAAAAGTTGACCTGTAATTTAATATCCCGCTACGAAACAAGCGAATAAATTGTAAACAACAGCCTCAAAAAAAGATTCATCATTATTACTGTTTTTTTTTCTTTTTTTTTTATTAAAAACTATGACAGAAGAATCGAATATAACCACCACATCTCAATTGAAGGTTCTTTTGGTGAATTCATCGGAAAGTCTTCAACGATCTCCCCAGGCATTCCTTCAATATTTGAGGGATACTGGATATGAAGTATTCTTCATTAGTGAAGCTCTTGTTAAACGCACTTCCGGACCAAAAAAAGACATGAACCATATACTTCATGATTGGACTACCCTCACCGGTGGAGGTGGCTACCTTCACAACGACTGCCGGGCAGCCCTCCTCTGGGTGTTTCCGGGACTACAGTGCCAACGGCTTTTGCACTCTGAAGTTGTTAATCGCAGGGTCATGGATGTGATCGTGCAATTACCCTGCGGTGAAAAGCTTCGCCTGACAGCCGTGTATGGTAGCTCAGGTGGAGGCTGGAGAGAGCCAGAGTTTTATCCTACTGTCTAACATGAGCTCTATCCTTGCACTGAGGATTTCTGGTTTCTAGGTGGCGACCTAAACTTGGTGTTAGATCCTGACATTGATCAAACCTGTAAGGATACAAATGATTGCCCTGACAGTGTGAACGCAGTGGTTGCTATTTCAACCCGATTTTTGCCATGCGATGGCATCCGGGCTAAAAATGGCCAGGTCCCGTTGCATACACATGTTGTGCAGGGAAACCCTGGTCGCTTCCTCGACCGTCTGTTTTTATCTGAAACGGCGGAAAACCGACTGAATTCTGCAACTGTACTTGATCAACGTTACACTGACCATTATAACGTTTCATTCACGTTTGATGGATTTGAAAGTTTGTCGGAACCAAGAGAAATGTACCAGATGTATACATCTTTGCCCGGACCAGAAAGAATTGCCAGTGCAGACCGGATTCAGTATAACATATACTATCCAGGAATTGATTTTTCGCCAACCTTTTTCAAGAGCTTGCTGCCAGAATATGTGGAGAAAGTATTTCCTGATATTCCGGTTGTGTTACCTGAGGATCTCAGCCGAAAAATTGAGGTTTTTCAAGCTGATAACAACCAAGCTGCAGTAGTGTTTGCAGTTTTTGCGGTTGTGATCCTCGGCTCAACTGACAAGTTCGACGACACGGAAGACATTGCGATTGATTTGGCTCTCCATGCCCTCAAAGCAAGAGGAAACCCAACAAAATCGGTCACTTCAGTATTGGTTGATATGTTTATTTCCATCTTATATAACAAGACTGGAGAGAGAGAAGTTGGCTGGTCCTATCTTCGCCAAGCCATCACCACTGCAACATCTATGCAATTGTGGAAAGAAAGGATTGGGATTTTTAAGCGAGGAGTAAGCCCTCAAAACATAAGGTTGTACTGGGTCCTGGCCTTACTTGAAAGAGCTGATAACTACAACCTTTCAAATATTTACCGACTCCGGTATTCTCCAAGTTTACCTGTTATCTCCGGTGCTGTAAATGAGGAGGTCATTAGTCGCATTGAGAATCTCAAATCCCAAATCTCCCCATTATCAAGTTTTAAGTGGGTCCCATATTTCCAAGCTTCATCTATGAGGAGCAGACGGTTCGAGGAGGTTGATTATCTTGACTTTAGTTCGGACTTTTTTCAAACATTGATCCCGGAATACACGAAGCAAGTATTTCCTAAGATTCCCATTCTCTCACAGAAGAAAGTCGAGGGTGAGCTAGAGAGCTATGAAGTTGATGACAGTAACTCTTCCTTAATCTTCTCACTTTTCGCTCTGGTAATATTGGCGTCTGATAAGGAGTTTCCAGAGGGGAATGAGGTTATAGCACAGGAACTTCTAAGAAATGCTGAAGAGTCATTTACCTCGAGGATTTACAAAACAAATTACGATTTACTCCTGGTATATTTGTTCAAGACCTGGGCGTTTTACGGTCTTGGAGAAAAAGATCGCTCTCTGGGTCTCTTCAGAAATATGGTCGATTTGACGGCACCCGTTTCGGAACTCCCTGACGGGCAAGACCAGTCCTATCTAAGATTGCATTGGTCCCTCCTGTTCTTGGAACACAACAGGGCGTTCAACCTCTCTAAACGGTATAGGCTTGACCCAAAACTACCGGTGCCACAAAGAGATGAAGGTTTCCCTCAATCCATTAACGATAGGATGGTTCAAAAAGCCAAAGATTTCTTGGCAAATTTAAACTGAGTGACCGTACTCGGTTTTATTTTCATTTATCTATATATCTATTTATTTTTGCTAATCAACTAATTGCTAACTACTTGTCAGATAGTACTCAGACCATCATCGTTGGGTGCTGAATTGTAAGGGTGGATATATTCGGGAAATATTTTAATTACGCGCAAGGACCAAAGAATAACACCACCCAACTGACCATTGAAATTCATGATCATATTTTGAAGTGCATGACATGCAAACCGCCGTGTAAACCTGCTCCCAACTCCCAAAATTTCGGGCAAACCGGAGTTAAAATGTTCTGAATTAACATCATTACTCTGATAATCAGCATGATAGGTAACCAGCGCTCTACTTATTTTCTGTCAATTTGGAGGAAATCTGAATTTCTTGAGACATTCAACACGCGTGACGCGTCGGGTAAATTAACGATAAATTAAAGTTAAGCTGTTCGCGTCGAGGATCACGTATCATGACAGCATAGAAGAAGTATCGATATCTGAAGCTAATTCCCCCAGCGAAAATAGAGATGTTTCTTATGATTCAATTTCATGTAAACTCCTGTCTTAATGCCATTCTCGACGGTATTACCGCCTCTAATGATTAGCCGGGCTTGAAACGTTGCCCTTAAGTTTGATATCATAATTCAGACCACAGAGGATGTCAACTACGTGCATAAACAATAAGCCAAGTATATAATTGTGAATTATATATATTATGATATATATATCTAATATATGATTGTTATACTCTATAAATAAATAATATGTATAAGATATAACATGGCCTCCTACTCCTTCAATAGGTTTATTATTTAAAATTGGTGTTGCACCATTCCATATTTAATTAATATATATGTAAATGGGCAATATCTTTATTAATCGTTTACTCTTTCCCCTGACCAAGGCCAAAGATCACAAAATTAGTTCCACTCCGCAGCTCATCCCATCAACTCCGCATAAGGAATCCAAAAAGGGCGCGAACTCCGATTTTTTTAGGTGTCGGAGTCGGAGTTTTGGGATTTGGGAGTTGGGAGCATGTTTACAAACCGGTACCGGTACCCCGGTCCGACTCCCAACCCCACAAATATCTGAAAGTCTCCTATTCCAATATCAAATTAATCTATGAAAGCTACTTGGTCTTATGAGCAATTGCAATCTCGTTAGCAGTCTTTTCGATAAAGTCCTTTGCTTGCCATAAGATTCCTACATGTTGATAAGGGTGAGGTACACCCGGATGCGAAAAAAGATAAACGTCGTTTCCGGCCTCTTTGAGCTTGTTGGCATAAGCGGTGCCTTCACCTTCCATTGGATCGCATTCTGCGGTGAAGATGAGAGTACGAGGAAGGTTTGAGAAGTTAGGAGCTGTGAGGAGGTTCTTGAACCAGCCAACTTCCTGCAATTGCTTTTGACGGGTAGCAGGATCGTCAGAGAGGGAGTCCCACTTGAGCTTGTCGAACCACTTTAGACGGGCCCAATTGAGGGTTGGGGCAAATTCATTGGCAGCCATTGAGGCGAATGGGGAGTCTTGGGGCTTTTTGTAGGCGGAGATGTCGTCAATCTGAGGGGTACCTGTTGCACAGAGGACGAGGGGGATTCCGGCATCCCTTGCAAGATGGGAGATGCTCAAAGCGATATGGCCGCCAGCGGAGACACCACCGACGGAGATGGAGTTAGGGTTGATGTTGAATTGTTGTGGGTTTTTGTAGACATATTGGAGTGCGGCGAAACAGTCCTTGAGACCGGTTGGGAAGGGATACTCTGGGACCAATCTGTAATCGACATCAATGACAGCGACATTAGCTTTGTCAACGATATTTTTAATAATGTCTGATTCAGTTTCGAGATCGCCTAGACCCCAGCCACCGCCGTGGAAATCCATATGCAAAGGTAATGGAGCGGATGTGGAGAGGTTGTTTGGCTTGTAGACACGGAGGGTAATTTCTTCTCCATCGAAGGAGGGAATCTTGACATCTTTGACATCTTTGATTTCGGGGGCTTCTGCTTTGGCATAAGAGTACATTGTAGAGTAATTTTTTCTCAAGAGGGCCAAATCAATTGGACCACTTGGGGTGTTTGCGATTTGTTCATTGTACAGTTTGACAAAGACTGGGTCCAACTTGTGTTCGACGGAAGGATGCAATGGGTTAAGAGCTTCGTGGCCGGTCATGATAATAGATAGTAATGAATATTTTTGGGTGGAAAGAAAAAGCGCAGTGTCGAGAGTTTATAAAGTATATGACATCAAAGTCTCCGTCGAAACGTTTTCCGATGACAAAGTGCGGGGTTAAGTCCCGTGCGCGGTTTGTGGGGGCGCGCAAATATAGCGACGGGGGTTTCGAGCGAAAGTAAAACCCTCCGGTTGATAATGATAGCGGAGGTGGAGATAAAGTATATATAAAAGAGATAAAGATAGTGCATTTTTTTCAAAAAAATTTGCATATCCTAGGATTACATACACAGAGACAATATGATTACTGAACCAATTCTCATTTCAGGAGCGGGGCTCATTGGGCTGTCGTTGGCCCAGAGTCTGAAACGGATGGGGATTCCATTTATTATTTTTGACAGAGATGAGCATGTAGGATCTCGAGGTCAAGGCTGGGGGATCACATTACACTGGGCGCTACAGTCGCTGTTGGATGTGATTCCGGAGGATTTGCATCCTGAGATTTTCAATGCACAAGTGATTCCAGGGTTTGACCAAAAGGACACTGGAACGTTTTTATATCTTGATGCATCAAACTGTGAGACTGTTGTTAAGATTCCACCATCACGACGACTGAGAGTGCGACGTGAGCAGCTACGTCGGGTTCTGCTGTCGGACATTGACGTTAAGTGGGGACATCAGACTCAGGACATTGAGGTTTTGGCTGATGGCCGGGTTCAAGTGACTTGTAAGAACGGAGTCAAACTCACAGGAAGCATGCTAATTGGGGCGGAAGGATCCAACTCGTTGACGAGAAAGTTCCTCCGACCTGACGCACACAGTTTGAACCAACTGCCTGTGCAATTCTGTGGTGCGAGTGTGCAAATGACCACGGAGGAGATTTCGGAGCTGCAAGCACTTGATCCGCTCTTGTTCCAAGGAACCGTCCCAGGAACCAACACGTTCTTCTGGTTCTCGCTCTTGGGATCACCAGAGTTCAGCCAAAAGGAGGACATCTGGACGGCGCAGGTGAATGTGTCGTGGCCCACTGATGACCCATCACCTCTCAAGACCAAGGAGGAGAAGATTGCTGCCATCAAGAGCCATACTAAGGGACTTGCACCAGTCTTACAAAAGGCGGTGGAAAAAATCACCGCAGAGAGCGAAGCCTTGGAAATCAGATTGGCTGACTGGCCATGTTTGGACTGGGACAATCACAAGGGCAAGATCACTTTGGTAGGAGATGCAGCCCACGCAATGACAATGTATCGTGGAGAGGCAGCTAACCACGGCATTACAGATGTGCGAGAAATCAGCGAGAAGTTGCAACAGGTCCACAATGGAACCTTGGAGCTTGCAACAGCTATTAACGAATTTGATACTAACATGAGAGAAAGAGCAGCTCCAGCCGTGCTGTTATCGAGACAAGCATGTCTTGATGCCCACAACTGGAAGTCGCTTCAAACCCCAGACAAGCCTTCACCATTGCTCAGCAAACGTGCAAATACAGTAGTCCAGGCATGTAACTAAGTGTAGATTAACGAGTGTGTCTATTATAAAAGATCTCCAATTGCGGAGCTGGGCCCTTTTTGTGTGCTTCTTTTAATAATGTACGGAGGAATGATAATCCGCTCGGAGGGGTCCATTTTTTTTACCGTCACGTGAGGCCTTCCGTTTCTTGACAGTAATGTTTTCCCAAGTCAACCGCCTCCAGTGTCTGATCTGAAATATATAAATAAAGTTCCACGTCCAAGCTATTTTTTTACTTTCATTCCCCTCTTTTTCTTTTTTTTTTTCTCGAACTTTTCTGTAGAACTGGTCCTCTGGGTCCCTCTTCGTTTCCCACTACAAGCACGCTCGAGCACAGTTCCACAAGTGTCAGAAGATAGAGTTTATTAGGAGATCTGGAGGGAGGGGCCAGAAGTACTCAATTGGCTAGCGAGCGGAGTTTTTGTCGGATAAAAAAGAAGCGGAGGAATACACGATCGTGGGCGATGCCCAGGAAAAATAGTGCTGTCTCAGCTACCCCACGGGGGCGTGACCCAATCAGGAGATTTAACCGTTTATAATATTTAGGAAGACAGCATTCCGTTCCCCACAGTTAGGAAGTATTTAAATGGCCTGTAAGGTATACATGAAAGTTTGTAGATATATATATATATATGGCGTCAATGTTAGAAGTACAAGAACCCTCTGTTGCATCGATCAAATGCCCTGAGACGATACAGGCATTGCGGATGCATGCAATGAACTTTGAATCGCTCAAAATCGACACGGTGGAACCTGAGCATTGTAGAGACAACGAGGTGCGGGTGGCTATTGCGTTTTGTGGGATCTGTGGCTCAGATCTGCACGAAATCACAGGAGGCCCGGTTTTGGCACCTGGTCCTGGAGATTGTCATCAACACACTGGAACCAAACTCCCCGTTGTGTTGGGCCACGAGTTTTCTGGGGTAGTTAGTGAAGTTGGGAAGGATGTGAAATCAGTCAAGGTGGGCCAAAAGGTTGCGGTGAACCCATTGTACACATGTAAGCATTTCAATCTGGATCTCTGTGAGGCCTGTCAAAAGGGAATGACCAATCTTTGTTTAGAAACCGCTCGAGTCGGATATAGTACTCCTGGAGGAGGATTCTCCGACCAAATTGTGGTTCGTCAGGAAAATATCTTCCCTCTGCCGGACAACGTTCCTCTAGAAATCGGTGCTTTAGTTGAACCTCTGGCAGTTGCATGGCATGCGGTTCGCATGGCTAATATTAAGCCAGGACAGAATGCCCTCGTTTTAGGGGCCGGTCCTATTGGACTGGCCTTGTTGCAGATGCTCAAAGTTTGGGGTGCTGACAAGGTTATTGTTACCGAGGTTTTAGAAACTCGTGCTGAACAAGCAAAGAACTTTGGAGCAGACTTGATTCTTAATCCACTTGAAGTAGATGGGAAACAGCTCTGTCAACAGATTAGGGAGTTTCTCAATGGAGAGCCAGTTGATGTAGCATACGACGCCTCGGGTTTGCAGTCGACCTTGGATACTGCTCTGGAAGTGACGGGCATTGGTGGCCAAGTTATTAACGTTGCAATTCAAGAGAAGCCACTCAAGCTGATCCCGCACACTCTGACAATGGGCGAAAAGATTTATAGAGCCAGCATGTGTTACACTGATCAGGATTTCAAGGAGACAATTGAAGCTCTTGGAGCAGGCAAGTTCAACCCCAAAGATATGATCACCTCAATTGTCCCGCTGAACCAGGTAATTGATAAGGGCTTTAAGGAACTCCTACAAAACAAGCAGAAACACATTAAGATTTTGATAACTCCAGAGTCTCAATGAGTGACGACGACTAGATTGATATAAAGTTAATGCATCATTTTTTTATGAGATTAAATTGGAAGAAATTTTCGCTGAACAAAAACATTGACCCTGTGCAATTTGCATTGAAAAAAAAAAATACGTTTTTATAGTGGGAGGAACGATGACTGGTTCTGTTCTTTGTTAAGTATAACATATATATGGATATGTTAGGGGTTATTCCTCTGCAAAAAAAAGTACCTAACCGGCAATGTATTTAGGGATGATATTGAGATTGTTCAGAGAATGCTGACAACAATTAAAAAAACGGCCAGCCCTTCACAAAGCTGAAAAATGGGTTTCCAATGAGTTTTGAAATGGACATTTTTAGCGCTAGCTGATCTCGATTCATTTCCTAGCGCATTAGGCTAGTACTATTCTCTGATAGCTGCAGAAGGATCTGTTGGTCCCCTTCAATGAAATACGTTCAACTACAGCATTTCTGGGAAAATACGGATGGATTCAGTCTTAAGACGCACTCAAATATTCTAACGTTTCCCTCTCTTAGTCAACGGCGGCCGAGATAAGACCCTATGACGTCGACTGTGGGCCAAAACTAAATTAATTAATTAATTGTGTGTCTCTCCCATGTCATTTTCGCATAATGTCACCCACCACCTAGCTCTAAATGAAACTTTTTTTCACGGGATTACGGCACTAGACAGTAGGAGACAGCCCTCGGCTTCCCCACATTCCGTGAATCAGAATCATATGAAGGAATTGTCTATTAATAAGTAAGGATCCTGCTCCACAAAACACTACCAGACAAAACGACGATGGGTGCATGGAGTAAACTTCGAGTGGCCGGAAAGGACACAGTCGACACACTGATATTTTTTATCAAATTCTGTAAGCGAGAAATTGGATTGCAAGTAAAAATTGATCTGATCTGTGATCACTAACTCGTTCCCTGTAGTTCCGTTTTTAGCATGGACCACCTTGAAGCATTTCACAACTGGTACACGACGAAAGGGCAAATATTTAAAGGTTATTGCTCTTTCCGTGGCACACTTGATTTGTCACCATTTGAACATTAAAGCGGCCAGAGTGTTCTTACCGACGCTGCCAACTGAAAAAGTGTTCAATAAGGTTGCCAAAAATGCTAGAGGACTAAACAATTATAATACTCGCTATTCAGCTACTTCCCCATTGGCCAGATGGGTCCGTGAAGTCGAAGATAGGGGCCCACAGGACCCGGTGTTGGTCTACTACCATGGTGGAGGCTATGTCTTCGGTTTGTTAGATTCACACATCAAGATGCTGGTCGAGCTAGCTAAGAAGACTCCATCATTGAGATTGTCTATTATGGTTTTGGATTACAGTTTAGCTCCGGAAGCTCCATATCCACAGCAATTACAAGAAGCTGCTCAATTATACAAGGAACTTGTGGATTACGATGGCTGCCAAAAGGTCATTCTCAGTGGAGACTCTGCCGGTGGTAACTTGGCCACTGCATTGAGTTCTCATTTGCAGCATCACAACCCACATGCAGTTTTACCTGAATCACCTGTTAGACCATATGCTGAATTCCTCATTTCACCATGGATCATCATCGAGCCGGAGCTCAAGGGCAGTTATGAGAAAAATTTCCCTGCCGATATTCTAGGTGTGCGTACCATTGACTGGGGTAAGGCATTTTCCAATAATGACAAAGAACTGGCTAATTCTGTGTGGCTCAGTCCGCGCCTTGCTACCCCAGAATTCTGGAATGGCGTTTTCCCTGAACACACTGCAGTTACGGTCGGTGAAAATGAAATGATGTATGATGATGTCAAGGCTTGGGTTGAAATTATTGGTACCGATAAATTCATTCTGGAAAAGCAGGGCGCCCATAATTCATTGTTCTTGGAATTGAAGCTCAGTGAACTTCAACAACATCCTATCCTCTTAGAATTTTCCTCATTTTTACATGAAGTGGTGTAGTCGTGTGCTATGTAATAATATCATTGATTTAATACTGGACAAACATAAAACCTAACACATTTCTAGAATAATTGGACATTTGCCCCATTTGATTTGAAAAAAAAAAAAAATTCGGTCAGATCCTAAAGAAGTACTTGAGCTGGAAGGGCAAATGTCTGTGCAAAATCATTCTCGCCACAGTTAGTTACTGAGACGGTGGAATTGTCTTTACCCATTGTCAAACACCTGCCTGAGCCCTTGTTAACAACGTTTCCATGGATATTGTAGGACCATTGATGGCTCTTGTCAGACTTGCAGTCGTCATATTTAGCATCTCCATTGTCATCACTAAGACATGACTTGACGGCTGCAAGGTTGTTGATTGTGCCTGACTTGGTGACTTGCCAAACTTGCTCGTCTTTCCCGTTACATTGATCAAGAACCACCTTGTCACCAGAGCCCGTCAAACATAAATTATTTTTGATCTCTGGGGCGGTAAATATTTGCCCAGTTTGCAAGATATCTTTACATTGTGGACTATTATTGTTAGGAGAAATCCGATAAACCTTGGTTCCGTGAGAAGGAATCTCTCCAGTGACAATCTTTCCGTCAGAAATCTTCAAATCCTTCCCTGATAGCAGCTCTTTGGCAGTATACTTGCAGTGCTGACCAGTGAATCCGGTACGAACCAATGGGACAGTTAGCGATTCGGCCGAATCTGCTTTATTAAGAACAGTGAGCAGTCGGTCACCATTGGATAAGTCCTTAGACAGGACGTCAAACTGTTCATCTTGTGAAACCAGGGTAGCTTGAATAGATAGGTCGTCCTGATTAACTTCAATCAAGTCTTTGTTCGTAAGGAGTTTGACCACTTCTGGTTCAAGGTCTGGGATCCAAGCTGAAACGATCAATGGTGCAGAGAATGAAGCCCACAAGGCAAATTGGGATTTCTTCTCTTCTAAAGTCAAATCAGGATCATCCGAAACCAAAAAATCAGGATCATTGGAGTAGGACGTTGTCTGGTATCGAGCTAACATGGTATGTGCAGCATAATTGGCCATAACGCTTTCCCAATGGTCTTTGCCAACTCCGTAGTTGGCCACGTCCCAAGAGTGTCGTGCCAATTCACCATTAGATGGCATGTTATCCATAACCTTAAACCAGTCGTTCAATGGATTACTGGTGCAGAAATACGCGGGGGCAGATTCGGAGAATACCATTGGATTTTCCATTTCGTGAAGTAGTTTATGCCATTTGTGGTACATGTCAACAAAATGTTGGGCCTCATCCTCATTTCGTGGATTCGGAAGATTGCATCCATCAAGCTTGAGATAATCGACCCCCCAGGATGCAAAGGTTTCTGCATCCAACTCTTCATAGCCATAGGAACCAGGATATTCCCCACAGGTTAAATTACCCACATCAGAGTAGATTCCAAATTTGAACCCCCTCTCCTTCAAATATTTACCAAGCCATACCATGCCGTCAGGGAATAATTCTGGGTCCCATTGAAGCTTACCATCTTCTGCCCGGTCATGGAGTGACCAACAGTCGTCAACATTAATTCTATCATAACCAGCGTCAAGCATTCCATTTGCCTTCATTGCATCTGCTGCTTTGGTGAAGACTGTTTGGTTCAAATTACATTGAAATCTGGACCAATTGGCAAACCCCATAGGCGGTTTTGCCTGAGCAAGAGCTGCGACGATAGCTATAATAATGGCCCTTGTATACATGTTAACTGAAAATTTAATTGTGAAGTCACTTACACCCCAAGACGCCGACTCTATATATACTAATTCAAGGCTAACCTACAATGGATCTGATGTGATGTAACGTTAAGCTTTCTCCGCAAATCGTATCTATTACTACTATGCCAGCGGGATCGTCCCTTCAAGTGGGGTTATTGAAGGGCATGAAACCTTACAGAGTCTGCGGAAATTAGCGTATTAATTGATATCTTAAAATTATTAAACCAGTATAGGTCATATTTGCCGTAGATTCAAATATCCGGACAAAACGATTAGGATATTTGACGTTCCGAATGTGTAATGATATATTTTGGGTTGGAAGCGGAAAGCCGTTGTACTCAGGAACCCTGAAGGCACATCTCAGCATCGGATCTTCGGAAAATAGCCTAATCATGCAATGCAACCAGATTCAATGTGACATTGGAATCATTTTTACTGCACAAGCAACAATTAGATATGCCGAATAATACATAGATTACGATCCCGATTCAATGGCTTCAGTTTTTCTTAAGGGTTCAGGAAATTGTACTATCTGTGTGACGGAATTGTTTCCACCTGTGCGGAGTTACCGCAGAAACTGAGTGCCCCCGGAAGACTGCAACCGGTATCTACCAATGGCGTTGCAACCAGACAATTTATTTTAACTGATAAGATTTTCACGGGGATTATCCGAACGTTTTGGAATAGGTAAAATTTCTCTAAGATACATGGCATTAAATTTACTCCCTACATCAAATATCTAGTTCTTAACTGGGGCATCACAATCCTTGTAGGACTTAAGTTTGAACAACTTCTTTGCGTTCTCACGACCAATCTTTTCCTTGTCAGCCAAAGAGAGCTCGGCACCATCAAACCAGGTGCATGCATCATGGAAGTTTTCAAATGGATAGTCAATCGAGAAAAGGATTCTATCAGAACCAATCATAGTTTGGCAGAAGCTCAAAGTTTGGGTGGAGAAGTGACCAGAAGTTGTGATCCAGATATTTTCATTAAAGTAGTCCTTGATAGTCTTCTTGCAGGCAAGACCCAATGGCTTCTTGACATCTTCAAACCAGTGGTTGATTCTCCAGATGTCAAATGGAAGATGTTCACCAAGGTGACCAATAATAACTTGAAGCTTTGGATGACGGTCAAAGACACCGTTAGTGACCATACCCAATAAATGCAAACTGACACCCTGAGCAAAAGAGAGTGGAGGTCCAACAAGCCACTTTCTCTTGGCCCAGAGCTTTTCATTGATAGTACCAGTTGGGTTTCTTGGATGCAAATAGAATGGAACATCGAGTTCTTCAACGACGGACCAGAACTGGTCCCATTCAGGTTGATCGTAGAAGATCATGTCATCACCATCTTCACCAGCACGTTGAGTGTCGTTAACCAGGGCACCCAAAAAGCCGAATTTGGTAACACATCTTCTGAGTTCTTCAGCGGCCTCCTTTGGATCGTGCATAGAAAGGGTAGCAAAGGCACCATAACGGTCTTCCTTGCCCTTGATTTCACCAGCAATCCAGTCGTTAATTTCGACAGCAAACTTTTGAGCTTCAACTGGATCCCAAATGTCTTGAACACCTGGTGCGGTGTAGGACAAGATTTGGTAACCAACACCATAGTCGTCTGCATACTTGGTTCTAATGGCGCCAACATCAGTGATTTCCTTAGTGTGCTTGTCACTGTCGACAGCAAAGAAAGAAGCCCACCATCTGGTCTTTTCTTCTAATCTTGGGAGAGCGAAAGCTTCTTCGAGGGCGATTTTTCCTAACATTTTTGTATTTATTCAATTGTGATTAAGATACTCATTTTCAGCAGAATTCTCTCGTTATTTATATCTGATACGGTTCAATCTATAGAGTGTGGAGACTTAGCGACGCGACGGACCCTTTCTTTCCCGGTGGAAATTCGAAGCCTCAGTACCCCACACAAAAAATGTGGGGTAGGAATATTCCGTCGCCAAAACGGCCTGGCCGGATCAAAGCGGATCTCTGAAAATCTACAAAGTTTCGGATACATCTAATCTGCACCGTTTTTTGCCGCTTGATAAGAGCGGAACAATTCAGCAAAATGGCAGGTTCGTTGGGGGGGGGGGGGGCAAAAAGAACCCACCCTGTGGTTGGTTTTAGTTTAGGTGTTTATAGAAAAATTTTATTCATCTAACTATGCTTCCAATTGGCTATGGTTTGAGCAATTAATTCTGGGTTCTCAGCGCAGTACCAATGGCCCACATTATCTAGCAACTTTAAGGTTACAGGTGACTCCAACCCCTGTTCTATCAATTGAGCGCAACCCTCATACGGAGCTGTAAAATCTTCCTTGCCGACAACTAGTAGAGTCCGAATGTTGGAGATGTTGGTGTAGCCTGGCGGAACAGCATTCACAATTACGTTGCATGCAGCTGAATAGCCCTCCGGGGTCTGTGATAGAATGAGTGATCTAATGAACGCTCGAGTGAGCGGTGGGGCAGCCTTTGCAGGTGCCATATTCGGAACGGCGTCCGCTATTTTGAATAGATTTCCTGTTTCCTTGATACTGTCAGCCCGGGCAGCCATGACCTTCTGTCCATTTTCCGTCGGATGGACTGGTCCAAGGAGTACAAGCTCGTTAACATAAGTGGGGTACAATTCAGCAGTCCTCAATGCGGCCATTCCACCCATCGAATGGCCAATAATAGTAGCCTTAGATATGTTGTAATGGTCCAAAATGGAAATAACATCCTGTGCCATAGAATCCACCGTTGGTGGGTTTTCAGTTAAAGGAGAATTCCCTGCCCCTTCATTGTCAAAGATTATGCAGTTTCCAAATGGGACGAGTTGTTGGAGAATAGGATAAAAGTAGTTTTGGGACGATCCGAGTCCATGAATAAAGATCATAGTTTCTGCGTTATCGCTCAACCCTTGGTTCAGTTCTCCCTCGGGAGATTTTTGTACCGTCCATACGTTTAGCTTCTTGTTTCCAATATTTTCCAGCATTATTTTGCTTCAGCTACATCGGAAACGGGCACATATTTATATCCTAGAGTGGGGTATAAAAACCTCCCGCAGATACCCCGCATTGGATGGACTTCTACCCGCTGAAAAAAAATAAACGGTTATGTTTCTAATCAAGATAGTGTTCGAACATTATAAGGGTAGAGCCGCACTGGATTCAAGTAATAAAAGATTTAAATTAATATATATGCTACGCTAGTTGGCTTTTTCCAATGCAATATTGTAATCCAGCTTACAGGAGACACCCTTCTCCTTGGCAAAGTCTTCAGGGACGTCTTCGAAATCGACAAGTAAATCAGACTTGACGCAGAATGCAGAGTCACTCTTGACGTATGGGTCAGTTCTGTCATAGATTTGTGTGATGAGGGTTCTGTAACCTTCCTTTCCAACCTTCCAGTGGATGTGGGCTGGTCTGTACGGGTGTCTCTTCATCATTTGAAGGAGGTCTCCTGCTGGACCATCGTATGGAATTGGATAGGCAGTTGGCTTGAGGCAAACGAAGGAGTACTTTCCGTCTTTGTCGGTAGTGAAAGTTCCTCTGAGGTTGTATTCGACTTGGTTTTCATCCTGTTGTTCGTACAATCCATTAGGAGCTGTGTGCCAAACTTCAACAGTGGCATCTGATAGTGGTGCACCGGTTGCATCAGAGATGGTACCGGAGACCCAGCATTTCTCTCCTCCAACTTCCTGCTGAATAATGGTACTTCCATTAGGGTATTTAGGAGAGTTTTCACGATAGAATGGACCGATGATAGCACTGGATGTGTATTCCTTCGATTCCAAAGAATCAAAGGTTAGAGAATCCACCAACGATTCTAAACCGAGAACGTCGGAAACCAAAATGGCTTCACTACGCTTTTCATCGGACATTTGACCAATTCTATTAATAAATTCCATCCCCAATGTCCATTCTTCGGTAGTAAGATTGACTTCTCGGGCAAAGTCATGGATGTGCTGGATTAGAGAAGTAAAGACAGTCTTGAGTCTTGGGTTGGTCTCAGCCCCCATAGCCTCAATGACACTATTAGTAAATTGTTGATCTGACATGATTAAGGATTATTAGCTCTGCAATTATTGGTTAACTACGGACGATAATTTCGAACTTAAATAATCTTCGTTTTGGCGGTGGGGTAACCCGCCGTCGCTATTCTCGACAGGCTGCGGGACGTTTACCCCACACCAACGGGGCACTTTATATAAACGGAACTTCGGGAAATTGAAATATCATACGACTAATAATGACTTATTCTACACTAGATACTTGTCAGGAGATTTTCAATAAGCTCTTGTCCGATCCAAAGGCCTTTTCAGCCCTTCCAAAGGAAGCAAAGGACCTCGCCAAAAATGTCCAATTTGAATGGAACGAAGGTCAGGATCATTTGTTCCTTCCCTGTCCATTCAAGCAAACTGAGACTATGTCCGCATTGAAGGGGATTGAAGGTTCAATGGCTAATGCTATTGGGAAGGATCGTTATGGCGTAGAGCAATCCGTCAAGATCGATATGTTCCAATCCACTTTCTTCTTGCTCATGGCATATGTTGCATCTGTTGATGGATTTACCAAACTTGATAAGAAAGAGGTTCAAAAAAGATTGAAGGATACCGACCTTTTCCAGGCCCAATCAAACCCTTATCGACGAATGTCTGCAAATCTTTACAAAACCAAAGACAACAAATATTACCACATTCATGGTTCATTGGAAGCTTCCACAACTTTGAACATGATTGGACTCCCAGCATTCTCCGAACTTACTGGCTATCAAGAAATTATCGATTACATTGGCGACGCAGTCGGCAAGTTCACAGCTGATGAATTGGAAGAATTAAACACCAAAAATCGTCAAGCTGGAACTATCACACTCACTCAAGAAGACTTCCTACAGACTCCACATGGCAAGGTAATTTCGTCTCTTCCATATATTGATTGTCAAAAGCTTGAGGACTCATCTCCTGCTGTCCCTTATCCGGATAACACCTCCAGTCAGATCCTTTCTGGGTTCAAAGTTCTTGAACTCTGCCGTATCATTGCGGGTCCTACTATCGGTAGGGTGTTGGCTGAATATGGTGCCGAGGTAATCAAGGTGACCTCTCCAAATCTTCCAGATGTTCCATTCTTCCAGGTTGATGGAAACATGGGTAAGAAGACTACAGACTTGGACTTGAAGAACGAAGAGGATAGAGCAACTTTTGAAAAGCTTCTTGATGAGGCAGATATCATCTTAGATGGTTATCGTCCAGGAGCATTAGAAAAACTTGGATTCGGTCCTAAGTCCATGGCTGAAAGGGGACAAAAGCGAGGCAAGGGCTACATCTACGTTTCTGAAAACTGCTTCGGGTTCCAAGGAGAATGGGCCAACAGACCGGGTTGGCAGCAAATCTCGGACTGTGCCTCCGGTCTCGCCTGGTCCCAGGGTAAAGCTCTCGGCTTGAATGAGCCAGTTATCCCTCCATTCCCAATGAGTGATTATGGAACTGGATGCATGGGAGCAATTGCAGCCATGTGCGGTGTTTTCCAAAGAGCCAGACATGGAGGTAGTTATTGGGCCAACACTTCGTTGATTCAATACGACCTCTTACTCATGGCCCAAGAACAATATCCAGATAATGTATGGGAGACCATCAAGAGCAATTGTCATGAAGACTTTTTGAAAGTTCGTTATTATGATTCCGTCGATAGAATTTCGGCATCTGCATTGAAATCATTCAAACCCCAATTGGAGCGTCTTCAGAAGGACTATTTGATCGATGTTCATTCTTCTTTTGGAGAATGCAAAGTCCTTAAGCCAATCGTCCGAATGGACAAGACTGAAAATAAGTTTAACCAACCTACTCGACCCAATGGCCAGGATCTACCAGCCTGGTAACGTATTATATATAGGAAAATAAATGATGAAAATTGAACTTTTCACTTGAATTTTTGGGATTGGGTTGCCTCCGGCGGCTTCTTTTTTCTCCGAAAAGAAGCAAAAAAGGTAGCTCCACAAAGTGGAGGGCGTGGGGAAAGTATATCAGTAAAAACATTGATTAATCATAATGCTACATGGAATTGGGCTCCGGTTTTTTGTTTGACTTCGTCTAAAGTGACACCTTCTTGAAGCTCAGTCAGAGTAAGACCCTTTTCAGAGTTTACCTCGAAGACACAGAGATCGGTGATGATCTTGGAGACACAATTTTTACCTGTTAATGGGAACTCGCAGGATTCGACAATCTTTGGATTGCCCTTCTTGTCAGTATGGTCGGTGAGAACAATAACTCTTGTAGCAGTTGGGTTGGCAACAAGGTCCATAGCACCTCCCATTCCCTTAACCATTCCAGGGAGACCCCAATTAGCAAGGTCACCAAATTGGGAGACTTGCATAGCCCCAAGGATGGCAAGGTCAATTCTACCAGCTCTAATCATACCGAAAGATTCTTCTGAGCCGAAAAGAGAGGCACCTGGCATTAAGGTGACAGTTTCCTTACCAGCATTGATCATATCTGGATCTTCCTCGCCCCGAGAAGGATAAGGACCGAGACCGAGAATACCGTTTTCAGATTGTAGGGTGACGTGAACGCCTTCAGGCAGGTAGCTTGGGACGAGTGTTGGCATACCAATTCCTAAGTTTGCGTTATCGTTATTCTTGAACTCTTTGGCTGCTCGTCTAATAATACGCTCACGTCGTGGACTGACTGAGGCCTCGTTATCTTCACGGAAAGTACATTTTTCAATGTTCTTTGGAGTTGTGGATTGGACAATTGCCTTTACATAAATCGCAGGGAGATGAACATCAGCAGGATCGATTTCTCCCGGTTCGACAATATTCTCGGCTTCGACAATTGTATGTTTAGCAGCTTTAGCCATGGCCACGTTAAAGTTTCTAGATGCTCCGCGGAAATAGCAGTTTCCCATTTTATCAGCCTTAAATGCCTTGACAAAAGCAAAATCTCCCTCAATTGATTCTTCCATAATAAACTTTCTACCATTGAATTCTCTAATTTCCTTAGGTTTGGAAACCTTCAGCACTTCCTTGCCATCTTCGCTGTATCGTACTGGAAGCTTACCTTCCTCAACCCATGTTCCTACACCAGCTGGGGTGTAAAATGCTGGAATACCGGCACCAGCAGCTCTGCATCGTTCAGCAATGGATCCCTGTGGGCATAATTCCAGATCAATTTGACCAGTTAGGTACAATTTTTCAAACGTCTTATTTCCTCCGATATAGGATGCGATCATCTTGGTGATTTGTTTGGATACGAGCAACTTGCTCAATCCTGATCCGTCAATTCCGGCATTGTTTGAAACAGCTGTGATATTTTGAATATTTGACTTCTTTTCTAACCCGTTGATCAGAGTATCTGGAACTCCACTAAGTCCAAATCCTCCGCATAACAATGTAATGTCGGATCGTAGCTCATTCAAAGCCGACTCAGTCGAGGCAACTTTGGATGAGAAATATCTACGGCCGACTAGCAGCACCTGTCGTCTAATGGAAAACATTGCAGTTCTACAGACTTACTAATTTACGAGGCTCTATATATATATATGTTCCGCTGCGACGATAATGATTTTCAGATAATTCCGACGGCGGATTTATCAAAAAAAAACGTTCCGCAGAGCCGCACAAGGACCCCGCACTTCGTTAATAGGCGGATTTATAAGGTAATAGAAGGGGTATCAAGTTGTTCACTTTTGCCTTTTAAGTACGATAAAAGATAACCTCCAGTTCTATATCTGTGGGAAGCTTGGTGGTGAAAAATGAAAAAAGTTCCATTAGGTCAGTCTGACTATAATTCGACGAAGTTTCCGAGTCCTGATACACGTTCTTGATTTTGAAACATGACGTTTCCTTGTGAACTGAATTGCCTCAATTTACATGCCCGGGCGACACATCTTTGAGCGAAAACGCCAGGAACTAATGTTACAGGAATAGCTTCAGGAATATTAAAATTTGAAACGGGAGTATGGGATAGCGTGAGAAAAGAATGCAAGTGCCGATGGTATCATGGAACACAGAAAAATAATTTATATTTATATTTAAACATACGAAGTTGCTCAAACAGCAACAGTGCTTTCGAAGACCTTAATAGAAGCATTGGCAGTGCTGGTAGCACTGGCGGGGTTGACACCAGAAACGACACGGCCATCGATTTGAATGAAATCTTCCCAATCGGATGGAGGTGGAATGTAGTTGGCACCCACCTTGATGGCAGTCTTTTCGATAGTTGGCAAACCAAGTTCATTCATGGCATCCATAACGCCCATGACAACTTCACCATTTTCGGTGAAACCGGTAATGTTCTTACCCTTGACAATTGGAGAACCTTGTGCATCCTTTGGCCCGAACAAGATGCAAGGGCCATGGCAGACAGCGGCGATGACACCTTCCTTCTTGTAAATGTCCGATGCAATCTTGTGGAGGTTCTCAGCATTGTAAAAGTCAAACAAAGCACCGTGACCACCAGCGGCAAAGAAAATGCCATAATTGTCGGCAGAGACATCGCTAGCCTTCTTGATGTTCTTGAGAGCTTGGCTCAATTCGCTGGAAGGATCATTGTAAACCTTAGCATCTTCATCGGTGAAGAAAGGCTTTTCCAACGAATGGGAATCAATGTGATATTCACCGCTTTCAGAAACAAAGTCAACTTCATAGCCAGCCTTTCTGAATGCTGCGAATGGATGGGCACATTCAGAGTAGAACAAGCCGACCTTGCCCATGTTGCCCAATTCTCGTTCAACACCGGTAACAGCTAACAAAACTCTCTTTGGTAATGCAGTCATATTCGTAGATAATAATTGATTTTCTTAATTAATTTGTAATGAGAAGAAAAAAAAAAAAGGGGGGGGCTATTGTGGGTCTTTATATAGTCCATTGTGGAACGTGTTGTGAGATCCAAGGTTGCTTGCTTAGTCAGGTCCAAAACAGATCGACAAAGGTATTGTCAGAATTTTTTTTATTAAATGCACTTCTCGGGGATAACGGAGATACATGGATTTTTCTTGTTTCGAAATTTCTAGAAGATTGTTCCCAATTGTGCTGGGTTGCCGAGGCCCTCGAGAGAGTTTTGGTTCATGGAATCAAATGTATTGTCATTTTATTTGACCTACTGGATTTTAATGAGAGCTGAAATATTCAGTATTGAAATATTATATAGCTGTAGATCTCACATGATTGAGGGTTTTGGCTGTGGTTCTATTGACTCCAAGACCGTATTATTTTTTGTGGACCCTTACTGAATCCTCGGTGTTGTAGATTGATGATTAGAAATCGCAATTTCGGTATGAATTCTCGGGATATTTCCAATTTCTCGTTTTCAGGACTACGATTTATCAGTTGACACGTTTGTAATTGAAGTGGGCGGCGCGCAAATCGAAGATCGCAATTTTCGGAAACTGGTTGGAGATCCCCCGAATTTGCAGCGTCCATAGGGTTTCGGAGTATCCCCAGAGAATTAGTGTGTGTATTGAATAGCTGTTGACGAACAAAACAGTGTTAATGGTTGAGGGTTACATTGTATAGTTGTGATTTCATTATTATATAGCTTTATCTACCATTCGCGTACTGAGCCATCGGGACCAAAAAAGACCGGGTTCCTCCAAGATCCCTCGTCTTTGGAAACTTGTCTGATAAGTTCTTCGTTAACTTCAACACCAAGACCAGGTCCCTCCAAAGCTTTGACCATGCCGTCCTTAACGTCGAAGATGGATGGATTCTTACAATATGACAAGAGATCGTATTGGCCGCCCTTTGCTTGAAGGTTGTAGTGCATGCCCATGCTCATTTCTTGGATCACAAAGTTACTCTTGGTCAATCCGACATGCATAGAAGCCGCAAGAGCAATTGGACCTAATGGACAATGTGGCGCAAGTGCGACATCGTATGATTCAGCCATATCTGCAATTCTTCTGGTTTCGGAGATACCTCCAGCATGCGCAATATCTGGTTGAGCAATGTCGATGCAGTTCGCTTCAAAATATGGCTTGTAGTCCCATCGGGTATATAATCTTTCACCAGTTGCAATAGGACAGGTGGTCATTTGTGACAATTGCTTGAACCCCTCGATGTGTTCAGGCAAAAGCGGTTCTTCAATGAACAATGGTCTGTGGGGTTCTAGAGCTCTGGCCAATTGCTTGGCCATTCCTCTGTGAACTCGACCATGGAAGTCGAGGCCGGCATCAATTCCAACCTCCTTGACCTGTCGCAATCGTTCAACGGTATCATCAAGTTTAGAAGGAGAATCTAGCCAGCCAATGCTCTCAGTTGCATTCATCTTGACTGCAGTAAATCCCTGTTTCTTTCTGGCCTCTGCATTTTCTCTGACGTTGGCCGGTCTGTCTCCACCAATCCATCCGTAAACCGCAATTTGCTCTCGAACCTTACCACCTAGCAATTCGTAGACTGGGACACCAAGTCTCTTGCCCTTAATATCCCACAGGGCAATGTCTAACCCGGATAATGCAGACATGAGAACAGGGCCTCCACGGTAGAATCGGTGACGATAAGCCTTTTGCCAGATTTCTTCAATTCTGTTGCAGTCATAACCAATAAAACGTTCCTTAAGATCTTCAATAGCTCCTTCAACGGCCTCAACATGGCCCTCAAGGGTACCTTCACCCCAGCCCACAGTTCCGTCAGAGGTTTCCACTCTGACCATAAGCCATCTAGGAGGAACCCGGAAAGACTCGATTTTAGTAATAGTGACAGTCATTATATGAGAATTTTTTCAGAAGTTATAGTTCGCGAACATTTTGTTTCAAAGCATCTTTATATGAAATATCATTTTTCCTGTGTGGGGGTGTCAATCGTGGGGTTTGGTAGCGTGGGGTCGATGATCGGTTTTTGTAAAGTCCGATACCTCTTCGGCTATATACCTGAGAAAATGAAATCTTAGAGTTGTGAGATCTGATGATTTGATTCGAACACTCTGTCTCGGTTTTCGGTTATATCGTTCTGGAATGTGAAAAGAGAGATTGGACACTCGCAATTTATATTCAAATTGGGGTCCGTTGAATGGCTCGGAACAAAACAATGATATGTCCGTTGAGTTTCTCCGAAGCGTTGTTTTTACTATTTCTTTCTTTTAATCCATTTCCCCCATAAAAAACGCTCCTTATGACAACCATGTGTTCACCTTACTACCGTTGTACTGAAATACCTTATCATTGTATGAAGAACTCTAGTATCTTACTGGAATCCCCAATGGATGAGTTCTGTACCAAATCTTTACAGTTCTCGGGATTCGAGAGCTGTTAAAGAGTTGTTTACATGTTTCACATATTTGGTCCCTAGGATTGCGTTCATTTAGTTTTTCTTCCTGGGTGAGCCAGTGACGGTTATTCTCAAGTCTACCTACTTAGACCACTTCTTACGAAACATGGGCCATTGCTGATTTATGGTGGCTGCTCAGAAAGGGTCCAAAAGACGCTAGGCCCTAGAAAATCAGTCAATTGGAAACTTCTCGAAACCATTTTTAACTTGCAATTAAAGGCTCTTTATAAATAAATGACATGGTTATCTGCGGGGGAAAACGGAGTCGGACCGCTTTTGAAACTCCGATAAGCGCAGAATATATAAAGATAAGGATAGCCGCAGGAACAAACAACAGGTCAAATGAATTGGAGATTATCTGTTTTAGCGGTAACGGTGAACTTGGGAGGGATCCTGTTTGGATATGATACTGGATTTATTGGAGGTGCTGTAAATCTGGAGTCGTTCAGGAAGGACTTTAACATTTCGGCTAAGGAGCAGGCTCAGGTGGCTGGGAAACTCGTGTCAGCCTTGCAAGCAGGCGCGGTTGTAGGAGTGTTACTCTCGGCCATACTTGCGGACCGCATTGGTCGGAGACTCTCTCTTGCGTTCTGTGGGTTTGTTTTTAACATTGGAGCGTTAATTCAATCCCTGGCAATCGGGAACTTGTCCCTTTTCTTTGTAGGACGGGTTATTAGCGGCTTAGGTGTTGGGGCTGCTAGCATGTTGACACCAGTGTATATAAGTGAAATGTCTCCGAAGGAGATTCGAGGCAAGCTTTTAACAGGATTCATGTTTGCAACTTTCCTCGGCATAACCGTAGCTTATTGGGTGGATTTTGTCTGTGAAAGGTTATTTGTGGGTACAAATCAATATAGGGTACCTGTAATTTTGCAGATTTTTTGGGGGATTTCTCTAAGTGTAGGAGTAATTCCATTGCCCGAATCCCCTCGATGGCTCGTCAAAAAAGGATGCAGGGCAGTTGCGTTGGAAAACCTGACCTACATTCGGGATGCTGGAACCAATGTTCTCGAAGAATTTGAGGAGATATGCGATGCTGCTGATGCAGAAGCGGCAGAAAAGTCTGGCACATCAATTTCGGAAATGATTAGTCCATCTAATCGACATCGTCTATTATTGGGCATGGGATTAATGATTTGCCAACATTCGACTGGGACAGTAGCGTTTACGTATTATGCGCCAATATTTTTTAAACATGTCGGAGTTAGTGGCGAGGCTACTGGGTTATTTGCGACTGGTGTATATGGTCTGATAAAGACAGTATGTTCCATGATTTATATGATATATTTTATTGAACAAGCAGGTAGACGACGGTCCTTGATCTGTGGAGGTGTGGTCATGGGCTCTATAATGATGCTCCTGGGAGTAATTTTACAGGCCAGTATGTCTAAACTGGCATCTGGGGTCATGATCATGCTGATTTACCTGTTCAGTGTCGGGTATAGCTGCAGCTGGGGGCCAATTCCTTGGGTTTACACGTCTGAAATCTATCCGAACAGAATCCGGGAATACGCCGTGACAATAACCTCTGCTACACAATGGGGAGTTAACTATTGCGTCACAAAGGTCGTTCCCGTTGCCATTGAGAAGTTTGGATGGAAGCTATTTATTGTATTTGGATTTTTCAACTATCTCGTCTGTGTTTACGTATTCTTTTTGGTAAAGGAAACGAAGGGGCTCAGTTTAGAAGAGATTGATGCAATGTTTTCGTCAAAATATTCTCAAGGATCATCGGAGACGGATCCATTGCTTCGTCACAACAGTTGACTACATTTTGTTGGGTCCAAGTTCTCTCATCAGAGTTGCTGTACACATGCTGAGCTGGTTTGTGTCGTCAAAATGATTTCATCCGTTAAATATTTATTGAGAATGTAGAGGGGTATAAACCCCATATCATGTTTCTTGTATATTTACAATGAATATCATGCTGCAATAATTCTCTTCCCATTGAATTTAGAACGGTGTAGATAATGAGAAGAGTGGGGGTCCCAAAGGGTTGAATTGAGCCTATATTGAAGATCTTAATGTATATATGCGATCCAGTTGTTTCGGCAAAAAAGTGGGAAACTTTCCTTGCAAAGATTTGCTCTTCTTTACCTGCAAATTATTATGATTGTTTTGTCACTTTTATTAAATATACTAACTTTGCCATCTTTTATCTGCAGTGTACAGAACAGTCAATAGTACTATTCCGGTTTTGTCTATATCGATATCGGGGAAAGGAGGGAATATCGGAGCAATGTTAATCCGTTCCAGATGTTTGAAAAAAACAAATTTCTATTATTATTATTATTAGTATTATTATTATAGATGGATGGCATATATCATTAGAACAATGAGACGATGGGGACTGGTATCTAGCATCGGTTTCTGAACTGATAATTTCTCATTTTGTTTGCTAGAAAGACCTCATTCCCGAGCCTAACGGAACAATTGAATCAGGAAATATTAGTAAACATGATGGGTAATTCATATTAAGCCTGCTGATCGGTATTAGGAGCTTGGGAGCTGTTAGGAGGGGCTTCGCGCTGGGAACAGTTATCAAGTCTCCAGGATCCGGGCTCGACGAATGTTGGATATCCTTTCCATTTACGACGGTCTTCGCTCTCAATGGATTCATGTTCAGTATACCATGGAGCGTTGGGCCCGTCTAAAGAACCCACTTCCTGGATTAACAAGGCGAGCATTGTGAGAGCAGCTGCAATACCGAGAAGGGCGGTGGAGTTGATCTGTTCCTGATCTGCTAACGGCAGGAAGAGTACGATCAGCGCTGCAATTATTCTTGGGCATAATCTCAATGGCTTTGGGAACCATAAGAGACCAGGTTCATCGTGTTCGGTTTCGGTGTAAGCAATCAAAGTCACAGAGACCATGGAAATGGCGTATGACGCACTGAAGATCCAACGAACACCTTGAGGAACCTCAGTCTCGCTAATTAGTTCAGCTGTACTGTCACCACAAAGTGTTAGAGCAGATACAAAAGGCAAATGGAGGGAGAACCATGCTAGTGCACCAGCCATACTCCTTCGCAGACCATGGGTCACACTTCGACTACCGGCACCATTGCAATACAAGCCATAGATGGCGAAGGCAATAAAGACGGTGAAAATGGTACGGGCAACGCCAGAATGCATACCGTGACCTGCTGGTTGATTTGAAACAACACTGTAGAGGAACTCGCCATGAACCAAGGTAACAAAGTCACTGAATCGATCTACCTCATGCTCAATGGCCACAGCAGAAGAGTAGTGTAACTTCATAACACGCTTGAATGCCGGACTGAAGAAATATAGCCAGGCACAATACTCCATACAGAGCGCAACCACAGCCATGGCAATTGCGGCCTTTACAGATACAAAAATGGCCCCAATCCAGATGGCCATGGCAAAAAGCCAGCTGATGGCAAGGGCACGCAGTTGGATCCGGTACTGATAGATGAAGATGCTATAGAACACACCAGTACTCATTATCGTGAAACCGGCAACCAGATACGCACCGATTGCCGTCTCACGCGCACCCCCGGCTTCTTTGTACGAGCTTTCCACCGCTGGTGCATTGTTACCAAAGACGACCAGGCAGCACATTACCACGAGGACGAGAATGCGTTGCGGGACGTCATCAACAAAAAAGGAGTTGAATACCTCTCGCATGTTATTCCAAATCATCCAGGCCGCACCATATGTTAAGAGATAGCGGACAATGGCATCACCGTTGTGTTCATGGACAGCTTCCTTTGCCAGGACCGCGATTAAGCCAACAAAGACTAAATCGAAGAACAGCTCAAGTCTATGACTGGAGCGCTCGTCCTCACTTCGAACAAGCACATTTCCACGGAAATACTGCAGCGCTCTTGGCCGTCTGAAAAAATAACGTCGTTCTTCATGGACCTTGCGGCGACGTGCGTCCTGGTGCTCCATTTGGCGACGGTGTCGATTGTCTAATGGTTTCTTCGAATCAGATCTCCCTTGAGAAGGGCCGTTTGATGATTCGGTAATCTCAATTTCGTCATCCTGATCCTCTGGTTCTTCGCAGTGCAGGGCTTCATTGAAGCCGGCGGCGTCAATTCGGCCAAACTTCAGATGATGGGGCGTATGGCCATGGCCCTCGGAAGGCGTCTCTGTTGGTGGCATTAGCGTTGAATGCAACTGTAAAGAAAAGTCCGTGTATCTGAAAATTCAAAAAAAAAAAAAAAAAAAAAAAAAGCCTCTTATTGATGTGCGGAGAACAAAAAAAAATAAAATAAAATAAAAAAGCTTGTGTCTGTTTCTCAAATAATAAAAAACAAGACTTGAAAAAAAAGAAATGAGCATATGCAAGTTGGACGTGTGGCGTCTGGGTTAGGGAGTTGGACATGGTGCAAGGATATTTGAGGTATAAAAATTGAAAACTTTTGCGGTAGATAATTATTAGCCGTTTCCCTCCTGGCGAAGATTCGCTGGCACTCGAAGGGATTATACTTATCGGTCGCTAATAGCGGCATCCAAAATTATGATTATGATTAGTTAGAACCGTCTCCAGCTGGTGGATCTAACGCCCCATGAGATGCGGCGATGGTTTTCGCTGTCATCACGATCCCGTAATTATAGTGGAATAGTTTGTATATCATACTTGTTTTGACGTGAAGACAAATGAATGGCTGGCATATGTTCGGCCAATTAATAGAGTTTAGGGAATGTCTTCCAGTGAACAACTTGTAATTGTTGGATGCGTGGGCCGGAATTATATGCTAGTTAGCTTTAATTATACTGTTAGTACGGCGAGGAATGAAACGGACTTTGTAGCTAATTCATAAAGGTGTCATCTACATAGGTTAATTGGACCTAGAGTCAGTAAGAGAAGTTTGTGATAAGGGGTAAAAATGAAACGTGAAATTTTGACCTGTGTTTCTATGCGGTTCCAGTTGTCATGGTAACACTGCTGTCACCAAAGAATAAAATCCGATAAGCTTATCAGAGCGCAGGGGAACTTGGGAACAGAGGCACACGCATAATCGAAACAGGATTTGAGCGTTTTCTAAATACTATTGTTTTAATACTATCTCATGGAGCGAATAATTACTGGCAGGCTCTGACATGCGTTTTCCTGAAAGTTTCAGTTAGTCCAGCTAACATACTTTATCTATTGTTCGGTTTTTGGTTCTTCTCTGATTATAATTACAGTTGACTCTCCACCCTCCTGAATATTTAGTACATTTTCAAAAGCGGTTGTGCTCACATTTGGAGCTCTGATTGCCGAAACTAAATCTGCTACCTCGTTATGGTCACCTGAACCATCAAAATTATCACTCCGTTTGCCTAGTCGTCATTGTTACCCCCACAGGGACTTATCAACGCATCAAATCGTGAAGAATGCCTAGACATTTCCCCCCTCATGCATTAGCAGAGCAGTGTCAGTGTCTCGAACATTGCATTACAGTCATCATACCTAAACGCTAAGGTGCCTGATATTCGTCAAATATTTGTAGAATCCCTGCACTAAACAGTTAACAGTTATAGGCATATAAATGTATGGATATACGATTCAGAAAATGGAGCGGAGTATCGGAGCAATAATAATCCGAGTTCAGTCTATTAACATTCATTCGGGAAAAACGCTTTGGTCAATTCCTACCATATCCATTAATCTATCTATCTCTCATTTCATACCCCTCCCCATCTTCACGCCATTTCCTTGTCTACTGCTCTGAATCATGCCACACATAATAATGTCCGGCTAAAACCACTTGCGTATCACGTTTAAGCATGTACAGATCCCCTGGAAGTGAAATGCGGGGTAAGGGGAAATCTGGGTAAATTGGCAAAATGAGACGTTACAACATTAAGTTTGGGGGTCCGATGAGGGAACCCCACACAAATAATTAAGGCTTATAAAACAATGATTCGCTCATCATCCTTTCAATTCACCGTGGAACTCATAATCGAACATGTTCAACTGGAGAGTCGTAGTATTAACCATTACTGCCAGTTTGGGTGGTCTCCTGTTTGGTTATGACACCGGTTTTATTGGTGCGGCTGTTACACTTGAATCATTCAGACACGATTTTGGCATTGATACCGACAATGAATCTCAGATCTCTGGAAACGTCGTCGCATTACTGCAGGCTGGATGTTTCTTCGGCGTCATTGCAATGTCCTTCATCACTGATAAGATTGGTCGCCGAAAAGCTTTGATGCTGGCAGGCGCCATCTTTAACGTTGGTGCGATCATGCAAACCGCAGCCAAGGGAATTATTGGCTTGTTCTATGCTGGAAGAGTTGTTAGTGGACTCGGAGTCGGTGCTGCTTCCATGTTGACTCCAACCTTTATCAGCGAAATGGCCCCAAAGAAGATTCGAGGAATCCTCCTCACCGCCTATAGCTGCTTTTTATTCGGCGGAATTGCTGTAGCCTACTGGGTCGACTATGCATGTCAGCAGACCTTATCTGGATCTTCTCAATGGCTCGTACCCGTTGGTTTACAGCTCCTGCCGGGGACGAGTCTGATCCTCGGATTCATCCCTCTCAGAGAGTCCCCACGTTGGCTGATCAAAAAGGGCAAAAGATTGCAAGCTTTGGATAATCTACGGCACATTCGTCAAGCAGATCACACAGAAGAAGAGATTGAAGAGGAATTCGCAGAGATCGCAACGTCCGCAGAGGCAGAGTTGGAACAAACCCAAGGTCTAACATTCAAAGAAGCATTCCTCCCCGGAAACAGAATGAGATTCTTCATCGCAATCAGCTTATTTCTTTGCCAACAGTTGAGCGGGACCAATGCGTTTACTTATTATGCTCCAATCTTTTTCAAAAAGGTCGGGTTGAGTGGGGAATCCGCGGGACTCTTTGCCACGGGAGTGTACGGAATCGTCAAAACGGTCTGTTCGATCATTTGGATGCTGTTCTTCATTGAGCGTGTCGGACGCAAATGGTCTCTTCTTGGAGGGGGTTTCATCATGGGGTCAACTCTCCTATGTGTTGCAATCATTTATGCCACGCACCCGCCGGTAGATGGAGCCTCCCCTGCCCCATCGACTTATGCAATGATTGTGATGATTTATCTGTACTGCTGCAGTTACGCATGTAGTTGGGGCCCTGTTCCATGGACATATACAGCTGAAATATTCCCCAACCGGCTTCGAGAGTACGGTGTCACCACTGCCTCCGCAACCCAATGGGCATTTAATTTTATGATTTCAAAGGTGATACCAATTGCCGTTAAAACTCTCAGTTGGCGAATGTTCCTGATGTTTGCCATCTTCAATTTTGCTTTCCTTGCGTACACTGCTATATTCATCAAGGAAACGAAGGGGCTATCGCTTGAAGAAATGGACAATTTATTCAAGTCTCCACATGCCATCAACGTCGATGATGCCCATGCAGTGGCATCCCACTTGGTGAATGAGGTGGAAGATAAGGAAAAGCCTGTACATATTGAAAAGGT
This sequence comes from Blastobotrys serpentis, assembly GCA_003705695.2. Classification (NCBI taxonomy): domain Eukaryota; kingdom Fungi; phylum Ascomycota; class Dipodascomycetes; order Dipodascales; family Trichomonascaceae; genus Blastobotrys; species Blastobotrys serpentis. Next base: position 20,906 of record PPJG02000008.1, on the reverse strand, counting down.
ATGATGAGTTTTTTTGTTATTTTAGTATAATAATGTAAGTCTGTTGTTTTGCTTAGAAAGTGTATCGAAATGATTAAGATGGATTCTTTCCGGAATTATGAATTTCCCAGTGTCATCATATGTGACGAAATGGGGGGATTTAGTTCAAGAAGATATCGATTAAGTCCGAGAGACACGGAAATATGATATTCAAGTATAGAAATAAGTATGGTTTTTATAATAAAGCAATTAGTAATAAAAGAAAGTCGGAGAAAGAAAGAAAGAATAATCTGAAAACTGAGAAACAAGAACCGAAACAAAACGGACTTCGGATTAAATGGAAGCCGAGGTAGAAATCGGATTAATTGAAAGACCAAGCCCGATAATAGTCCGATAGCCGAAGTGCGGCTTTAGCCGAGTGGCTTATGATATAGTGTGGCTTCTAGTTGTGGCAATACTGTCAATCATGTTCGATCTGTCAAATTTCAGGTACGGTCATACCCGCAAGGCAACACCTTCTCTCGTACGATCGGATGTAGTTAAGCTTGTGATGGTCACTACCAGTAGCATCATAGGAGATTAGATGTGAAAAGGTGATACTGTACCTATGAGGACATGCATCTAATTTTTTATTTCTCTGACAACGATGGCGTAAAAAAAAAAGGCTGATTTTCATTTAATATATATATATAATATTTTCGAATTCTGCAGCGCCGGACTATATATAATTTTTGCCCATAACATATATAACACCTATATAAGTTATACCTAAGTTATAGAACCTAAAAATTACAATTGTGCCGAAAATATAGTCAGAATCCATATCTTCAAAAACCACATATTTCATAAATTCAGGCCAAATAAAGAAATGAAACTCCTGTGCTCATGCTATATCTACTCTCACCTTTAGTAGCGTTGAAATTGAAATTGTCTCTATCAGATATACACAATACCCCGAATGGATAATCTGAAAAAAAAAAAATATCATCACATCCAGTTGCTTTAATTATTTTTCAAACCTAGTGACCCTCGTGGACATAACTTGAAGGTGAAATTCCCCCAACAAATCGTAGACTGTAATCTCTAGATAATCTGGAATTGGTGGGCTTTTCAGAGTCCCTCTGAAACCTTTTTGGGGCGTAGACGGCTTTCCTTGCCCCTCCCCCACCAAGCCTTTTTTGGTAGAGATTTGCACTCTTGGTGGAAAAATGAGTGAAGAGTGGCCGTGCGGCGGTAACAAAAGAGTTGGATAGACTGAATAATGGTGGGGCAGCGCGGGGCATTTGGAGGGGTCTACCAAGTCCCCCCACAGATCCCTGAAATATATAAAGAAGCAAAAACTTTTCCTAAATAAACTCCACAATTCACATCAAAATGTTTAATTGGAGAATCCTATCATTAACTGTCACCGCCAGTTTAGGTGGTTTGCTTTTTGGTTATGATACTGGGTTCATTGGAGCCGCGGTCACCCTTGCAACCTTTCGGAAGGATTTCGGTATCAACACTGATAACGAATCGAGCATATCCGGAAATGTTGTAGCTCTGTTACAGGCCGGTTGTTTCTTCGGGGTCATCGCCATGGCATTTATTACCGATAGGATCGGTAGACGTCGGTCGTTGATCCTCAGTGGCATAATCTTTAACATCGGGGCCATCATTCAGGCCGCCGCAAGTGGTATTATCGGAATATTCTATGCCGGAAGAATTATCAGTGGACTAGGTGTTGGAGCTGCCTCCATGCTGACACCTACCTTTATCAGTGAGATGGCTCCGAAGAATATCAGAGGTATTCTTCTGACGTCTTATGGATGTGCCATCTTCACTGGGATCATGCTCTCATACTGGGTCGACTACGCTTGTTTAAAGACACTAACTGGCTCGGCACAGTATCTTGTGCCCGTATCTTTGCAAACGCTATTTGGATCCATTCTGACCGTGGGTATGTTTCCATTGCGGGAGTCCCCCCGATGGCTTGTCAAGAAGGACAAGCGAGACCAGGCTTTGGCAAACCTAAGACACATTCGGCAAATTGACCATTCTGAAGAACAAATCGAGGAAGAGTTTGCCGAGATTTGCAACGCGGCTGCCATCGAAATGGAACAGGCGAAGAACGTGTCTATTAAGGAGGTCTTTTTGAAGGGCAATCGCATTCGTTTCTTTATTGCATTCAGTTTGATGGCTTCTCAACAAGCTACCGGAAGTAACAGTTTTACTTATTATGCTCCAATCCTTTTCAAAACAGTCGGCTTGGATGGTGAGTCCGCAAGTCTTTTTGCTACCGGCGTCTATGGGATTGTGAAGACTGTGTTTTCGATTTTTGGGATGCTCTTCATCATTGAACGGTTTGGACGTCGTTGGACTCTCTTCTGGGGAACGTTAGTTATGGCGGCAGCGCTGTTGGTGGTTGCCATCGTATATGCCAAATGTCCTCCAGAAGCTGGTGCCGACCCATCACCTGCCACTTACGCCATGATCGTGATGATCTTTGTATTCTGCGCAAGCTATGCTGTTAGCTTTGGTCCAATTCCGTTCACCTATTGCGCTGAGATTTTCCCGAATCGACTAAGAGAGTATGGTGTAACGCTAGCCCTCGCTACTCAATGGGCCTTCAACTTTATGATTTCCAAGATTATCCCCATTGCAGTTAGGACTCTTGGATGGAGAATGTTCCTGATGTTTTCCATTTTCAACTTTTCCTTCCTCGTCTACATTTTTATTTTCATCAAGGAGACCAAGGGTCTCTCGCTGGAACAGATGGATGAACTGTTTGGCAGTCCGAATGCCATTAACGTTGACGATGCCCATGCCATGGCTCCATATATAGTGCAATCGGTTCAGAAGGAAGATTCTGCCCATTTGGAAAAGGTCTAATCAACACAACTTCAAGCAGGCGACCATACACACAATATGTGATTTACATTATTTACATTTGGGTACTCCAAGTCAAAAAAAAAAAAAAAAAAAAAAAAAAAAAGAATTGTGCCATACGAAAATATTCAAGTGTGTGTTAGAATATTCTCGATTTTTGCAATTGGATTCGGCTGCATTCAGTGTCTAACCTAACCACTCGATCCTTATTAGCTTGCATTCTTAGTTTTGAATATATGGAAAGGACAAAAAAATGTGCGAATGTTGAATATAGTTAAGTAAGAATTCGATCAAAGTTCCGAATTCGATGATCGTATAAAACTCACCCCTTCAAATACCATTAGTCACGTTTCTTTTCCTAAAAAATAAAGATATCTGTTTTTAGCACATTGTGTCTATCATTATATCGTAAATACACCGGAAACGGTCGTCCCACACTCCTCCTCCACGAAACTCCGATGATCCCTTCAGTGATCATCACCCTTTGGGGATGTCCCTCGGGGCAGGTTCCAACAATTGATTTGCTTAAACACACATCCGCAAGTGCTCGCTCCGATCGCCCAAATGCAGTACCAACACACACACACATACACGCATATATCTCCAGATCGGCCCTGATCTGTTATTAAAATTCTCAGGACAAAGCTCCGATGTCGAAGTGATCCACAAAGCAGGTCCCCCTTCATTTCCGGCCACACCAAAAAAAATATTTGAACGCCGCATGAAATGTGGCGTGAGTTTAATTTTCTTGTCCCTTCTTCTCAGGGACCACCTCTGACACATAACAACTTTTTGCGATTTGGTTCACCGGTCTCGCCGGAGCGACCGATCGATGATGATTCGATGTGTGGATCTCACGTGTATATCCCGGTATATGTCCGGTATGACGTCGGCAAGCCGACAGCTAGATGAAAGAAGAAGAACAGTTGAGTTGATTTGATTTGATTTTGATTTTGCAGCATTACATATGCATCATTTCGAAAATGGGAAGGATAAATACATATAGTTCAAATTATTATTATTATTATTGACATCTTGATATACAGAATGTTATTCATATTTGGTGTTGTTTACAGCCCCAAATAACATTCAGATAATGGGCCCATTGGTACTGGATCCGGGAAACTGAATGTTTTGTTTATCTCATTCCTCACCTCGATGCGCGGATTGTGACGCGTCAGAGTTGCAGCTATGGAGGGATGGCAAAACGCCAAAAAGACGCGTTAGAGACATTGTTTACGTGCCACAGGGTAAACAAGTGGCATATGTGCAGGAAAGGTGGTCAAAGTGACATAAGAAAAACGCACCCAGAATATAGGATATAACATGTAGTTAAAAGAAGAAAAAAAAAGAGATACATAAATCAATGCAAGATAAAATTTAATAATCTCCAAAATATTACATCTAATCTGGTATAATCCCTGCTATTCAGGTGATAGATGATTTAATAATATTTTCTTGTGATTTGAGTTGTCATGGCAACAAAGCAAGGGGGTGGTTTTTAGTTACTCGATTGAGGAGGGTCTTTTTTTGGAGAGATGTGAAAATGAAAAATTCCGAAGGTTCCATTTTCGAACAAATTCTGGGTTATGCACACCTCCTTTCTGTAACCACAAGGAGGGTAAAAGCTTGTTCCTGGGATATGTATATATAAAACAGTGGTTCTTTCACATTTGTATTAAATCGCATACCCACCACCATTCATTCCTTTTCTACATAATATTTTTCCTTCTTTTCTTTCTTTGGTTTCGTCTTCGACAATGTCTTTTAATGAATATAGAGCCGACATTTTCAAGAACATGAAAGCCGATGAGGCCAGCTCCGTAGTCGTTGACCCGGACATGATGGATCTCCAGCCGGAGATTGAATGGTACATGAGACCCTACTTGCTGGACTTTTTAATAGATGCCCACTACTCTCTGCGGCTATCGGCTGAGACCCTATTCCGTGCAATTACCCTCATCGACAATTACTGCTCCCTCAGAGTCGTATTCAAGAAGCATTACCAGCTCGTTGGTTGCACCGCCCTGTGGATGGCTTCCAAGTTCGAAGACAAGAAATCCCGAACGCCGACGATCAAGGAGCTCCGATCGCTTTGTTGCTGCGCATACGAAGAGGATATGTTTGTCCAAATGGAAAGCCATATCTTGACCACCCTCGACTGGAAGATTGGCTCGCCAACCGTTGAGACCTTCTTATCGCTATATACCCAGGAGCCCTCGATTCTTAATTTAGCCCGTTATTTATGTGAGAACGCTCTCTTCCATCGCATCTTTATTGGTTTGAAACCATCCATACTGGCCAATTGTGCATTTGTTTTGGCCAGCTACATTCTTAATTGCACCAATGCATTGACCGGACTTTCCACCCAGCAGATCCATATTATTAACCTTCTCACCCAGCATATTCAGACTCCCTCAAAGAGTCTCTCCAAGAAATACTCCAGATCCAGCTACGGACAGGTCGCCCACATCGTTCAACTCTTCCTCCATAAACAACAGCAACAACAGCAACATGTTGCCTCCTTCCCTGCAACTCCTCCTCCCGCTCCTGTGATGGAAGGCACCGTCCCTTCTTTGTCCTCCTCCCCTGGTTCTGTCTTTACCCCTGCTTCCCCGGTCTCAGTCAAATCGGACGTTGGATACATGACTCCCCCATATACCCCTGTGCTCTCAGTTCCGCCCCAGCCAAATTTCAAGCGCCCCACAAGTTTTGTATATCCATAATCCATTCTTACTAACCCATACATATATCTATATATTTAACAATGCCACTTTGTGTGTTCAGAACTTTAACCGCGCCATTGCGCACTGCCACTCTGTACTGCCACGTCTTCTCCTGACCCATACATTTAGTAGTGCACGCCTCCGGCGGCTTCTTTTTTCTCCGAAAAGAAGCAAAAAAGGTAGCTCTGCGAGGCATCCGCTCATTTAAATCGGGTAGTAACCAGGTGATACATATTCCAGCTTGATATGTGTATGTGAAACAAAAAGATCTGACATATATATGCAACATGTACTCGTGCAAGAATAGAACTTGCGGAAACCACCAGTTCAAGGGAACCAAGACAGCACACCACGGCAAGTATCTTACAAAAAATTTCAACTATTCACTCTAGACGGAGAGATAAAAAAGCTAATCTACGCAAGTTGACGTAAAACGGTCTATGCAGATCGCAACCAGCACTCAGAAACATGACGTCATCAAAAACATACATATCCGATTAACTCAAAATAGCCACTGGGACCCTGGACGGACATGAATAACAGCATCTATAGCTAACAAAGAAAAGGCACATATTTTACATATTTTACATAGGGTCACTATAGTCCGGGGCGGAAAAGACCGGGGTCCATCCCGGCCTAACCGAGCCCATAAAAAACGAGATAAGTAAGCTGGGAGTTGTTTAAATTTTTCCACACACTAACCACAACCGAGGACGATAGACACGTACAGCCAATATGGCAGATGACATTGTACAGTAAGTAAACCCGTCCTAAAAAATACAGACACCCAAATCAACGAGGCTAATGGTATTTACAGAATAATTATAGGTATACCGCCTATGACCAGGATGATGGTTCTCGCGGTGTGTACCATATACCTAGCAAACGCAGCTAAATATGCTCCTACAACAACATTTGTCAATTACATGCCATACACGATTGGAAAGATGCAACTGTGGCGCCTCTGTAAGTGAATAGGGCTGAACTGGTCCTTTAGATCTGCATGCTAACTACAACGGGTAAAAACAGTCACAGCATTTTTCATACCGTCCGAAAGTCCTTTATCTGCACTGGTGGAAGTTTATTCTCGTAAGTTTTTCACAACCACTTAATTTTTTTTTTTTTACCCAAAGTTTCCTAACAAATAATGATATAGTATATAAACACAGTTCCGATCTGGAGCGAGTTAAATTCCGTTCAAACCAAGAAGGTTATTCTTGGTTCTTGATAGTCGTGTGCACTGTCATACTGGTGAGTGGAAAAAAATTCTATTTACTTGGTACGGAAAGAGAGAGAAAACCGAATTCTTAAAATACTCCTGTTTCTGCCCTCGAACTTTGCGTCCCATAAGTTTGTTAGGTTCTGGTGATGGAGGATATCAAGCTGTCGCTTTTGCATCCGGATTTGATACTTCTTGTTGCGAAAGCGGCGGATCGTGGGAACTATAAAGTTTGAGCTTGACAAATAGCCTTAAAAGCTAGTTGAGCATAGACGGTTCTCTACATTTCTACATTTCAATTCCTTTTCTCTCTTTTCTTAACCAAGAAATATTAGTTTTTGTTCCTATTGCTAATTATTTTGTAGATACTCAATCAGTTCGCAGGCGGAACGGCCTATCTTTCTCCGTTGTCGCTGGCTCTGACTTATGCCTGGTCTCGGGATCGTCCTGATCTTCCAGTGCATTTCAATATCATCCCGATAAAGGCGAAATTTCTTGTTCCCCTTCAGCTGGCAATTACTTTCTTCTCTGCTGGAACGACTGGGCTTGCCATCGACATAACAGGCTTGGGAGGTGTATTCGTGTATGATATCCTGTCCACACAGTTGCCACAGCGGAGTCGTTTTGGGCTTTTTTCTGCTGGAAACGGAGCCGCTGGCGAAGCGAAATCCAACGCGGAATCCTCGTCATCCGACGGAATTGTCCACCATATCGAAAGCGAATTCACATTCCTGCGTAAGCTCAGATCTCATGAGATTGTTCTTGTCAAGTTCAGTGCTGAGTGGTGTGGACCTTGCAAAGCGATTGCGCCACAAGTGGAGCAACTAGCCCGAAAATATTCTTCTGTACAGTTTCTTGAAGTAGATGTGGATGAGTGCAAAGATCTTGCTGCTAGACACCGGGTGACTTCAATGCCAACGTTTATCTACTTCAAGAATGGACGAGAAGTCGATCGCACACTAGGGGCAAACGCTGATACAGTCAGACAAACACTTTTGTCGATTGGCGCCTCCGAGGGCGGGTACAGCACCAGTCGCTTCCAAGGTAAGGGACGTACATTAGGTAAATAAATAATCTACAGATTTCAAACGTCATTGATTAGGCAGTAAATAGGATATACATATAGGGGGGGATTACTCCGCGTACTCTGGTCGAAGATCTGATCGCTTTGGAGCTTCTAATGGATGCAATTGTGCAAGATAGGTGATGGCCCACATAATATAACACATGGCAAGTGTCAAAATCAAACTGCTTCTCCAAACACTACAAAATATCCACCATTAAAACCCAAATCACTTCAAGCTAGCATTTCAACACTTACGTTGTGCTGTCACCCTTTGGCGCAAACACCCAAGCAGCCACAGACATGGCGGCCACTAAAATAAAAACCAATACAACGTTCCAGCTACAGTCTCATTAGTATCTTGTTTCTTCGTTGACAAGTTCTCTACTAACCCGCTCATTGTATATGTTGTGTTGTGAAGAAAGGAGTTTTGGTGGGTTATCGGGGGAATTTACCGATGGGATATTTAATTTTTAAGGGGCCGAGAGTACTCCTTTTATGCGTTCCCCTCGAAGTCACGAGCATGCCGTATAATCCAGTTCCAAGGCTAGGGAGATGACCATAGCTATTCACTCGTATATCCTCCACGAAGTGGAGCTACCTTTTTTGCTTCTTTTCGGAGAAAAAAGAAGCCGCCGGAGGCATGGCACTAAACCACACAATTGCGTGTTTTTAAATATATATATCTTTCTAATTTATTTATCTATTCTATACATTGCTCCAGAATCGACATGCTTTAGGCCGTTCAAATTAGTGAATACTGAAATGTATGGGTCCTGCCAGAGTTGAAGGAGTAAGATCTACATTTCTGAGGAGCGACACTGCTGTGTCGTAAATCACGTTCAGGTTATAGAATTTCAGGAATGGAATACGGATTTACTTGAAAATGAGTTGTATTAGCTATATTCCAGTTATACAATTGACAAAAACATATAAGTCGTAGAGTAAAAGCAAAAACGCCAATATATTAACTAAGATGATGTTCGTCCGTCGTTCTAAACACTCCCAACCCCACCATAATATGTCTGCACAGCTCAGTCAGGAGCTAGTAGGATGGCTCTACCGAGTTCTGACTCCTGTAAGTATTCGATAGGGTTTGAATTTTTTCATTTGGTAGAATCTAACGAGACGCTAGGAATATCTGGACCCAAACCGTGCGTACGGTGATGTCATAAAGACGTTGACCGAATATCCATCGCTGCGGCCCAAAACCGACGTTTACACAAATCCCGAAGGGAGATCTGAGCTCCTGCTCTGTCTATATGGCACGGTCCCCACAGTATATTCAGGCAATGTCTATCGAATTCCAATTGAATTCTGGCTACCCAAATCCTATCCAAGAACACCCCCGATAGCCATCGTTCGACCGACTGAATCCATGATGGTCAGTCCAAATAACTACGTGGATCAAAACGGAATGTGTTTCCATCCCTATCTGTACAGATGGACCGATAGCCATGGAATTTTTGAACTAATCGGCCACCTTTCTGAGGCCTTCTCGAAGCGTCCGCCAGTATATGCAAGACCGCCCGAATATAGACAATCTCCGCATCAGCCTCCAGAATATCAACAACAGGCTCAACCTCCGTCCTTGCCACCCAAGCCTCCACGAGAACAACCTCCGAAGCCAACTCAATTCCTCATGGATATGGGCGCCCCTCCGTCGTCATCATCCAGCCAAGATCCGCAACAACAACAAGAGACACAACCAGCGAGACCTCCTAACCCAGAAAAATTGCAAGCTATAGAGGCATTGGAGGCCAAGATACATAGTGTGGTACAAAACCAACTCTTACCAGAGGCTACTCAAGACGAACAAGCTCTGCAACACACAGAGCAGACTCTCTCGTGGATGTCGGGACAGCTGGACTCCCAGAAGGCAGAACTGGAGAGGCTGCAAAAGGCATGTCATGACAATGAGACGATTCTCCAGGAGAAAATTGCACAGGCGAAGAGTGTCATTTCCTCTGCCAAAACAAAACAACAACCCAATGTTGACGAAATCCTCTGCGCTGAAAACGTCGTTTACAACCAGTTATATGATGCTGTGGCCGAGGATCATGCCATCGAAGACACAATGTATGTTCTTGGAAAGGCATTGGATAAGGACCGAATCAAGCTTGAGCCGTTTTTGAAACACACCAGAACTTTGGCGCGAGAGCAATTCCTCAAGAAGGCGCTTGTCCATAAGATTTCGTCCCAAATAGGTCTAGACTAATTGTATATTTAATATATCAGCATAGCGTGTGCAAAAACCTACTACAGTAGCCAACAAAGCTCTTATATTTCTCCTCCAGAATGCGAATGGATTGTTAATGGAACCTACTATTTTAATATAGCTACAGAAGCGTTCCCCCTTGCTTGCCCTGTCCGTGCTCCTTGTACAAGGTGAAGGAGTCCATGACAGTGGTGTTGGAAGAGGAAATGAATTCCTGGGTCAAATGGGTGGCATTATGAACTGTGAGCTTGGACCATCCGTACATTCTGAAACCCTTTCTAAATCCATCAGGCTTGTCGTCTCCGATGTCAACCAAACCATCATAATGACCGCCAGCACCATTCAAGATGTAGAGTGGAGCACGAGGGTTGTTAAGCTTGTTCTCATCAACCTTTCCTTTGTACAACGGATAGTATGATTGGTAGTTGTGGATATGTCCCCAGAGAACAACATCGACATTGTTTTCATAAAAGATGTCTTCAAAGGCCTTTTGACAAGAAATACATGCATTCTTCTTGCCGCCAACGTACCAAGGTCTGTGGCCACCGGCAATGACCCATGGGGTCTTCTTTCTGTCGACGTTCTTAAGATCGTTCTTGAGCCAATTGATGAATTGGTTCTTCTTGCCAAAGTTAGTCACCCCAGGGACTTCCTCCTCTTCAGGGAACCCATCAAAGTCGGTTTCACTGTTGTATTGAACGAAATGAACTGGGCCGTAATCGAACGAATACCACATGTTTGCAACACCCGAAGATTCCTTTGATGGCATTTTGAAGTGGCTGTTATATCCAGTGAAGTTAGTTTGGCCCGGCATGCAGGTGACGTTTTGACCCTTGTATCCTCCACCTTCCACACAGATGGACTCATGATTTCCGACACCAACCATGTATGGCTTTTGGGCACTGATTGGTTGCATCTCGTTGTAGAACGCATTCAAGATCTCTTCATAGAGCTTAGGGCCGTCCTTAACTGTCTCATTTTTGAGGTAGCCCTCTACGGTCTCCTTGAGCCAATCATCTGCATACGCAATATCCCCTTCATGCCAGAGAAAGTCGTACTCTTTGACCTTGGAATGCAATGATTGAATGGTGTTGGTCTCGTTCTCCTTTACGTTCCAGTCCTTGTTTCCAGAACTCAGACCCAATGGCCCCATTGTACCTAAATCAGCGACGTACGCAAAGGTGACTGAACCAGTCCCGGTCTTTGGTGCACTTGTGAAGTTGTATGTGGTTTCATCATTGAGCACTTTATAGTAATAGGTGGTATTGGGCTCAAGGTTTGTAAGCTTGACGTGGTTGTTCCAGGTCGACGAAGTGTTATAGGTATTGGAATCTCCCTTGGTTGAGACCTTGTTCAACTGCTTTGGAGACTTGCCATAATGCACAATTGGTTCCTTCACCTCACTGAAGGTGTTCCAACTGACCATCATTCCGCCCTCGCCGGCAAAGGCAAGACGATGTTGTTCAGGACCACCGTTATCTCGGATCTCGATAACTTGCGGGGTGACAGCAGCGGCGGCCATTCCACCCTGAAGGAGTAATGAAGGAATGATTCGCATTGTTCAATGAGGTTTCAATTGATATAATCACGGCGGGATTAACCATTTTTTTATAGGATGAGCCAGTTAGCCATGTGCACCAATAGCCAACTTCTAATTGGCTGTTAACAACGTCACAGAGGTGCATGGCAACGTTTTCCCCTTACAGGGTTATAAACGTCCGGAGATCCATCCGGCTGATACAAAAGTGGTTCAGGCAAGGCTTATTTCTATCATCTCTCTTGGCACGGACCCTATTGATTCGCTAAATTAGATTAACTGAAAGAATAAAAAGACGTTTTAGGTTGGGATCGGCGTCCCACTCAGACTTACTTCACTTTTCTTATTCCCTCGGGAAATATTTAGTCTGAAAACGGTGTCGATCAAAGCGTTGGGTAATTTCGATTGAGCCTGGGAGGGCATCTGGTGTGTTCACAGTGACATATTTGTACATGTAGATTGATTGAATATCCTCCAGTATTGCAAAAGGTTTCGAGTATTGTCAAGTATATATGTAGATAGTGGAACTTGGCTGGAAGTTTGGATATTCACGTAGTTTAGCTTGAATGGACCACTAACACAGTCCCGTTACTGAATCAACATGTGGATCCCACCTCGGGGTCGATTGGATAAGAATGAATTTTGGATCTATCTCGCACTCTCAATTAGAGGGAAATCCAGCTCCGTCGATAGTTGGCTTGAACAATTTGTATGCCGAAACCCAACAGCACACTAATGCCCGAGGAATTAGCTGTACTTTGTATATTATTATGTATATTTGATTTAGGAGTTTAATATACTTTATTGGCCCAACTCAGCTTCTTAACCTCAAAAATTTCCCCCGAGACTCAAAGTTTCAAGAGCACTACATACATACCAGGCTTAATGGAACAGTCAACATTAGCTGAAAATGTTTCAAGCAGACACATCTGGAGATTTAAACTTTCTGCACCGTTACCAATTACATACGCACAAACACTCACAATAGGAATTGTTAAAATTATATGGGCATTATAGTGCAAAATTTCCTATGAGCTGAGATCCTGAGGCCTTGAATATCTTCAAGGATTTACAAACCGTGCTCTAGGATTGGCTTACCTTCTTCGGATCAGGCGCTACAGCCACCCGCAAAATCAACTATATTGTCACAACGAAACATAAAATCATACGAATATTAGATATCTGTATATATAGTCATCTAAACTAGTACTGTAATATATGTGCGCCCTTGGAATCGAACTCCAACTCGGGAAGCCGCACAAGCTCCCCAAATAGGAAGTTGGGAAGAACAAGGTGCAGTGAAAAATTTTGGGTGAAATTTTTTTTTTTTTTTTTTTTTTTTTTATCAAACTTCTTCCACCGACGAAAACTCTTTCACCACAACCACCACTATGAGCGACGTCACAATGCAAGAAGCTGGTGATTTTCAAATCAAACCAGATAGTTCGTCTTCCGCCAGCCAAGATACCAGTAATTGGCCATTGTTGTTAAAGAATTACGACAAATTATTGGTTCGATCGGGACATTACACTCCAATTCCAGCTGGTTGTTCTCCACTCAAGAGAGATCTCAAGTCATATGTTTCCAGTGGTGTCATCAACTTGGACAAGCCATCCAACCCAAGCAGTCACGAAGTTGTCGCCTGGATCAAGCGTATTTTAAGAACTGAAAAAACCGGTCACAGTGGTACTTTAGATCCTAAGGTCACTGGTTGTTTAATCGTCTGTATTGATAGAGCCACTAGATTGGTCAAATCTCAACAAGGTGCTGGTAAGGAGTATGTGTGTATTGTTAGATTGCACGATGCTCTTAAGGATGAAAAGGATTTGGGTCGAGCCCTCGAGGATTTGACTGGTGCCCTTTTCCAAAGACCACCATTGATTTCTGCCGTCAAGAGACAACTCCGTGTCCGTACTATCTATGACACGAAGTTATTCGAATTCGATAATGACCGTCATTTGGGTGTTTTCTGGACTTCTTGTGAAGCCGGTACCTATATGCGTACTTTGTGTGTGCACCTTGGTATGTTGCTCGGTGTTGGAGGACACATGCAAGAACTTAGAAGAGTCAGATCCGGAGCTCTCAGTGAATCCGATGATATGGTCACTTTGCACGACCTTTTGGATGCCCAATGGGTTTATGATAACACAAAGGATGAAAGCTACCTCAGACGATGTATCCGTCCGTTGGAATCTCTGTTGGTCGGATACAAGAGAGTTGTTGTCAAGGATTCTGCAGTCAACTCTGTCTGTTATGGTGCTAAGCTCATGATTCCTGGGTTGTTGCGTTATGAAGAAGGCATTGAATTGAACGACGAAGTCGTTTTGATCACCACCAAGGGTGAAGCCATTGCACTCGGTATCGCCCAAATGTCCACTGTTGACTTGGCCAGCTGTGATCACGGTGTTGTTGCTAAGATCAAGCGTTGCATTATGGAACGTGACACCTACCCAAGAAGATGGGGATTGGGTCCAGTCGCTCAACAAAAGAAGAAGCTTAAGGCTGCTGGTCAACTTGACAAATATGGTAATGCTAATGAGAACACTCCATCTAACTGGAAAACCGACTATGTTGACTTGGGTCCAGACTCTGCTGCCCAAGCCAAGGTTGATGAAGCTACTAAGGAGCAAAACAGAAAGGCTCAAGCTGAAGCTGAATCCTCTGGTGCTTCTTTGACCACTCCTAAGAAGAAGAGTTTGATTGAAGAAGTTTCATCTACCCCAGCTACCGAAAACGGCGATGAAAAGACTCCAAAGAGTGACAAGAAGAAGGAAAAGAAGGACAAGAAGGAAAAGAAGGAAAAGAAAGAAAAGAAGGAAAAGAAAGAAAAGAAGGAAAAGAAGCGAAAGGCTGACGAGAGTGACAACGAAGACGGTGAAAAGAAGAAGAAGAAGAAGTCCAAGAAGGACGACTAAAGTCTGTATAGATTATAATTTAATGAGGAATATTATTGTACTGTTATTAAGAGCGAATTTTCACTGTTACATTTTGTATGGTATGGGGGATCATTAGCCATGCGGGATGGCATTTTTTTTGTTATAAATATTCTATTAAATATATACAGTCAATATAAATTAGGTCGTTAGAAGTTTTGCTCGATAGCAGCCTTTTGTTGCGGGGTCAAGTTAGGAGGGAATTGCACTGCAATCTTGATGACCATGTCGCCCTTTTGACCAGGTTGCTTGGAGATTGGCATACCATGAGAAGGATATCTCACTTCAGAGCCTGGGGATGCTGGGCGGGCGGATTCGATCTTCAGTTTCTTGCCGTCGATTGTGTGCACGATTCTTGAGTATCCGCACAATGCTTCTTTAAGTGAAAGTGTAAGGGTTTGCTCTAGGTCATTGCCGTTTCTAGTGAATGTTTCGTGTGGCTTCTCTTCCAAAACAAACACGATATCCTGGAAGGAGCCATCTGGCTGGACGTCACCTTCGTTTGCAAAAGTGATTTTGGTGCCGGCTTTCCAACCAGGCTTGACGGAGATAGAAAGAATCTTCTCCTCCTGGCCAGCGCTGCCCTTTCTCTTAATCTTCATTTTCTTGGTTGCCCCGGCAGCGAGGTCCTCCAGACTAACTGGGAGCTTCATTTGAACGGATTGCTTTGGAGGCGGAGATGTGCTTTGGCCAGGCATTCCTCCGCCACCGCCAAAGGAGAATCCCCCGTTGGTGGGGCCACCTGCGCTGGCTCTTGGACGTCCTCGAGGGCCGCCTCTCATGCCTCCACCCAACATAGAAAAGATGTCATCGTCCTCATCCAGTCCACCGGATTCGGTGAAATTGCGGAAAATGTTGAACGCATCGTTTGTGGAGAAAGGTGTGAATCCGCCGCCACCACCACCTGGACCTCCGGTTGAGAAGTGGAATGTTTGGGTTCCTCCACCTGGTCCGGCGCTGGCAAATCCGAATGGAGAGCCACCAGCCCCCTGTTGGAATCCGCCTGGGAATCCTCCTGGGAAGCCACCAGCTCCTCCTGGGGCGCCGCCGCCGCCAGCTCCGCTCTGCATGTCTTCGGGAGACAATCCGCCCCGTCGAGCTGCTTCTAGACCATAGTTGTCGTATAGCTGCCTCTTTTCGGAGTTTGTCAGAATGTCAAATGCCTCTGAAATCTCCTTGAACTTTTCTGTATCCCCAGTTGGCTTATCAGGATGATACTTGAGTGCGGCTTTTCTATATGCTTTTTTGATTGCATTTTCATCAGCGTCCGTAGACACTCCTAGCAGGTCGTATAATTTCTTGTCTTTGACCATTGTTGTGTGTGTAAGTAGTACTGTGTTGTGTTAGGAAAGTAAAGAATTTCCAGTCACCTTTGTTCCAAATGGTCCGCTATATATATTACTGAGACATGCCCTCCCGAACGTACTGGAACCTTCCAGATGTGGACTGATAAAGCAACCCTTTTCGGGACGGTTGTCCGGGCAACGCTGCAACCCAAACCCTACTGAGATGGATGAGCCGCACGTGTGTAAGAAGCAAAAAGGGTAGCTGTTGCTTTTGGTTCTTTTCTAGAAAAGAATGCCGCCCGCAGGGCACTCACCTGTGGCGCAATTATATCTCCGAAGATTGCGATTGGCGGAAATTGTCCTTCTTTTATATTCCACATTAGACGCCATAACGTACGTCACGTGAATTATTGGAGGAGGTTGAGAGAGTGCCTCCGGCGGCTTCTTTTTTCTCCGAAAAGAAGCAAAAAAGGTAGCTCTGCGAGGCGAATTGTTCCTCCGCCTTGACTGCATTGTGTGCGTTTAATGTACGTAGTTTATTAGACGCCTGAAATCGGCGACATGTCAAAAAGAAAGAATGAGGGGAATGTGGAACTGATATGCAATTGTCAATCAAGTGCTAATCTTTATGGGACTGAGTACTTTCTATTATCGCCGTGTATCTATATATATATGAGTATAGAATTGCAGCCGCATATATGAGAAATATACAGAAAAAGAGACTTAGTTACCCGGCCCGGTTTGAAATTGTGGGAGAGAGATGCGTAGATCTGAAAAGCACAACTTCGAAACACCTCTCTCTACGGGGATATAGAAATAGATATATATATACACATATAGAGAACGTGCCTAGACACACCAAAAAAACATGGCAGAGGAGAGCGACATGAGCGTTCTGCTTGTATCGTCTGGATACGATCAGACAATCAAATTCTGGGAAGCGCTTAGCGGGATTTGCAACAGAACTATTCAGAGCGGCGACGGCCAAGTGAATCGCATGGCTATTAGCCCCGACAAGCGCCATCTAGCGTGTGCTAGCGTTCACTCAATCTTATTGTACGACATCCAGTCTTCAAACCCAACGCCGGTGATGAAATTCGAGGGCCATTACGGCAACGTAACTGCTGTCGCGATCCAGGCGGATGGCAAGTGGATGGTCAGCAGCTCGGAGGACGGCAGCGTGAAGGTGTGGGACATGAAAACAGGATCGATCCAGAGAAACTACAAGCACAATTGTGCGGTGAACGACGTGGTAATCCACCCGAACCAAGGCGAGGTCATCAGCTGCGACAACGAGGGCAACGTTAGAATATGGGACCTGAGTGAAAACACATGCACGCACCAATTGATTCCAGAGGACGACATTGCGGTGAGATCAGTGTCCGTGGCATCGGATGGATCCATGCTGGTGGCCGGAAACAACACGGGCAACGTATATATCTGGAAAATGGTCAACACGAAGGACGTGACGTCGTTGCACCCGATCACAAAGTTCCGGGCCCACAGTAAATATATCACCAAAGTGCTAATCTCGCCGGACGTTAAGCATCTGGCAACGTGCTCGTCCGATCACACCGTCCGCATTTGGGGCGCAACCTCGTTCACGCTCGAAACTACCCTCCAGGGCCACCAGCGATGGGTGTGGGATTGCGCATTCAGCGCTGATTCAGCCTATTTGGTAACCGCCTGTTCAGACCATTACGTCAGATTGTGGGAACTTGCGTCCGGACAGATCATTCGTCAATACAACGGCCACCATAAAGGTGCCATTGCTGTGGCGTTGAATGACGTTTAACGATCTGCAGATTACATAAGCGGGATTAATGGTGCATGGAAAGGCGGGCGGAGAAAAGGAGGGGGAAGTAATTTACTGGATCGGGCAGGCGGTTCCTGGAAAGGGCAGGGCTACAGGCGATCGAGGGAGGAGATTAGCAATCGAGTGGAGCGGTCAAGTATAAAAAGGCGTTGATTTTCCCCGGCAGGGTTTATCAATTTGTACTTCATTTTTTTTTTGTAACACACATTTTGACGTTTATTTATTAAGAATGGCTTTATTCGCAAGACAAGACCTCGGCGCAGCTTTGAGTGCTAGTGCCCTACAAGCCGCCAGCGACAAGGCTACTGCCAACGGCGGCGCTGCCGGTGCCACTGATGGCGGCGCCTCTGGCATGACCGGTAGTGCTGCTGCTGCCCCAACTTCTGGTGGTGATGCTGGCGCTGTTGGATCTCAAACTGCTTCTGTCCCAGCCACTGCCACCGGCGGTGCTGCTTCTGGCTCTGGCGCCGAAACTGGCGCTGCTTCTGGATCTGGCGCTGGCGCCTCCGGCTCTGGTGCTGAAACTGGCGGCGCATCTGGCTCTGGCGCTGAAACTGGAACTGGTGGAGCTTCTGGCACAGGTAAGGAATCTGGCTCTGGTGGAGCTTCTGGATCTGGCGGTGCCTCTGAAACTGGTGGCGGTGCTTCTGGTTCCGGCGGCGCTTCTGGAACTGGTAAGGAATCTGGTTCCGGCGGAGCTTCTGGCTCTGGCGGTGCCTCCGAAACTGGCAAGGAATCTGGCTCCGGCGGAGCTTCTGGATCTGGATCCGGATCTGGCGGAGCTTCCAAGACTGGCGGATCTTCTGGCTCCGCCTCTGGTTCTAAGGGAGCCAAAGAGAGCAGCTCTGGCTCTGGTTCATCTTCTGGTAGCAGCACCAGCGGTGGAAGCAGCGATGCTTTCGGATTTGCTGTTCCAAAGGCCTTGTTGGGTCTCGCAGTCATCTTCGCTGCTACCATTGGTTTGAACGTTTAATTTTAATACACACAATCGCGATATGTAATTTTATTATTATTTTCTTTTCTTTTAATATAATGGCGCATGTTATCGATGGAGGATTGATTTTTCGATTTTGAGAGTTGTTGTCTCAGCTGTCAAAACGTAGATCCCGAACCCTTTTCGGATTCGGGGATTGACAGGAGAGCTCCACAATGGGGCCCAATGTCTCACGAAATCACTCTTTGTTAATGCAAGGCGAAATATGCCTCAAGACCCAGGCGAAGAAATTGGGCCAAAAAATAATATGTCAGAATGATGAAGGATTGTGTGTGGCTATTTTAATTTATTTTTATCAAATATGAGAGTTATCTAGCGAGAGGTTTTTTTTTTTTGAAAATGAGATGTATTTAACCTTCAACGGGTATGAGACGATGAATCATAATTTTTTTAAAAACAAGCATTTTCTATTTCAAAAGAATTGGGTAGAAACAGTTAGACCTGTTTGAGATCTATTTTTCGACCAACCAACCGGAGCGTATATATAGAATAATGTATCATGAATGTCTAAGAAAGTGAGGCTGTGCCTTTTTTTTTTTTTTTTTTAGTGGGGACGGACCGGGGGGTTTTCAAAATGGAAATGTCTGTTTTAGGAAAATATGACCCGTTATGGAAATTTCAAAACTAACTCGAGTATATTTCCTGATAACGGGGAAAAAACAAACAAATCAACCAAAAAAAGATGTAATATCTTAAAAACGTGAAAAAGATAAATTAAATTAAACAATAGGACTGAAGAATTCAGGTATTATTAACTGAGATTATATTATTATTATTATTATTATTAATATCAAAAAAGATTAATACAATTAGGCGAAAACACCGAGGACACAGGACAATGCAAGAGCACCGACCAAAGCCTTAGAGACGGTGACGATACCAGCACCGGATTCGGAGCCAGATGCAGAAGCGGAGCCAGAGCCGGAGCTAGCAGCGGCCTTGGAGCCAGAAGCAGTGCTGGAACCAGAGGAGGAACCAGAGCCGGAGGCAGAGCCAGTCTTCTTAGCAGAGGAGCCAGAAGCAGCAGAGCCAGAGCCAGAGGAACCAGAACCGGAAGCCTTACCAGAACCAGAGGCAGAGGAGCCAGAAGAACCGGAAGCATCAGCAGTACCGGAGGCGTCAGAGGAGCCAGAGACCTTACCCTTAGCACCGGAGGTTTCAGCGCTCTTAGCAGCAGCGTTAGAGGCAGCGGCGGAGCTGGCGACCTTGGCGCCGCCAGATTCCTTTGGACCCATTCCTGGTGGGATGGATTGGACTGGACCGGTTGGGGCCTTTGGAGCAGTTGGTGGGACTGGAGTTGGCCATTGGGATGGAAGGGTAGTCCAGTTTGGAACGGTTGGAGCTGGCCAGGTGGTTGTTGGCTTGTTGGAGACAGCGTCAGACATTTTTATGGGGAAATTACAAGTTAGTATACAAAGATTACCGAGAAAAAGATCTAAACAAAGATGGGGCCGATGGGGTTATTTATATTCTGGAAATTTCACAACAAAATTGAGGGGGGATAACGAAAAAAAAACAAAAAAAGAAAAAAAAAGAAACGATCCCCTGTATCTGCAGTGGGTTATAATTAGTACATTTCTTTTTATATATATTTACAAGCTTAGTAGTAGTAGTACGTTCCAAAACACATAAAGTTATACCCCTCCACCCATGCTCCGTTTTTGGCACGTATATTTTGCTGAATCGTACCACAAATTTACTCACCACAAAATGTGTGTATATATATATATGTAAAAAATAAACAAACAAATAAATAAACAAATATATATATACAAATACATATAAATATATATATAACATGCGAGTATCTCGAGTAATGCAGCAGAAAAACACAAAGTTGAGAATTTGACTGGGTACTGAAACAGATGCAGTTGGGCGGCGGTTTTTGCCCCTTATTTTTAGTCGCCAGTTCTGGTTTTGGTTCTTCTTGGTCTGGGGGGGACCTTTTTTTTTTCTCACTTTCTCGGCTTTCTTTTCTTTTTTGTTTGTTTTTGTTTTGACGATCTAAAGTCCGATTTGGCCGATATAGCTCCCAAGTTCAATAAAATGCATGTTATTATTACATGCACAAGGCCATTGCAACATGGATATAATCGTCGCGCACGGGGTATAGGGAAACATTCCCAGTTAGAATTTCTTTTTGTGCGGCGGTTGTGAACCAATGGGCATTGGGCATCGGGCATCGGCCGGGATGCCGACCGTTTATCAGTTTAATAATAATAATACGAGGAGGAGGGAACCAGCCATTTTATTATTAGTAGAGGTGA
>PPJG02000007.1:354484-373819 GCA_003705695.2 Blastobotrys serpentis | reverse complement strand
AAAAAAAAAAAAAAAAAATCGGTGAACCGGCCAAATAATGACCCCATGTTACCAAAAAATTTTGCAAACACCGGTAAACCGATCAGGTCGGAAAAAGCTGCTTCCGTTAAGTCCGAGAAAGACATGGAGTTAAGCTTAAGCGTTTTGGCACTGACGGATCTTTTGATTAATAATTTCAAGAGGGATGCCGTCAGGATCCGACTGGGCACTGAGGAGCAGGTTACTTAGTTGTTTGCAAAATCGCTTGTTTAGTTCCGGCCCCAGAAAATTTTGCAATTGTTGCTGGATGAAAGAGAAATCGGGGAATTGAGATTGATCTAGAAGCTCAATGACATAGTCAATAACGAACTCGTCGGTGACATTCTCAGAGCATAGGGTGGTAGCTATCCAATCCTGAATTATAGGTTTGTTCACCTTTGTCATGTCTATCTTATTGTCGGGCATAATATAGTAATCTTCAGGGGTCGGGGTTGGCTGGTTGTGTGGTAGGTTGCGCGGAAGAGTTTTTGGGAAGACGTTTCCTTGTTCAGAAAGATCGGGGACCGGTGATTCCGATCCTGCAGGTCACTTTCTTCATTGGGAAATGTTATTTGCTTTTTATGAATCAATTAGGAAGCAAAATAAATAGTGCCAAAACGCACCTTTTTGTGATTTTTTTTTTTTCTTTCTCTGACTCTTAACAGACTTTTGTACGTTTTCACCTACACATATATATTTTAAATATAACGTTTTGGAAATGTCTGCGGACGGTACAGAGAAAGATCTTGAGAAACAAGATCAGGGAATCTCCAGTGCAACTAAGTATGGAGAAGATCAAGTGACGGCTGAGGATCCTCAGGGCTTGTACGCCGAGAACGCCGGCGACGATATTGGATCTCACATCATCCGACGAACTTCTACTAGAACATCTCTAGAGGGAGATGCTATTTCTAAGATTCTCACAGGGGGATCTAGGAAGAGGGATAAGACTCCTCTTCCAAAGATGGGAGGAGGCAAAGAGTATCCACCGGAGTTACCTGAAAGAGACCAGTGGAGGGTTGATTTCGATGGTTCGGATGACCCTACTTTCCCACATAATTGGCCGCTTCGTAAAAAGCTTGGGATTTGCATTGCTCTCGGTTACACCACATTGAACACAGCTTGGGGTTCCGCCGTGTACGCACCGGCAGTCCCGGGAATCATGATGGAGTTCCATGTCGGACAAGTGACAGCCGTTCTCGGTGTTACTTTATTCGTCCTGGGATTTGCGTCCGGCCCAGTCTTGTGGGCTCCAATGTCCGAGTTGTACGGACGTAAGCCACCTCTTATCATCGCCATGTTCGGATTGACCGTCTTCAACTTTGCGGTCGCTACTGCTAAGGATTTCCAGACCATCATGTTGTCCCGTTTCTTCGGCGGGTTCATTGGGGCCGCCCCATTGGCCGTTGTAGCGGCCGCATTCGCTGATATGTTTAACAACCAACAACGTGGAACTGCCATGACCATTTTCGGTGGTACCGTTTTCTGCGGACCAATTTTGGCTCCGGTCATTGGTGGGTTCATTGCAAACTCTTATCTTGGATGGAGATGGACACAATACATTAGCGGTATCATGAGTTCCCTCGCCCTCGTTTTGGACATTTTTTTCTACCAAGAAACTTATCATCCGTTGATTCTGTGCAAAAAGGCACAAGAGTTGAGACGAAGAACCGGAAACTGGGGGATCTACGCTGCCCACGAAAACGTTGAATTGGATTTGAACGAACTGATCACCAAGAATCTTGTGCGTCCACTTGAAATGTTGGTTCGAGAACCAATCATCTTGTTGATCACAATCTACACTGCATTCATCTATGGTATTCTCTATCTCTTTTTGGAAGCATATCCAATTGTGTTTTCCGAAAACTATCACTGGACTGGTGGGTTGGTAGAATTGCCATATCTTGGACTTGCCATCGGCATGTTAATTGGTTTATTTGTCATTGCATTCATTTTTGAACCTCGCTATCTTAAGGCACTTGAAAAGAACAACAACAAGCCAGTGCCTGAAGAGAGATTATTGGGCATGATTGCGGGTGCCATTGTCTTCCCATTGGGAATCTTCTGGTTCACTTGGTCTGGTAACTATGCAGACAAGGTGCATTGGGCTGTTCCAACCGTCTCCGGCTTGTTCACCGGTTTCGGTTTGCTCTCCATCTTCTTGTGTGCTATCAACTACATTGTTGATTCATATCTTTTGTTTGCCGCTTCTGCCATGGCCGCCAATACCTTCTTACGTTCCGGCTTTGGTGCAGTGTTCCCTCTCTTTGCCGCTGCCATGTTCCACAACTTGGGCACCAATTGGGCTGGTACCTTGATTGGTTGTATTGGTTTCGTACTTTTGCCAGTCCCAATTTTGTTCTATAAGTATGGCAAGCCTCTCCGACAAAAGTCCAAGTATGCGTTTGACTTGTAAAAATGCCACGGACATTTTTTTCACTGATAGATTTTTTTACTAATACCTAATTAATTAACCTTAATGAATAATTGATTATATCCGCAACTCACAGTGTGTACATACACACATACACACAACTTGGAATCTCTTCATACTCTCGTAACTATATAACATTAAATATTCTACTACCACTACTACTACTATTACTCCATGACGCCAAAAAGCGGAAAAACCTTCCCCCACAATCCTGGCCGAACAACTACTACAACAACGACAACAGCAACAACAAATCAGAGAATATATGAAACATTCAAAAAGGATGTATGTTCGATGCAAAGTAAGGAGGAGGAGGAGGAGGCGGAGGAGGAGGGGATTGATTTGCGTCCAAAAGTAATGCGACAAACGGGCTTTGATGATGTTGTTGATAAATATCTTCCTTCCTGACAAACTAATGTGCTGCTTTGCAACGTTGGATTGCTTCTTCGAGATCTGTGAGCCGATAAACAGGACCAAATCCATCGCACAGCGCCTTATCCCTTAAGTAGCCAATTACTTCATCAACGTCAATTGTGTCGTCGTCGTCATCAAACTCCATGATTTTGGCCCAGATGGCACCAGCTCCCAAAAGCACCTCTCCAGCATTACTTTGATAGACTTGGAATTTGAGCTCCTCAGTCTTGTAGTTTCCATGCCCATCAATCAGATTGTCACAAAATACGTTGCCTTGGTCAGCGGCAGCAGCCGCTGTCTTGGCAGGGAATTGAGCGACTTGAGGATGATGCTCTTCGGAACTGCCGCTCCCATTACTCAGGCTTTGTTTTCTGTAATTCTCAGCAATCAGCTGGTTCTCCCTTCGGAGTAACTCGTTTTCCCTGGTCAATCGCTCAGCCTCGTCTTGTGCAACACTTAATTCATCCTCCAACTGACGAACCTTCTTCTCCTTTCGAGCTCGAAACGCTCGCTGCGCTGCACGATTCTGAGCCTTACGCTTCTCCTCCGAATCCAGCGCATCCCCATTGTTACTATTCCCACTGGTGCTTCCTTCAGTCTTTACAGAAATGTCCCCCATTCCAAGTGCTGCGTTCTGTTCAGGACAATCCACGGGAGTATATCCCCTATCAGGAAGAGAATACACATTCCCAAACTGAGAACTATCTTCAAAAAAGTAATCCATCTTGAGATGATAGAGGTTTTGGTTGGCAATACTTGATTTTTTGGGTTTTTAGTTTTTTGACTGTTCGTTAGTAATTGAAAAAATACGAATATCGCCTTTTAAAACAAGGCCGGTGACCGGACGCCTAGGGGAGAAATGACGGTAGCGGTAAAGATTGACGTTTCGGCGGGCCGACAACATTTCGTCCGACAACCTACAGGGTCTGATTGGGGGGATTTTTTAATTTTTAATTTAGCCTCGCATCGCATCGCACAGCTGAGCTGCTACTAGATACTAGCTATTTTAACTGGTTATTAGTTCTTTCAGAGACCAAAGCGGTACTGCCAGATGTAACAATTGGGTTCAAAAAAGGAAGGGGGCGCCTAAAAACCATTGCGAATAAATTAAAATACTATCTAGTTATTACTGGATCGTTTGATCAGCGGGCTGGTCTCACCAAACTTTGTCACATCCTGCTTACAGATTGGACAAGTCTTTTTACGCGAGATGAGCCACTTAGAAATACAATCGACATGAAACTCGTGTTCACAAGGAAGCCGCATCACCTTGCTCACGCCCACTACAAAGTCTTCTAAACAAATGATGCATTCTCCAGAGCTTGTCCAAACTTTGGAGTCTGGTTTCTTGTTCAGGGCATTCCCGAGCCACGTCCGGGTTGGCAGCTTCTCCACAAAGGATTTAGGGGCCCTTTCCTGCATAATCTTGTAGCGACGATGGAACAGGAGCATCCCGTATATGATAGATAACGAGCACAATGGCGAAATCAGCAGGAACACTAGAGTGTCTGCAATGGGCGAGCTTTCGGTTGTAGAGGTCATTATGACCCTGGACACGCCTAGGAGCGTCTCATACGAGTCATAAGAAACAAAGACCGACGGCACCCTACTCAAATCAACGTCCTCTCTAGTGAACATGGTCACAAGGCCCTTGCGTCTGATATTATCACCCACAATCACTGCCTTTGCGCCCCAATCCTGGAGAACAAGCACCTTTTCATAAAACCCACATCCTCCCCGTTTGACAACCGCAATCTTTCCCCGAAGATCCTCATAGTCATTCTCACTGTCGCATCCAAGAGATTGAACAACCGTAATCTTTCCGGCAAACCCGTCAATCTCTTGTCCATCGCTGTCATAACTCTTGCTTGGGACTAACGGCCCAAAAGTGGCAGGTCTCGCAGCAAGCGTCTCATTTAGCTCCGGAAGATAGACGTTGGCTGTCATTGGCACCAGCAAAGGCATCTGGTTTACTGAATGGTCTTCTGCACTCCCATTACTGTTGCTGATCAAGATATCAACGCCTATCCAGATAATAAGAATTCCAATCACGCTCACAAAAGACCATCCCACCCGCATCATTATCTGTCGCACACTGTATCTATCTTCCTCGTCTAGCCACATGGGTCTAGCACTAGAAGCTGTGCGAGTGTCTCGTAAAGGCATGGAAATTATTTAGCTCTAGCTGATTACGAAAGGCTGCTCTTTACGTTCCCACGCTTTCTTTTCTCTCTCTCTCTCGCTTTTCTTTCCTGCGGGTTATCGCAAAGTCTGCTGATAATATATCTTCGTAGTTGGCAGGGTAACGTCATAGCCCACAAACAAAAAAACAAAAAAAACAAAAAATCCCGCTGCGGGTGGCGTGCGGCGGATGACCTCGTGAGTGACCCAAGAGGAAAAATGAATAATTATAGGGTTTTATGGGCCGTTGGACATTTTCTAGGTTCTTTTTGCCTCAGTAAATGCAAAATAATAGGCCCTTCCTTAAGAGCATTCAATTGCTTAATCGATTGAGTTATCTGAGCTCAGAAAATATAGGAATTGATCAACGCACGGTTGAAAATATATGGCCTGGCTCGTTTTTATAATAAAACCCTATATCCGAAACTGAGACGTGTTTCTCAGAATCACCTTTTTTTTTTTTTTTTTTTTTTTTTTTTTTTTTTTTTTTTTTTTTTTTTTTTTGCTTCGTTTCGGATGAAAATTGATGCCAGAAAACCGCCGCCGTCGTAGTAGACATTATTAATTCTTTCCCCAGTTATTATATATACGTATACCATATTCGAATCTAAAGTCACGTGAGGGCTTTCATCGTTAGTAACGTTAACGTGGTTTTTTGTTGTTTTTTTTGTTTTTTTTTAAGTCAATCAACTTGTGCGTTGCATCTAATTGTCTAGTTTGAACCTAAAAAGGAGATACAATTCCAATCAAGTTGGGGGGGGATTAGTCTCGTTTAGTTTTGTGGGGAAAAATCCACTACAATCTACTCGAATGTCAAAAGGTGGTGGGTAAAGTTTTGAAGAGACTCTTTCTGGTTCAAGTCAATTGAGATTATGATGCTGTGTCCGACTGGCAGCTTTTTCCCGCTAGGATGGAAAAGAGCCAAAGGCATTTTAAAAATCGCCGCGCAGAGACAATTAGATAAAAGAGTATTCGTTGCACATCATGTTCGGTCAATATTATATATTTATTATTATACACTGGCTACAATTGCCGAAGCCTTCTTGAGTGCTTCAACCATGGCCTGGCATTCCTTTCGTCGTTGAATTGTAAAGTCATTTTCCTTCACAAGATCGTCTAGGCCATCTTGGCGGTAAAGCTGTTCAAGTAGTTCACGTTGGATCTCATCCTTAGAGTAGTTGATCAGATTATAAGTAATGGATTTTGGAACCAAATCAGCCACAGTGCGTTGGACAATGCCGAAGTATGATTGAATGAGAAGTTTGATGACTTCGGTTTCCATGGTTTCCCGCTCGGTCATCTGCCCGGAGGCCCTCAGCACAGCAGGTGGCGCCTCCATTGCAGCCAACCGTTTCTTGTTTTTGGAAGCAAAAAAGTTAGAAAAGAAGCCACCAAAGACGTCCTCGCTCTTGGTAGTAACTGTTTGCTTCTGTTCTGGTTGGTTTGGAAGTGGTTTGCCCGTCTTTGGATCCAACTGGACAGGTTTGGAAAGCTGCAATCGTTCAGAAACAATGGCCATAGCTTGGTCACCCTTCAAAAGATCAGGGTGAGCAGTGTTGATGTAGGATTCTTCCATCGAAACCAAATCGGTCACCAGCTTGTTCGTTGGCACTTGAGCCTTACGCAAGAAAGTAATAAAGACGGTAGACACCTGTTCCTTCAAGTTCGGGTATCTGTTGAATTGAGGCTTGGCCAAAATCTGGTTGAGGATTCTGACCAATTCCTCATAAACCAAGGTGACACACTTAAGACAAGGTTCTTCGAAACGTTGGATTTGCTTCTTGACCAAAAACTCGAAAGGTGCAGTTCCCACAAAGAGAGCCGGGGATTGGCCCGACGAATTGTAGAGGATGGTACGGATATCCACGTCCTTAATTTGGTCAAACGGGTCTAATGCCTTGACACCATGTTGGAAAATCTCATGGAAAACAAAGCTGATTCTTGCCCCACCGCTTAATTCTTGAGAAGACAAATCTTGTCCTTTACCATCGAGAATGGATCGATATTCATTGCAAAATTCAGTGATTGTGGACAGAACCACGTTGGAAGCTGAGCCCAACTCGGCGGGACCCAAATTAATAAGCTCGTTTTGATACTTTTTGAGTGTATTTTCAATCTTGGTCTTAATATCGGGTAATGCGTTCTTGATGTGATTGAGGAGAATGCCATTCAATCGCTTGGCCAGATATGGGGTACCACAATATTGTGCCTTGGATCTATAGGAGGAATGAGACGCGAAAAACTCCTTTTCAAATTCTAATGCTGATTTAATGGATTTGTTGGAGGTAACGTCCTTTTGACCACGGTTGATCACAGGGACATAACCAAAACGCAATGGAATGACCTTACCAGCCAAAATGTCCAAAACGTCCGTGCCTTCGTCCATCAAATCGATCTTAGTCAACACACCGACCGTTCTATTACCTTCTGGGTCGATCTCTCTAGCTAATTTCAAACCATCTGAATTGGCCAAATCTTGGTTGGCAGCAGTCACTGCCAAAATGATAGCATTGGGCTTGGTGATAAACTTGAGCACCATTTCCTTGATTTGCTTTTCAATATCCTTGGGTTGATCCCCCACAGGAACTTTAGTTAAACCTGGCAAATCAACTAATGTCAACGTCAGCACATGTGGCGAGTAGATTCTCAAGTTGATCGGCACAGCTGAGATGCCATAGTTCTTGCCAGTTTTCAAGTCAGTCTCATTTATAATTTCTTGGCGAATCTCATTAAAGTCGTAAAACTTTTTTCCTGGAACGTGCAAGAATTCACCCCATTCATCTTCATTGGTCTCGTTCTTTTGCTCTTTAACCTCTTCCGTTCCCTCCTTTTCACCTTCCTTCCCAGCTGGATTTGGTCGCTTATTGATCAGCTGCAACACTAACGGTCTACGTGTCACAATGCCCGAGCCTCGAGGTAAGAAGTCTCTTCCAACAATGTTTTCTAGAACACTACTCTTCCCACTGGATTGAGATCCCACAACTGTGATTTGCGGCAAATCAATGGGATTCGCATTTGGTCCCAGAGTCGCTAAAGCATCCTTTATTTCGCTCCATTAGTTCTGCTTCCCACAAATATACTCAGATACTTACCTGTAACCGATTGACGGTGCTGATAAGATTTTGGTCCATACTCGCTCGTTTAGTGTTGATGTGTACACTCGGGAAGAGATTGTGATTCTGCAGGGTGTTGGGAGTCGGCGCAGCCATCAGCCACTTCACTGCCACCCATCGTCTTCAGTATTGCCCGTGTCATTTGCTAGCGCCAATTGACTGAAAAATAAATTCGATTATCGTGTATTGAATTAAATTACTTGAAAACCAACGTCTGTTTCTACTGCAATGTATAGGATTCATCTATAGCAATTCATTTCAATATTGTTCCCTTTTACTTGCAGAACAAAATTCAGCCGTCTTTGGCTTCCCTTTAATCCGAAAGAAGAAAAACGCTATTCTCACTATGATATCTATAACACTTCTATATACTTCGACAAAAACAAATCCAGTCTTCGATCCATCTCATCTCGCCCCATTAGTTTTAAATTTCCTCTCCCACACACTAGAGGAGTTTGGTGATGTTTGGCAGACGCCGCACCGGACCGATGGGAGGAATAATTTGAAATTTTGTTTATTAAGAGAAAAAAGTGAAGCTTCGTCACAACACGATAAAACTTGGAAATGTCTGGTGGAAGTACTAAACAATATGGAGTTACACCTCCGATAACGACAGTAGGATCTACTCCAGCAGAAAGAGAGCTAAACGATCAGCTGATCGAGGAGCTGAAAGCACAGGGTTCGTTTGAGTCGGAAGCGGAAACTAAGAAACGTGTGAAAGTATTATCAATCATGCAAGACTTGGCTCAAGAGTTTGTAAAAATCGTAAGCTTACGAAAGAACATGTCTGAGGGGATGGCCCGTGATGCTGGTGGCAAGATTTTCACTTTTGGTTCGTATCGGTTAGGGGTCCACGGCCCAGGTTCTGATATCGATACTCTTGTAGTTGTGCCTAAGCATGTTAGCAGAGATAACTTTTTTGACGTATTTGAAGAGTTGCTACGAAAAAGACCGGAACTTGAGGAACTCGCAAGTGTTCCTGATGCATTTGTTCCAATTATTAAGATCAAGTTTGACGGAATTTCCATAGATTTGATTTGTGCGCATTTGGATATCCCCCAAGTCCCCATGAGCTTAACGTTGGATGACAAGAACTTACTGAAAAATATCGATGAAAAGGACCTTAGAGCGTTGAATGGCACAAGAGTGACCGATGAGATTTTGAAGCTGGTTCCTCAGCCAACCGTGTTTAAGCATGCTTTGAGAGCTATCAAACTGTGGGCTCAAAGACGCGCAATTTACTCCAATGTTATGGGGTTCCCCGGTGGAGTTGCGTGGGCCATGCTGGTGGCACGAATCTGTCAATTGTATCCTAATGCAGTTTCGGCTACCATTGTCGGCAAGTTCTTTAACATCTTAACCAAATGGAATTGGCCCCAACCTGTCCTGTTGAAGCCAATTGAAGACGGGCCCTTGCAAGTTCGTGTGTGGAATCCTAAGCTGTACCACCAAGATCGGGCCCATCGAATGCCCATCATTACGCCTGCATATCCTTCCATGTGTGCGACTCACAACATCACCAGCTCCACTCAAAAGGTTATCATGCAAGAACTGAAACGCGGAGGACAAGTTGTTGATGAAATCATCACCGGCAGAAAGAAATGGTCTGATTTCTTTGCCAAACACACATTTTTCAATCAATACAAATACTATCTCTCTGTCGTGGCCGCTACTTTGGGCACTGCAGATGACCAATTGAAGTGGTCTGGGATGGTAGAAAGTAAGTTGAGATTGCTGGTTCAAAATTTAGAAGTTTTAGACACGATCGAAATCGCTCATCCTTTCAACAAAACATTTGACAAGGAATACCAATGTTCCAGTTATGAACAGGCATTGAAGGTTGCAGACGGTGAAATAACAGTTCAAGAAAATCTAGATGGTGTTGAAAATCCAACCACCGTTCATACGACCACATTTTATATTGGATTAGACATCAAATTGGACGGTGCCAACAAAAAGCTTGATATTCAGTACCCCTGCCAAGTATTCTACGAGACCTGCCGAAACTGGGTTCAATATGATGAGGACAAGAATTGCATATCTATAAAGAATGTTCGAAAGTGAGTTACACGTTTTGATTGTTTGATCTTTGTCTTGGATTTTTTTTCAAATCTACTAACCCTCTCTAGTTATAATCTTCCCGACAATGTATTTGGTGAAGGTGAAGTCAGACCCACGAAACCCGTTAAAAAGAGAAAACGAAACGCCAACCCAGAGGTAAGTTCTAAATCAACCCGTGTCGAGACTTAGTTATTTACCACGCTAGAAGACTGACGAGATGAAACGGCCAAAGAGCGTGGATGAAAAGCCCGCAGATCAGGTGGCAGCAAAAGTATGATTCACCAATTAGTTTTAGTATTTAACGCCTCGTAGTAAATTTCCTCTCCCTGCCGAAGCCATAGGTAGTAGGTACGTATATATAGAGAGCTATACTTCTATATTATATATAATAACACAGTAATTTAATTTTTGTATTTGTATTTGTTTTTTTGTTTTTTTTTTTTAGTTCTTTTTAGTTCTTTTGTTTTTTGTTAGCCTCAGATGATTGATCGGCTGATCTCTTGTTGACCCTGCTTAGAATATTGTCAATTGTGGTCAATTCTATGCCCTCATTCGCCCATTTTATTGATCGTTGCAAAATTCGAATCTCTCCTAACAAAACTTCTTTGCACATTTCCTTTGGATCCACAATAACCGCATCAGTTGGTTCGGGATCAGGGTTCGATTGCGCTTCATTAATCAGCTCCTCGGGGTAATCTTGTATTCTCATTTCCAAAGTTTTAATCCAAATGCTCTTAGCTTCCTGTGACCATTTCTCATCCTCGCAGCTTCTTGCAATTGCCTTGAATAGCTTTCTGTTCGATGGAATTTCAGAACGGTCCGAACAAGCTATCACCAGGTATTCAAGGATAATCAAGTTCGTCAAGTCCGGTTCCCCTGACACTGGAATATCGTACCCATCATCATAAAACTCATTTTCTTCATCTTCCTCCAAGGATTGCAGAATTGAATCAACATTAGTATATCCTGAATCCTTCAATGCTTTACCGATTAACTGGGTGCTAATTTCGACCACATCAAATTCGGTTCCACCACTCTCCACATATCCATATCTTCGCAACAAGTCACTATTTGGCAATTCTCCATATGTGTTATAAACCTGGTTACCCTTGCGAATCTTCTTAACTGCTCTCATTTCTAGAACGTTGTCCCCATGACAGAGGTGTGCATTGCACAACCTAGTGTGGGCGTTCAGCATGTCCGCCATAGGTACCATGGCCTTTACGTGATCCTCCTCTTCCTCGTCATCATCTTCTTCTGCTTCCTCTCCCTGTTCTTTGCCATGTGCTGGATTCTTTTTCTGCACATCGAAACTGTACGACATTATAATGCTGCCCATTCGATGAAAAGCGTCTACCGAGTTTTCAATATTTTGGCCATCCAAAAATGGTTTGATTTGATTTCTATATTGTTCCTCTGCTTCTTCTTTTCCAACCTTATCCTTTAAGGCTGATCCTGTCAACATTTCCAACTGTTCGCCGGACCAAAACATAGGAGTATTGAATTGCTTCGGCAGCATCTCGTAATACGGCTTCCATCTTGCAAAGTTTTCAGCAGCAATCATATAGGCCATCAGATTAAGCCACACTCCGAAATCATTGTCTCCTGTCATTGCTGTGCTGAATTTTTCATCATTGTCAACTGCAAGGACACTGTCTCGAGGAATCGAAAATAAGACTTCATCTTTTTCAATATCTTCAGTTGCAATGACTCCCCTTCCTTGCCCTTCTTGTCTATAATCATGCAAAGCGATCTTTTCGGAAAGCTTTACACCATTATCCTTCAACCATTGGATAAACTGACTGTTTTGTTCTTCAAACGACATTTTTCACTAGTAGATAAGATGAGTGAAAATTTCGACGGCGGTCCGAGACAAAAATAATTGCAAAGAATCAACAAAATCAAAACATTTGCAACTCCGCATTTGTGCGGACTTACAATCCGAACTACATTGTCAAGATATCCTTCCATCTTCATATATTGTTTCCGGTGGTGAATTGAGATCAACTGGCGTAGTATCAGCGAGTCTGTTTGGGGCCATGTCGTAGACTGAGACTGGCCAAACTACACAACTATTGTTGGAACGAATTGGCACAAAATTCACAGATCGATTCATTAAAAATTATTGAAAATGAACCAAAGGAATATATAAGATCCATCAACGTCGGTTCTTGACGTCACCCTTTAGCTTCTTTACTACCAAAGTTTTGTCGGCTACAAAATATTAATGGTCGTGGATTTTGGGGAACCGCCGCAGCTCCTAATTGAGTGATCGGTCCGAGCTATTTTTTCTGAGTTGAGACGCGTCGTGGTTTTTTTCAATTTAACGTTAATTTATCAACAATGAGCAAAGTAGAAAAAGCAGAAGATAATAATGAAGATTGGGAGGATCTGGAAGTTATAGATGAGGAATATGAAACCTGGAAGACTAATCTCGACTCGATGTATGGTGCTTTGTACGAAAAGCCTGTGGGAGAGGAATCATACACGACTTTTCAATGGCTTCCTGGGACGTCCACCGAAGAGACTGGAGCCACCACTCAAAAGGTACTGTACGGCACATATGAATTAGACTCCAATCGACTGTATGTTGGAGAGCTCACCGCATATTTTCAAGGGAAAAAGAGTCAAAAGGCGTATAAAAATAAAAATGTGTTTAATGTAGTTGACACAATTGTTCACGAAGGCGATGTTAACAAAGCTAGATACAATCCGCAAAATGGAAACATAGTAGCTACTGCCAATGAGGTTGGACTGGTCCAATTGTTTGATATTTCTCGAGGAGAGAGGATCCGTGAATTGAAGAAGCACGAGGAAAATGCATTCGGTCTTGCTTGGTCTTCAGATAACCATGTCGTTTCAGGGTGCGAAGGAGGCATTGTTGCTGTCTGGAATATGGAGAAACTGGTGTGTGATTTCAAGAGCAAGAGTGGTATCAACGATCTGGCCTTCCAACCAACACACTCAGAAAAGCTGTTTGCTGCTGCCACAGAAGATGGCACCATCAATTTTTACGACCTCAGAGAAAAAACTGAAACTAGTACTTTAAAGGTCCATGATGAGGCTGTCAACTCGTTGTCATTTAACCCGCATAGCGAGTATCTCTATGCGACCGCATCTACTGATACATCAGTTGGAATCTGGGACCTGAGATTCCAATCTAGCCGTTTACATTCGTTGTTGGGCCATTCAAGCTCAGTTCAATCTCTGGAGTGGAATCCTCATTTCGGAAACATTATAATGAGTGGTTCAGATGACAGAAGAGTGTTATTATGGGATATAACAAGAATTGGTCAAGAGCAGTCCCCAGATGACGTTGAGGACGGTGCACCGGAAGTGTTGTTCATGCATGGTGGTCATAAACATGCTGTCCATGATATAAGCTGGAATCCAGAACACCAATGGGTGGCCGGTTCAGTTGCTGGTGACATGACTTTACAAATCTGGAGGCCGCTTGATCAAATTGTTGAATCTGTCGATGAATCCGTCAAGGATTCTCAGCTAGAGTAATTTATATATGTATTTTAATCCATTCATCAGACCTGCTGAGATTACATGTCTCCCCCCCTTTTTCATGCCCTGATTATCGACTAACAATTTTTTATAAGATAACGTGCATTTATGATAAAATAAAATAAAAATAAGTCTGTACCAGTCCAAATGTTAAGTTCTCCACAAAATTGAGGGTACTGATGTTTGTGAGCCTCATTTTGTGCGGCTTGGACCATAAAGTACCCAATATGGATGCTGATAAATACGCTGACATCCGAGGAATTTGAAGAAAATTGAAAAATCAGGGAACAAAAACCGTCTACGGATTCGGTTCATCGAAAGGTAGAAAAATGCAGGTCATGCAACGACGATTCGCAGCGATTACTGTTTCAAACAGTAAAAGATATGCATCAACAAAGATTCCCGTCCAGCTTTTGAAGGACTTCCCAAGCCTTGGCTACAAAGGAGAGGTTGTTCAAGTGACACCAGGACGAATGAGAAATGAGCTTCATGTTAACAACGGAGCTGCCTATGTTTTGAAAGGAGAGCCATTGCGATTACCATTAAGAACTAGAGAAAGCATCAATGCTGAAAAGGAGGCTAAAGAAGCCGAAATTGCTGAACAAAAAGAACGACAAAGAGCCCGGGACAGACTCGCTCGACAAGAGAAAGAAAGAAGTAGCAGAGCCGAAAAGGTCCAACGTCTCACCAATCTACATTTTGATTCCTCCGCTGATACTTCGACCAACGGAAGCAGTGGAAGTGCATTTATCGTGGAATCTGCTTTGAGATCATTACCAAAAACCTTTAAATTACAAAGTCAGACTAGAGGGGAGGAAAGTGGTTTCTTAGACGTCGATTTTACGTCTGAACAACTCGCCCAGTACGTTACTAGGTTAACTGGTACCCAAATTCCAAGCTCCATTATCAAATTCTCTGTCAAGACTGGTAGAAAAGAGTACACTGATATGTCCTTGATTGATCACATCGGTTCGTACCGTGCTGTCTTCACTGTTCCTGGAGGCCATCCAGTTTTCTTCGACTTGAGCATAACTCCAAGCAACAAGATTTTGGACACTGTAAAATCAAGCAGACCAATGGATATGGCGCTACCTGAACAAGCACAACCAACTGAAGGACAGGACGAGTTGGTTGGAGAAAAGGCGCCATCACAATCATCATCAAAACAATTTGAATGGGAAAATGATCTTATCACTAATATGGAGGAGAAGTTGAAGAAGTAAATTTTGTAAATATAAAATCACATTATTTTTGTATATGTCACAATGAAACAATGTGTTTTCTTGCTATTGATCATTTGTACAGCTTTTTTAGTTATTTATATATACAAAAGTTAAATTAGTGAAAAATGGATTTGTCGTTGGTTGGTCGTCAAGTCATATGCGTATCTGTCATAATTTGCCGTGTCCACAATCTTTAGCCAGTTCATCACTTCTGAATAATGAGACATGACCTCTATATCATCCAATGCCTCCTCTGTCAGTGGCATAAATTGGAATTCATTGTGGAATGACGGTGTATGGTCAGACAGTTGAATGTTCGATTCGTCAATAAATGTAAAGTTTTGTGGAGGGGTCGGGGGTGATTGTGATTCATTCCTATTGTTAAGGAATTGCTCTAATAACTTTGCTAGACATCGGCCCAACTTGTTTGACTGAGCAAGAGAAGGAACTGCCCTTATTAAATTCAGTAATGCAGCCATGCTAAGTTTCCGGTCACATTCTCCTTGGAACTCGCCATTTTCAATTGTGCTAAGCCAAAAATCTAGAAATTCATTCAAAGTTTCTTGTGGCATTAGCCTTGGGTTGTAGTATATTGATCCAATGACCACATAAAGGTAATGCAATTTAAATGGTGATCTTGAATTGCAGGTTTCAAGGAGTCTGGGCAAAACAGGATCAAGACACCCTCGAGGGTACCGAATAAATGCTAGTAGACAAGTGTTTACCACGCTGGTCTTAGCAAATTCCTCGTAATGGCCAAGAGATTGGTTGTCGCCAGAAAGAACATAAATTACCATATCAAAGAGCGAATCAATATATTTTGGTGTTTGGCATAGTTTATCCATCCCATAGAAAACAAAGTCGTTCAAGCAAGGTAACATGTCCTCGGTATATAAATAAGTGTCTTTTACAAAGGCATCATGGAAGAGCTCAAAGACGGACCACATTGTATCTGTCACTTTTTTAATTGACGTGACAAACAGGTTAATCAACTCAAACACTTCGGTTTGACAGTCAAGTTCTGGGTGTGATATAACAGTTTGGAAAATTGGGAAGCATTTCTTTTGGACCAATAAAATCTGATCCGGATAGTCTTCTAAGGTGGATAAAATTGATGTTAGCGTCCCCAAGATACCCTGAAGTGAATCAGGTTGGTGTGATAGCTGTTTGCACAGTTGGTCACAGAGCTGGACGGAATATGGTAGCAATTGATCGGGGAATGTTGTTACCAGATTTTGCAATGTTTCTGACAACATATCAGGGTCAACTTGGCCATATAATGGGAGAAGTTTTTGGATGGTGTTTGTGACATTTGAAGAGTGAATCTCTCGAATTTGCTCATAAGATAGTAGTTGCAACAATGCGTCACTTGCAAAGATTTTGGTGGGAATTTGTGAGCTTGAATCATCAGGCGTTATATTTAAAGACTCGATGACAAAATCATAGACCTGGGTAAGTGTCGAAGATACCAATGACTTGGAGTATAATGAAATGAACTGGCATAACCTAGCTCTCAAAAATCCATGGCACTGATTCCCCCAACTCTCAACATGTGATATAATATAGCCATTTATTACCCGATCAAGCTCCATCCGCTGTGATAAAACTTCATTCGAAATGTCACACAAAATAAAGAGGGCACAATCCCTGTCC
Organism: Blastobotrys serpentis; assembly: GCA_003705695.2. NCBI lineage: Eukaryota > Fungi > Ascomycota > Dipodascomycetes > Dipodascales > Trichomonascaceae > Blastobotrys > Blastobotrys serpentis. Next base: position 357,209 of record PPJG02000007.1, on the reverse strand, counting down.
AAAGCCAATTGGAGATCCGACGGGTCAGATGAGCGCTTCTGCATTATACGGTCAACAAAGCACAAAATTCCCGAGAATACAGTGTCACGTCGATGACAGATCAGGGATTCTAAAAGGAACATTGCAGCGTTGTGTGAAGAATTGAAATCATCGTAGTCTAATGAAACTGACTGGTTCGAGATGAACTCTTGGGGCGAGTTTTCGAAATCATCCAAATCGTCTTCCTTTAGTCTCATTGACCCAAAGATGACGGTAGCGAGAATATCCTCCAAATGGTGATATATGATGTCCCAAAAGGAATCAATTGGGACACATAAGATGAGGAAAAATATCAGCTCTTGAATGTCCTTATCTGACAATGCTAAATTCCCGGACGCCATGTTGCTCACCAGCAGCAAGTATTGCTTGATTACCTCTGGCAAAATGGTTGTCAGGTATACCGATGCAAAATCAGAGTAATGCTTGAACACAAAATGTCGCTCATGACTAACTGTGTAAAATAAAAAGAGTTGATTGATTATCTTCATGGACCACTTTCTTGTTTTGGGCCAACTTTGATCCTTTTTCAAGATGAGTTCCAAAAACAAACTTGACCATCTTTCGATTTGATTCTTATCTCGTAGTGGTGGAAATAAGTCAATCGATATTGTGACCTTATAAACCTTCAAAATCTTCCACATGATATACCCTGCCAAGTTTTCCGATTGTTGAACCAAGGATGATGCGATATCGAGTAGCTTGGGGAAAAACCCTCGCACGATTCCATCAACCTCTTCCTTCCGTCCATATTCCTTGTAGTACTTCAAAACTTCAATTAGGCATAAAAGTCCAATGTAGATATTCGAGGGATTGTTGCTGTAAATTATCTGCGAGATCGTCCCCAAGACGCCTTCGCAACTGTCTTTATCGGCGTGTAAGAGTCGGTCCAAGACCTTACAAAACAGGCTCAACAGGGACTCATCAGCGGTTTTCAACATGACTTCGATTATCCGATGCTTGAATAAGCCTTTGTCAGTCGTATGCATCCATAATTCGGCAAAATTATTTTTCATGAATATCAGGCTGCCTTTTTGGACCCCGATTTGTCCATAATATTCTGTGCCGGTTAATTCCAGAAACCTGAATATTGCATCATTCTGTTTGGCCAATCCCAGTAATTCTCGTTCGGCCACCGCTCTCGTATTAGGATTCGCATCCAGCGTGTTTGCCAGGATGGTGTCCATTTCGGGCTTGTCGATATTAACCAAAACAAGGAATCTATACACACCCACACTTCCCTCCGCACCAAACCACTTATAGCTATCCTCCCAACGCACCTCACGTGCCTGAAACAACACAACCATGAATTGAATTTCAATCCTGTGGTCGTTTTTTTATTGCTGTATTTTTTCCGACAATGGCTTTTAGAAATACTATTCTTAAATTAGTGTAATTAAAATATCTGGGCCAAATTATTAATTGACAAGCGAAAAATCCTGTATCAATCTGCGAAAATGCCAAACACACCCTAGAACTACTAATTTGAAGACCAAGTTCGAAACGGTCTAAGATCGAGTCGTTACAATTTATCCTCTAAATCAGCCATTTCATGTGTTGTGGAAGCGTTCAATCTTTTCTTTGAATCTGAGCACGGTATCGGATCACGTAAAATGTCCAAGGGTTAACGATTACGATTCCATGTTTTGCTTTGTAACAAGCATTCCTACTCCGGAGTTAATCCATTGGAGACGAAAATGTTTGCGACGGTAACCTCTAGCTTGCACAGCTGCACTACACGTACGTATACAAGCATTTCATTGCCGCAGACTGTATTCTTCAAGGGGGTTTCCAGAAGTAGTTGCTGGCCATTCTCTTCGTCGACCCAGAGGTGTGTGTATTCAGACCGACTAAAAATTAACAGTGTTATTATCACAGAGAAATATGGTTGTATTTAAATGGCATTACGAAGGGGTGGGCGGACTAAGAACTGTATAGTATATATTTGCTGCTCACTTGCCTACTTGGTAATATTAGGTTTGAGACCTACAGTGCATTGCTGCTGCGTTTTTACCACAAGAAAGAAAAAATAAATCGCTCTACTGAGAAGATCATCTACAGGTACCCACCTTTTCAAGCTGATCCTTCCGTAATGGGATCAATATATTTTGATCCGTAATCCGGAAGTGATGTGACTAGAGACGGAGGTGTGGAGAAACTCGGAAGGAAAGAATGCCAGTGCTTTCCAGATAAAGTTGGTAATAAGGTGTTCCTAATATTAGGAGGGGTGTTTAGGGTTCAATTGGGGGCATTAATATCTGTCAAAACAATGATCTGCAACGGTGTGAAACCGTTTCTCCGCCAATTACGTGCGCTAATTTCTGACAGAAAAAAGAATAGAGATACATCTGTAATGCACCGCCTTATATATATATATATATATTTAGCCTATGTTTGTCCCCAATTGATAGGGACTATCAAGGCTCAGAATAACAGCTAAAGTTGTAGATATGCCAATTCTGAGTCCAAAAGTTCTGTGAGAAAAATTAGTTTTGTTCCCTTTTAAAATAATGCTGACTGACCCTCAATGGCTCTAATGCTTTAGTAATGGGGCCTCTCAACGGCTAAAACCTTAACAGTACGCAGATTCCAGACTAAATACTGGAACGAATCCACCGGGTGCGTGACATATGAACGATAAACTACAAAAAAAAAAAAAAAAAAAAAAAAAAAAAAAAAAAAAAAAAAA